>WEIV01024937.1:804787-907287 GCA_013390005.1 Calyptomena viridis | reverse complement strand
ATTCTCAATAAGGAGCTTTTGGCAAACCTGGCAGCAACTTCAGAGCAGAACTGTGCTCACTAGTGCTAAGTTTTACATAATTCACAAAAAGATGACAGTGTCACTCTGAGTGCACAGTTAAAACAACACAGCGTCCAAGTAGAGTTCATTCAATTAATGTGGTTTTTAACACGACCACAAACACAGCAATCAAGAGCAAAAAATACACACACACAAGAATCAGAACCACTCTGGACATGAGATAATGCAAACTAACCTTGCCAGAAATGAGCTGCAAAATACCTTCATTTTCTCATACAGTGAAACCCTGATAAAATCACAACTGTTAAGGTCATACAGTATATCAGGTGGAATCACAGTCTTTAGAACTCCATTATTAATGCACACAACCTCACAATCAAAGAGGATAAGAGCACAGTTCCCAGATGCCAATGATTTGATCCTATCTTATTTGGCTGTTTACATTTAAATAATGTGGCCGTATAAATTTAAATAATAAGAACCACCAACAGATGGAATGTAGTGAAAAAAATGTGCCTTCTAGAGACCCTGAACATATACTACACGGTGCTTTACAATTTATTTGAGCAGAGCTCATATTAAAAAAAAAAAAGGAAAAAAGACTCATTTCTTCTGCCATTATGGAAATAAAAGGACTGGTGCTTTAGTTCGTTGCTAGCACTGCCAAAGAAACATGCAGTTCTCTAACCTCCAGTACAATGTACCCATAAGGTACCAAGCATCAAAGCATATTAAAAGATATTAACTGCATATTTGCTTATGAACAAGATAAAAAGCTGTAGGGCCTCCAGGTTCTCAAGCTGTGAGTGGAACAGCTTTGCAATTTGCCTGCAAAACTGCATTTTGATCTTAATGAATATAAAATGGCTGCCATTAAAAGTAAAACAGATTATTTCAGGTCTTTTAGGGCCCATAGCTCTTTGACGGTCTTGGAGGGGCACTATGATCTTTCATTAAAATCTCACAGCAGGACTCCCTCACCAGCAAATCAAGCCTTGCAGTCGAGGAGATTGGCTACATTTAAAAGTAATTTTCAGAAATCTACACAGATTTTCAATTTGGTAATGAAAGCCATAAGAGAATGCAGGCAGCATTTTGTTGAATATTGTTGCTAATCCAGTGCTCACATTCGTTAGAAATTAAACTGCCCCGTAACTACCAGGCTGATGGCAGCCTGCCATTCCCGCTCAGTTGTAAACTCCGCTTGTTAATGAGTAGCATGTGCTAATTGTTGTCAGCATCCCTGCCATACATCCCTTCCCTAACAACATATTTTACCTGCTGAAAGGTGTTACTTCTTGCACTGACAGCAACCAGTTTAAGAGAAGAAATCTCAGAATAGTGGAAAAAAGGTTCAGTTGCACGGAACTAGAAGTAAGTGTTTTAATATTGATATCCAGACCCTCCTGGCACCTCATTCTGCATGAGCTACTCCTTCATTAATACCATCAAGGTAAGACAAAGAAAGGTGTCCTAAGCTTTAATGGCAAAGGGAACGTCACAGGTAATTTCTCTGTGCTGTAACGCAAAGTACGGGATGCAGCTCCCAGTAAAACGAAGTTGAAAGGTTTGGAAAGTTAGAGTGATCGTATCTCATTATTGCAAACAATGTGAGTGGGGGGGATTAAAACAAAACCTGAGCTGGAGCTGCGATGGAGCCGGACCGGGACACAAAGATTAGCTCTGAGTAAGTTAGTCAGAGCTGATGGCTGTGCTGCCCTCAGGTGGAAGGTCCTGTCGGGAGGGGGAGGCCTCCACTTGCAGTGTAAACCCAGAAAAAAATAAAAATAATAGCAATTAAAAAAAAAATCAAACTCAGCCTTAGTGGCTGCAACAAACCAAGATATTCAGAAGTGTGAGCAAGAAGGGTTATAATACATGAATTCTCAAATAAACCAAACGTGAATTAAATTATGGCAGAAGGGAACAATTTTCATCTACTGAATTGTAAATTGGGTTTGTTTCCAGTTCATATTTGAAATGCAAGGGTGATGCTTGGCTTTTCATTTTATTTTTTTAGCTGGGGGGATTCTGAGGGAAGATACTGTGTTGAAATAACTAAAACCTGATTGAAGAGCTCTAACACACAGCCGTGTGAGTGACACCCCCCCTCTGAAGCACATTTAGTATCACTGCATCAAGCAGGTTAGTCGCTCGACTGCCATGAGCGACAACCTCCTCTATTGCTGCATGTTCAAAATTATTCAAATCAGTTTGGTACACATGCACAGGGTCTTTCAAAACAAACATGTTTTTTCAATATGCAGAAGTGATATTACAGGCTATACTGACTCATAGAAAACAACCTATTTTATGTGCTCGCCTATGAATGGAGTGCAGGGACTTTCCTGAGATTCTAAAGGGTGCACAGAGCACCCACAGCATCTGTACAGTAACAAAATCCTCCTTCACTCCAGGGTATCCAGCTAATCAGGGTTACAGCATCCCTCAGATGCCTTCAAACGGAGTCCAAAGCAGAAAAATCAGCAACTTTGGTTTCAGAACACACATGAATGATTAAGCACCACATCCAAGTGACTGCAGAGGGATCAGTCCAATCTGCTGGAATCTGAAATGTTAAATTTTTTTTTGCCAACTTCTTGTGCTTTTTTAATTTTATTTTTCTGGCCAGAAGCAGTTAGCTGGAACACCTTTACATATCACGTTAGAGACCGGGTTTTCCCATTTTAAATTTCGAGCACATTTAAATTTTTCCAAAGCAAAACACAGTAACACAAACGTGCTGCAGGTTTGTCTCTTTTTTTTTCACTTAGCTGAACATTGTGTTCTCCAGTTCCTCCAGCCACACACCACCACAGTCACTGTGACAGCAGAATCCTCCCTGCACCTGATGTTTCATTATTGTAGATACAGTGGGCTGAGGATGTGACATTACCAACACCCCCTAATACACATCAGCCCACAGAGCAACAAATAATCTCTTTTCTTCTGCAACACTCCAGGATCCAGAGGAGGTTGTGCTTGAGTGCAGACAGGACATGGTGCTCTCGGTCATCTCACAAGTGTATTTATAAAGTTACACTGCAGCAGGTGGCCTCCCAATAAACAGCTTTAAATGTACTTTCGAGCTGTACATGGGTTCCAAATGTACAACACACAGCAGAATAAATACTGATCGACCAATGTGTTTGGGAACTTTACACTGTTGGGTCTGGGATTGTTCATTATTCATCCTAAAAACTGTGTTTCCAACTAAGCTGTTGATGATAACAAAGAAAGAGTCACAAAGTTTTAGAAGGTTGTCCTTAAATTAAATGCCTTTTTAAAAAAAAAACAACTCAGTAATTTTTATAATTAGAAAAATATAGAGGAAATAGATCAAACTACATTTTTGCAATTTTTGTCTTCTTTCATAGAAAACATAGTAATTACTATTATAATTTATATACAATTGATATATAGATTGATACAACTGATAATATCTGTTACAGTCAGTAATGCATTTTGGGAGACTTAGAAGTGACACACCTTGTACTTTTTATATAAAGACAAGTTAAAAAGAAGTGATTTTTGAATCTCACACTGTAAAAAGTAAAAATACTTAATCAGATTTATCTTACCATTACAAAGCAAATGCATTAATTAATTTTCTGGTGTATCTTCCCAAACACAAACCCCATTAGTTTAAACATGGCCTACATTTTTTAAATGACTGAGTTTGGAATTTTTCCATTCTATATCTGTTCTCTAATCTCTCTTGCAGGAGCTTTCCATTCACACATTTTGCATCCAGATGTTACTGCTGGTTGTGGAACTTGTGAATTAGCGCAGGACTTGGAGTGCTGTTCCACATTCCTGAGGAAACAGGCCCTCCTGAAGAATTAGCTGTCCTAAGTATAGTAGCTGGCAAAGAGAGAGGAGGAAACAGGAGCAGGGTCAGAAGGAATGAGAAGAGGAGTGGAAAGTCACATAAACATCTAAATAAGAGCCTCACATAGGGAAAATTTGAACAAAACAGTAGGAGAAAAGAGCTAATAAAGCTGGGGTGCAAGTCTGCCTAATCAAACTCACATTTTATCAACATCAGATTTCCATTCCCTCTTCTACACCCTTGACTGAGATTTCCTAAACAGCCTCATCCAGAAGGAAAACAGCACAAATTAAAAACGTGAGCTAAGTGTCACAGACACTGAATGGCAATTTGATCCCAATGAAGTATGTGGCCAAAATCCAACTCCAACAGGGACAGAATTTTACTTTAGAACTTGACAAAAGAGAGACGGGGAAACCATAATATCAAACATCATTGAAACAGAAAATGCCTTGGAGCCAAAAACAACTACAAAGTAAACAATTAGGTCTTATCTCACCAAAAATAGTCCAAATCTGCCCTCTATTTTTTATTTTCTGGCTAAAACAGCACAAGGAGTCCTACCCTCGCCATCTTGATATGTAATGGTGGATATTCACACACAAACTGATGATGTGTGGCTAAATCTGTTACAGCAGTAAAATATATGAAATACTTTTTTCTGTTTGATGTCCTGTGCTGAGTGGACCCCAAAACCAGGCAGGTCCACAGCTTCCAGAACAAGGTCCACAGCCTGTAGCAGCATTTAAACCCCCCACAATTCCAAAACACGAGCCTTTCCAGATGCATTTCAAAACTGCCTTCCTGCTACACAGTTGTCTGCAGACAGTCTCTCTTTCCCCCCCCCCAAGCTCATCTATTATTCACAAAAAGAATTATTCCTATAGAAGCTAATGCTTCTTTTCCCCAACTTTTTATGATCAAGGTGACTTATAAACAGCTGCAATAAAAATCATTGGTTTTTTTTTTCGTTTTCATACAAGAGCATCCTCAATAATGTCTCAGAGAGAGCAGAGAGGCTAAAAGATACGTGACATTCATGGATTTCACCCCTGGAGCCACAAAACCCACAGCAGCAATTTCTTCATTTGACCAAAATGAATGGTCACCACAAAAACAAATGTAAGTTTGGTATCACTGATTTGGCTGAGACAGCTTAAGGGCTTGAACTTAATAGACTTCCCCTGACAGATTAGGATCTTCTGGTATGTCTGCATCATCCTGTCACAGCAGATAGCCAAGTCCAAACCACAGGCATGGCACTGCCCTTGATCCATAACCTTAGAATACAAAGTAACTAGCTAAAGAATGTAATAAGACTCCCAAGGAAATACCTTTGAAGATTGTATTCGTTTTACTTGGTGGTCTTTTATGGGGGGGAGGGGAAGAAGACAATTAAGTATTAAGAACTGATTGATGCTTAAACAAAATGCCTAACAGTGAAAGCACATTGCTATATTCCAAAGGACCAGGCAAAGCCACCCCTAAGAAGGGATTAACTATTATCAGATGATATTACTACTGGATTAATGGTGTTTCGCATTCACTATATTTATATATAAAAAAAAAAGAGATCTCTTTTAAGGAGGATATAAGTGATTTGTATAAAACCTAAAAGCCAAAAAAACATATTTGATTTTTAGAGCAGTGTGCTGGATAGTATTCCCTTCATTTATACATCTTGAACTGCAGTCATTTTTCCCCCTTGGTCTGGAACCAGGTCTTGCATTGCAAGCCACTTGTTTTGAGAGCACCACAGCCCATGAAAATAGGAAAGCCATGTGTGACTCCAGAACTGATGCTTTATATTCTAGTGAATATTTGAAGCTGTTCTTATTTTAGAGAATTGTTTTTGTAATAGATATACTAAAGGTGATCGTTTTACTTTATTGCTAGTCATTGCTGACTGAAATATTTTGCCAGATGAAAGTAATTACTATGACTGTATCGCTTTTCTAACCTGTTTGGTCTATTGCACCTCAGATATTCATAGTGGGAAATTCTAGGTCCTCATTTGCAAAAAAAGTCATAGTGTTGTGTGCTCTGTTTCCTTCTCCACCTGGATATCTACAAAAGGTTACAAGAAAACTCCAACCTTAATGTAAAATAGTGTAGGAGAAAAAGCCAAACAACAAACTCACATCTTTGTGTTACAAGTGAGAAAAAAATCTGCTTCAACCAGAACCAAATCACGCAGGTGAAGATTTTTTTTCTAAGCATTCAAGGAACAACCATATTCTTATTCTACATTAGTCACTACTAGTCCAAATTATACATTAGAGAAAATTATCTGTTGAGATATCCTGAGGATTATATCCCCTGGAGATGGAAAAAAGTGTGTGTTTCTCTCACAGTCATGTGTGATTGGAGTAGTCTTTTTTCAATTCAAACCCTAGTAGTATATAAACTCACTGTTATAATATTCCCCATAATATCCCCGTAGTCAGCTCTCCTGCTACCCTAACCAGCAGCCACACCTCAAGGGCAGTATTTGCAGGAGCTGCAAGCCATTGTCATTGGACTTCTGCAAACACCTCTCCGAGAGGAAGGAAATTACAAGAGACAGAGTAGAAATTGTGGCAAACTCCACAATTTCCAGTGCTACACTGCTCATACTCCACTCAGTAGGTAAACATGGCATTCTGGGTCCAAGAAAAGCTTTGTGAGCCCAAGCACAAGGGCTTCATGGTGGCTGCAGAGATTTCAACCACATTCAGGAACACTCCATGTAAGGAACGTAACAGTGGTGGAATAAAGGAAGGAAGCAACAGACAGCTTAAAACTAAGATGAGGTGCTTTGTACATGGAGCTTTCTTTTGCTAAAGCTGATACCTCTGTCTCTGCCTTGAGAAAAACCTTACATTGGCTATCTGGAATGCTGTGAACTAGAAATGTGGCTCAGAGCAACCAATCACTACTAAAAAGAAAAATCTGTTTTCCTTGTATCACATGCAAGGATCCATCCACATACAACATGGCAAAAACAGGGCAGTGAAGGATGTATCTACTCACTTTATTCTGGTATTTCACAACACAGCTCCTTTAGTCATTCAGACTCCAAAGATCTATCTAGGTACCTACTGTTAACTGTTTTAATCTCAATCCTTAGCAGGTGGGACTTTAAATAAGCTTTCCTTCTAAAGTATTTCCATAAGCATTTTGTTATTAAAGTAAAAAAAAAAAAAAAAGGGTAAAATAAGATTTCTTACAAAAGGTAATTAGACAGTATAATATCATAGTAAGGGGAATGAACAATAAGGTGCTGTACTAAAATATATGCCTTGTGCAGTAGAAGACTGGTGTTTCAGGAGATTAACAATTATGATCACCAGTCCTCTTCTGTTTCTGTAATACTCCACACAATCTTTTTTAAATTACTTTATTAACCTTTCCTCCTAGCACAGAAGTGCCCGATTATAGATAATATTTCAAAATCATCTGAAGAGTAAGTGTGTTTGATTTGCTCAGTAATTATTTGTCTACTTTATTACATTGACCAAGCACACAAGCTCCTTGACCAGTTTTATTTCAAGTCCAGTTAAGAACAGGGTCGTATCGTTTTGTGTGATCGCTCCCTTCGGGCCCCTGAGCACCTGAAATTTCATACGGGGGCTGGAACACAGACAGGAAAACCCCACACTTCAAACATGCAGAAATCAGTCAGTGCAAGGCCATTTAAGGTTAAGGGAAAGGTTTAGTGCACATGTCAAAGTTTCTTCGTCCACTGCATTGCAGACCACAGACATTTAAGCACAGCCATGCAAATCTGCCTTTCTAAACCTAAAAGGGTGTAAAACCCCTATATATTTGTCAATGCACGCTCTTCCATGATAATTTATTCCCAACATTTCGCACAAGGCATTATTTCAATTTGGATCTGAGGTATTAGCCCATTACCAGCTCTACTCCTCTCTGCAGTTTCGTGCTAAACATATGGTGATCACAGGAAAATATGCATTTCTTAAAACACAAGCCTGGAGAAAACAAGTGAGTATGGAAATAAAAAAAGAAAAACCACGCAATGAAAAAGTTTTCCTGCTCTAACTTTGTAGCTTTGTAGGAAACGAAAATAATATTTACATTTTTGTAAAGATGAAAATGCAATGAGATGAAACGTGCTACACAGTTTATTCCTGAGGGCCACCACCAGGATAAAAGCATAAAGCCTGGGGACTTTGTTTACTGTCCACAATCAACAAATCCTAAAATCTCCATATGCAGTGGGTTTCTAAAGCTCTGTTAGTAATACTGTATATTGCTGGTCAACCCAGTCACCCATAGAATTACAGTGTAGGGTATGGATGCCAGTATTTTAGACCCAAACCAAGCATAAAAAACACAAAGTAAAATTCAGTGTCAGCACAAAGTTGACAGCGAATGATTATAACAGCTTCGAAGCTTGAAAAAGAGTGTAAATAACTAGGATCCCCCGCGGGCTCACTCAGCCTGCATACATAACAACTGTGATGGACAGCCACCATGGCAAAGCACAGGGAAAAAAAAAAAGTCACTCTGCAAAGATGCAAAAATTCCTCCTGCAACGAGTCTTAACTGTCACCTTTCTGACTAAATCAGCTACTTTTATAGAGAAAAAGTATCTATATTTTGTGGTGCACATTTGCAGTACAGGCTGCTACTGAAAGAGGTAAACCATTAATATATTTTTCAGTGCTAATAAGCCCCAAGGATTTTTATTTCTTTAAAACAAATGATTCAAAGCTACACGTTACCAAGTCCTTTCTCTCAACCATCACCCAATTAACCACAGCAAAGAGACAACCTAGACCACTGAGCTAAAGAATTTCAAAGAAGACACACAGAAGTGTGAAAATACTCTCATCTACCAGCACACAAAACCTGGGATGGCTCTTCCTTGGGACTATTTTACTCCTCTGCATGTACATATAGAAGCAAAATATGCACCTGTAGTAGTGGCTTTAAAGTGCTGGCAAATTGCAAGTGGGCAGAAGCACTGGGTCCTCAGACTCTGCCTGACATGTGACAGCACTGTGATTATGTGGTCCCTTCCCAGTTCCTGGCTGTAGGCTGGGAAAAGAGGGACGGACAGCAAGCACCAGCATATGCCTACAAATCACTGTATTTTTTAAAATCAATTAGCAAGCAAACTACTCAATTAACTAACTCCTTTCCCCTCATTATTTATTCAGTGCAAGCTTTCAACTTTAGGTCTAAAAAAGTGCAGGTACTAAAACTGTCCTTTTTACCCATTTTTGGTTGTATTTATCTGTGCTAAGTACCTGTCTTGAAATACCAGCCTTTGGTCATTGGACAATTTGTTCTGAGAGATTGATTTTCATTTGAGCTAAACAGGGGCTCATAAATACAACATAGCAGACACACTTGTAGTGACCAGGCAGTATCTAACTGAGGAAAACCAAGTACATCTAGCAAAAGGAAAAGAAAAACTCTCTCATGAGATGGTAAAAAACCCCACTACGAAGTTCACAGTGAGTTACGGAAAAAGAAAACTTCTCATCCTGCAAGTCACTAAATGCTCTTTTCCTTTGTTGAGCATAGAGAGTTGAGTGTTCAACACACTGCAGGTTGTGCTCATCAATTTGGTAAATCAGACACTTAAATTATGGTTTTATATTTATGGTTTTGTACTGTTAGGAAGCAAAAGAGTATCTATGAGGTCTCTGGAAACCCTGAACATTTTCAAAGATGACCCTCAGCAGAGGGTTGACTTTCACCCATGCGTATACAATCTTTATGTGGTGTTTTTTGATTTTTATTGCTGTTCATTTAGAGTTTTGCAATTTCTTTTCTCATTTGGAATGACAGTGATATTCAAGAGCCATTTCTGAAATTCAGTACAGACACAAGTATTTGATTTAGGTAATTTAGTTTTCTTTGTCCTATAAAAATTTGTCATGTATCCAAGATGCTCCCTCAAAAAAATTTGTCTATTAATCATGGGATAAATTAATCTTGTACCAATTTTTGCAGAGATATTCCATTCAGGGAAATACAGCTCTTCACACAGAAGACCAACCAGGCTCTTCACACAGAAGACCAACCAGCCATAGAAGCCAAACCAGCACTGGTTTGGCTGAAACAGCAGGTGAAGGTGGGCACGCAGTGCTGTTTGTGGGCTGCTAAACACACGTTTCCTTTCAGCTGACAGCAGACAAGCTCTGAGAGCCTTAAGCTGCCTGCACCTCCATCTACCTGCATGGTTTATTTTATCTTGTCGCCACATTGTCAGCCTTAAGACATTGGAACAATACTGAAAGCACATCTGCTTTGAAACCAGTCTTACTAAATCCAGCATGAACCAGTGAGTTATTCCTGACTCAGGCCAGAAGCCTTTGCAAAGTCTGGGAAAGAAAAAACAGGATACAGCAGCAAAATTAGTATTCATAGCAAAATGATAACTCTAAAAAGTGAAATTCAAAGCTGTCTTTTCCTGTTCCTTCCTAGGAGTGACCAGCAGAGCTTGCCATGCTCAGAGAAGCTGGATTTGTAATCTCAGAGAAATAAAAGGCAGAACAGGAAATAGAGGAGATATTCCATACCAGAATTAGCATAACCCAGCACATCAGAATATTAAAATTTAACAAGGATTTCAAACCATCCTTGTATCATCAGCAGAGAGCCATGTCACAGGTTTTTTTTATTGGTTCAGCAGGATAGGTATAATTGTATCAATATTTTAATGCTTGATGCATATTGTCTGTGATAAATTGCTTGCATAAATAAAAAAGCACCAATATTCAATTGCCAATGAAATAATCACACATTCAAGATCTTTATTATATCATGCATTATTTAATTACAATAATCAGAGTCCTTTTGAAGGTAAAACAAGATTAAAAAGGTTTTGTTTTATTGGATCTATATATTTGATTTACACTTTATATGTTAGCTTTGCATTAAGAATTTATAAGGCATCAATTCAAATGGTGATATTACAAGAGTTTATTCCATTTGTAATTAGTACAGTACTCTTAAAGTACTCTGGCTAAGAGAGATAATATTTCAGTATTTTAATGAGCTTTTTAAGTATAATTGATGTAACAATCGTTGAATTACACATTTCTACCTGAAGAATAATGAAGGAAACATTTTAATGAGAAATGTAATCATTATTAGCAAATGATCTACTAAACTGCCATTTACTGACATTTAAAACCTTAATAGCAGAAAACTATATTTTTGTACATCTGCATCACTACAAATGATTATCAGCTCAGTTGCTCAGCCTTTCTGGTATAACTTTCCCTGTTGGGTTTTTGTTGTTAAATTTAAGAAAAGCTTTCTTTTACAATTGTCGGCTTCCTCTGGAAACTATGGGGCTTGACATGTATACAGATAATTTAAATAAATTAGCCCCTTTTCAGCCTTCAGCATTTTTTCAGTATGAAAGGTCTCATTCTTGGGAGTATTCATGCTTGCATCAGCTTGATTCTGATGAATGCCCTGTAACCTCCCTGATAGCACCTTAGACATGGCAATCCTGCCAACATGGTGACAGCAATGTGTGAGGCTGCCACATTCCCTTTATTAAAAAAACCCCAAAACCCAAAAAACAAAACCAAAGCCCCCCAAACCCCATTGATTCATCGAGCAATATTGACCAATCATTGCAGCATGGTACTAGACAGCATTGCTCCACTACAGAAAGCCTTAGTTTAAAGAAAAGAAAATATAAAGAGAGAAAATTGAGGCTCTGCTCTGTTCTTTTTAAGAATAAAAATTGGCAAAGCAACACACACAAACTAGTGAAGCATTATTTGTATGAGGTTTCTCTCCCATGTGGATGTAGTTTCCACTGCCATCCACAAGGAAAAGATTTGCTTTGCTTCATGTGCATCCTAAAAATTCTCCTACCCGAACTTTATAGGAAGAAGAGTGTGGAAAATGGGAAAAGGAGAGGATATAAAGACAACATTTCTTTTGCTCATAATGTCCTATGCAGTGACAGAGAGGTCTGGGAAAATTTCCAGTGTAATCTGATCAAACACCATCATCCCCCTCAAAAAAATCCCCACCTGGCCACAAAGCTGGAAAAAGTGTCTTCTCACCAGGAATATCTCCTTTGCAAACAGACAACTAGTGCCTGTTCATAATACCAGCCAAGGTAATTGAGGCTACTTATCTCTGGTACCTGGATGGCCTCATTTTTTTGAAACACTTCCTCCAACAAGTAGTAACGCACTGGGAGTCCCTTTGCTCCTTCAGGATGAGGAGTAAAAGGATGGGAAGGTATGAGCTCCCAGAAGGATGCTCTTCACCACACATGGCCCAGCTATGTCAGGGCAGCTTTGCTTTCACGCACAAAAAAAAGGAGGACTTGCAGCTCTTTGCCACAGGTCAGATTCTGCTCCAGATCAAAATCCTGCAAGTGCCAACAAAGCTTTCTGACAAAGGTACTCAGCTTTGCTTTAGCACATTCCCTCTCTGTCCCAAAGACACGGCAGTCTCACTTGCATAAAAAGTCTGTCTTCTTACAGGCGGAAAAAGCAGAGAGGCCTCAAGGAAAAATCACAAGTAATTCATTCCCAGGGAATTCCTGCTACAGGCTAATCCATAGCTGGTTAAGAGAGGACAGCCCTCTCCTCCCTAATCCCCAAAATCTGCAAAGGACACAGCCAGAAACTGATCACCAGCAGTCTTGCAAGGAGCTACTGGTGACCCTCTGAGACCTGCATTCCATCTCCAATCCCTGTGCATCTAGCACAATGGAAAACAGTCTCAGCTCTCCCCTTGCTGGGGAAGAATGTTTCTGTACGTCTTCACTTGGAGACAAAGCCTTTAAGATTCCTCAGCATGGCTCTAGCTGGATCTTCTGAGAACTCTAAGGACTCCAGGACAAAACTAACTCCTTGATCATTGAGAAAAGACTGGAGAGATCTCCATACACCATCTTACTGCACAAAGAGGCTTTATAAAAGCAAAACATGTCTAGAAATTGTATTCTGTCTACATATCTCTATCTCTATCTATCTATCTATCTATCTATCTATCTATCTATCTATCTATCTATCTATCTATCCATCCATCCATCCATCCATCTATATCTCCAGGCTCATAAATAAGACACATCCTAGAAATCAGGTGCACTGTGCAGCTGTTGGGATGATTTAAAGGAGCTACCAGGGAATATCAGCAAAAGTGACACAGAAACCAGGAGTGGACAAAGGTGAGTAACAAAACCAAGAAAAAACCTTGAGCCAAAAATATATCAAAGCCGACTCCACTGATGTGTTTTCATTGCTTAGAGATGTAGGGCCACTCTCATCTGGTTCATTCCAATTCAGCATTTCTTTGATATACCTTTTATAATTTTCCACCTAATTATAACAAAAATAATTTTTCAATGTAATTTTGCAGTAAAAATGTTTCCTTATTTCCCATTACCCAGGATACAGTCCCTCACAGGCACTGAGCATGCTTACAATGGGGATAGTGCATCTTCTCTTTCTTAGCATTTAATCTCTTCATAGTCTACAGATGTCAAGAGGTTCAGATTAAGCTTGTTAAAGATCTGCTTCACTCTAACTCACTGATGATTATTTATTTAGCAGTTTTATGTAACCCTGTCATTGATAAGCACTCTATTAATTTGCCGAGGGACAAATCAACACTAGTTATTTTTCTACTGGCTATTAGATTCAGTGCTGCTGTTTGTTACAAACCACTTGCCAGTTAATTATAAATTATGGGTCCTCTTTGCCTATATTAATTGATATCTCCTCTGTCTTTGTAATACTAGACAAATAAATTGAAGGCAAGATTTATTAAGCAGCACATGTCTTCCATCTCTTGATTAGTATTCTTTACTTTTTAAACATTTATACTTGTTTATACAGAATCCATGGCAGAACAGTGCATTAGAGAACAGATCCTTGGGGTGTTTTTGGGGGAGACAGGAAGACTTATTTAACAGCTTCCCACAAATTAGGTTGAAGTGACACATGGTTGAAGTTAAGCAATTTTTAAATGCTCTTTTTGATTTCAAAAAGTCTTTTTCTGTACATTCAGCATACACATATTTTTACAAAAATTGTGCATTCAGGGAGCACCTCACATGTGCTGCTGCATTTTGTATGTACAGTGTTTCCTATATCTATCTATCTATCTCTGTGTCCCAGATAGGTAGTAGACAGATTCTCCGTCAGCTACTTCCATGCAGAAAGAAAGGGTTCTCTGAATAGTTTCCTTTTCAAACCCTGAAGATGTAACAGTGGTTTCAGAACAATGGGTTGTGGCCATTTTTAATTCGTGTGAGTGTGAATTGGATAAAGTAATAGTATGATCTCCTCCCTTTCTGTAGGACCACCAGCTACAGGGAGAGCACCCTTTCAGAGAGTATCTCGCCCTCCACAAAGCTGCACAACTTAAAATTTGTGTCATATACATCTGAAAAGAAACTTTGTTCTTTTGCTCCCTTGCCAATGCAGTATAACACAAAACTCAGCTCTGGATTAAGTTCTGCGGTTTCAGAGGAAAGCCAAACAATTCCATCACCATTCATCCCACCCACAGGAACAAAACTACACCACTCCAGTGAGTCTGAATTTAACAGCAGCCTATTTCCTTTCTCCAACCTTTAAAGTTCCCTCCTCTCTGCAATAAGGATGTGACACACACATGTGTCCATCAGGGTTATGGAGGGTTTTACCCTCCTGCCACTTGACGGCTGTCAGGAACCATTGATCCCAGAGATTACTTTCATTCCAAACCTAATTATGGACAGTTTTTTTAATGCAATTAATAGCTTCATCTGCAAGGCCCTGTTTTGCTATATACCATGTTAGATAAATTCAGAGAAAGCACATTCATGACCCCATGGATGAAAGCATTGCTGTATTGCTTGTGAACAGTCAATAACTCCCTCATTAATTAACTCTTACAATGCACTGATTAGTATGTGTGTATGTTTTCTACCAGACAGAACATCTGTATCACCCTCTCGAGGCCGGTTCACAAAGACTAACAGCCACAATATTCCTACAGCTCTCTCCCAATCCACCGAATATTCCACATAGCTGCACAATCACTGCTCTTTTGTGTTAAAAAATACCCAGAAATATGTACCAACGGTCAAACGGTAGCTCAAGTGTCTTTACAAGTAAATGTTTGAAAATTACCTGACACAGTTTATTGAAAAGTAGGAACATTTAAATTATGGGCATTGTTGCACGGGAGAACTTGGTGTTTGTCATGGAAAAAGCCATGACCACCTATCGGTAAGATTCTCTAAATTTAAAGACTCTGTTTCATTTCTATTTTCTGGAGCATCTTTGTCTCCAAATACACTTCCAGTGCAGCCTGGATAAGAACAGTCAGAGAAACCCTGCTTTAAAAATAAACACTACATTTATTAGGGCTATTTGTCTACTTCACCAAAGCCATTATTCTGATTTCATTCATTAATATGGTTCCTGGGGAAGGGGTTTTGTGAGGGTATAATGTTATATCTCTGTCAAGGCTCCCTGTTCAGCTTTGTCATTGCAGAATAGCAAGCCCTTCTCCATCCTGTGACTGAAACCCAATCTACACCCAGCTCCTGTCAGTGCTGCAAACACCCACATGATGTCCAAGGTAAGGAATGGGTAACCCATTTTTAATGCAAGAGGAAATGATCTGAACTGGTGCTGTAAACCAATTTTTTTTTCCAGACTCGCAGAAGTTTGAACGGCTTTCTTGTGCTATTTTCCATTTTCTTTCAGAAGAAATGTAAAATTGAGGCCTTGACCACTCAAGGTCATTAAAAATCCCATTAACCTTTTCACAAGGTAGGGCTTAAGTAGGGTTAATTAAGCAATATTGCTTCACAAGGGTCTAAGAAGCATTTTTCTTTCTAGTCTCAATATATATGCCAGTAGGTTTGTATGCCTCCCCACCAGTTTTGTTTGAGATTTTGGGTCATTTCCCCACAAAAGAAAAAAAACAAACCAACCAACCACCTGCAGAAAGCCATACAAGATCCCAAATTCACCTGGTTGTAATATGCATCCTGAAATACCTGGGTTCCACATGTCCCACCTATACTTTAAAAGAGACTCAGTGGCCAATGGAATGGTTTATACAACATGAAAAAATGGTTTGAGAAAACATTTGTATACTACAAAAACACTCTCACCATTATAATGAATTAAAGAAAATACTGAGTCATTTTCTCCAAACCATAAATAACCATTTGCACTTATTCATTGCTGGGTGCTGGAAGAATGCTCAGAAAAGGGACTCAAAGCAATGATAAATCAGTCATAAAAAGTGAGAGAAATATGATAAACTATGTATTAGACCAGAGGAAAATCTGCCATACAGAGCTTGGAAACTGTCACCATCCAAGAGGAATCTGTGACTTCCATCTGTAAGTGCCTTCGATCATCTTCCTCCACACCCTTCATTAGAACTCCCCATACACATCATTATTTGAGAATTATCAACATATAGAGATAATAATCCCCAGCCAGAATCACATCTTTTTAAATATAAGGGAAATGTAATTCAAAACACTGTAAACCCAAACATTTTCACAGGAGTCCAAAAGTGTTTGCAGGCAGGAATTGTAGCAAAGGGATAACATGATCCTCTGTGCTGTCTGGTTCCACTGAGTCACATAATGAAGCTCAGCACTGTCTGGGTATTAATTCTCCTGTGCTGGTAAGTCATGGCAAAGCCAGCTAAAAGCAGGCAGAAAAATAAACTTTTCAGCCTGTTGTGTTCAAGAACTTAATTATGTAATTAATTCAATCAGACAGTAGCAAATTCAAAACATAATCTTTTTTTTCTTTTCACAGTGAAAAAACAGACTGCAGGACTTCCTGCCACAAGATATCCCTGCTAACAACTTACCTAAATTAAAAACATTAGACATTTATGTGGCTAGCAAGCATATATAAAACAAAACCACACAAATAATGCTAAAATAAGCCACATTTTATCAGGCACAGATTTATCAGCAGGGTGAAGGGGGGATTGCATCTCACACAGCAACCTTCCTTTTCCTAAAAGACTTGGAATTAGAGACAACCAGAGGATGACAACAAGAGCTTCCTGCCCAGATCTGGGTGATGCTAAGAAAGCCTCTCTGTATTTCTTTCTCTCAGTAACTCCTTTAAATACCCACCTACCAGCACTGCTTCCTGGCCAAAAGAGCTCCTGACAAAGGGACCTCAAAATTCCACACCATCTGCTTTGGGTTGTGACTCTAAAATGTACTGATACTTGTCAAAGAATACACAAATCCAATTCTATTTAAGTAAGTGAAGAAGAAATCAAAGTATTTTAAGTCTTGACTTTGCCTGAGCTTGGATAAAACTAGTTGGTTTTAATGGCAAACTTAAGTCCACACTGGGAATGTCAAAGCTGGACTAGTCTACATTTCCTTGTTCAGCTACAATTGAGAAGCCAATATCCTTAAAAAGTCGTGGTTGGTTGTGGAGATACACAGGCACTGTACACTGATACAAATGGTACTTGAACTCTTACTACATATTCTGAGACAAAACTCAATCCACTGTTCACCAGGAATCCAACTTCCCCAGAATCTCTACAGGCACAACTAACACACCACCTTACAGCAACTGCCTGATTTCCTGTACACAAAAACTCAGGGAATTCCAAAGGAGAGGTGAGGGACTGGCCCAGAGCCACAGCCAAACCCAACCTTCTATGCAGAATTAGGACACATGCAGTTTTACCTCTCAAACCCAGGTTCATACAACGTCACTATAAAACATCACCTGATAGAACCCCTATTTATTGAAATGCAAGTCTGTATTTTCTGCTGCAGTGGGAAATGCTTCTCCTTTTTCAGCTGTTAATATTAATTTTGTGAGTTCTGTGCCTGAAGATCATTATTAATGTCTTCTTGAGATTTCACTAACACTACAAAAAAAACCCCAGAAGACAGTTTTGGTGCAAAGCTTACTTTAAGTGGGTAAATTCCATATTTTTCTTTTTTTTTTTTTTCTTCTCCAAGCCAGAAAAGGTGGATAAAAGATCTATAAAATAAATGCTGAGTGAATAGGACTCTCGAGCTATAGAACTTGTGCTGTGAAAATTCTACTTTGTCTGGCAAACACTATTAAACAGAAATCTGTGAACAGCATTTTTTTTTCCCATTTCATACAGGGGGGAAAAAAGAAATCAGATCTGACCCAGTGACTTCGATGACAATAGTGAGAGTCCTACTTTGTACAAAGAGTTATAAAGACAGAATTTTTACTCTTGGGTGGGCATTTTAACATTCCCAGCAACGGAGCTTCCCCACTAGACTTGCTGGGATCACTTACTAGAGCTCTGGCTCTTGGCACCAGTGACTGGTGTGTCTGAGGAACCTTGAAAAGCCCTCATAAGTTTGGGGGGTTTTTTTCAGATTATCTTCTACATCACAGCTTATTTTCTAAATTACACAACACAATTAAGAAAATGTTGCAGATTAATATCATTGTCATGTCTATTTCTGAATGGAGTTTCGGGCAGACCAACTTCATACTTTTACAATAATTTGGGTCATTTCCAATTGGAATTCAAAAGCAGGTGTCAGTGGTGAAGTGCCTAGGGGCTATCAAAATAACTGACTGTGTCACCTTGTCCTCCTAATGATCCTTATATATTTAATGTAAACACCATAAAAGCCAGTGCTTATTCAAGCAGGACCACTACATATGTTTACCTGGGTTTGTTGCTCTAACTTGCACTGACTAAAAAAAAACAAAAACCAAAAAACACTGGCAAACCCCCCTCCCCCCCAAAAACCCCTGTTAAATGCTACAACAGAGCATCAAACTATGGATTTGGAAGTCTGATGCTTGCTGATGTTTCAAATAAACCCCAGAAGCTACTCTTGTGGGGGGTCATAATGGCACATGCAACCTATTTGGAGACCATTTCTTTTCTTACAGTGCTGTGTGCTTCTCATTATAATGATAATATCCAGCATTTATGTGGCTATTTACATCTTTTACAGGCCGTACCAACAACTAATTAATCCTCACAACACCCTGTAGGGTAGGTAAGTATTATTATCCCCAGTTTATAACGAGAGAAAGAGAGACAGAGGGGTAAAAGTGACTTGCGGAAAACACTCAGCATGCACCCTGTAGGACTCAAATGGAACCACAGGGGTGGTTGTTCCCCGGGCCAAGCCCTGTCTTCTCTCTAGAGAACCAGCACCTGATTTTAGAGCCACTGCTTCAGCCAAGCTTGCCCAAGAATCCCCTGTACTGTCCAGCATCCAATGCTCCCAGTATGTGCTCAAGACATTTTAATCATGACAATGGCACAGCCTGTCCAGAGGGGCCGTGCAGGCTCAGCCTTGGAGCCTCTCAAGGCTGAGATGACAAAACTCTGAGCAACCTGCTCTGATCCAATAGATCATCTTGCATTAAGCGGGATGTGGGATTAAATCCCTGAGCCTGGATTATCCCATTTTATGAACAGATGTGTTATGTGATGGTTACGAGTTTTCCAGCACTTCAGTTTTTCCATCCCAGTTCATCCTACAGGTGCTTTCAGCTACACTCAGCCTTTGGCAGGCAAACCTATATGCAGCTCTAGGTCTGTGACAACAGAAAGAAATAAATACAATGGCAATAAATATAATTTTTAAAAAATATGTATACACTGTATAAATAAAGAATATGCCATTTAGTAGTGAGCTAAAAAAGTATTATCTGTAAATTATCTCCCTGTTGTACACAAACTTAAAATCATCACCAAATGTGGGTTTTTTCAAGAGAGAAGACAACATCCAGGGTTTTTTTTCCAGCTGTGTTTCCTAGCAGAATATGATCAAGAACCAGGAAAAAGCACAAATAAGATCTTGAGGGTTATACAGGATTGCTAAGAGACAGGCTAAAGTTACACAGTGTTGTCACCTGGATACACAAGTGCTACTCTACATTAGAGGACAGAAAAGTTCTGTCCCTGTGCAGCCCCATCTTTGCCAACAGCTCTGAATTCAGGGCCAAACAAGAAATTGGCAACTGCAATAGAAATGCTCTTGGAATCATTCTCTGCCTATTGACACTCCTTGCTGCAGTATCACAGCTGAGATCAAAGCTCATCCTCCTTCTCCTCAGCACTGCCTGGTGTTTAGGGGAGCTCAAGTTCCTTTCGGGGAAAAAAAAAGTAGCAGTTTTAAAAAGTGCTGGGTACCCTGTGGCTCCTACTGAAGGGTAACTGAGCTGTGTGGGAACTTTTGTTATTTCATTCTGATGCCTAATGGGAACTGTTGGATGCAAAACTGTTTTAGGAATTGAACCTTAAACACCCTCATCAAGTCCCCTGCTCTCCTATAAAAGATTGTTTGTATCCTTTTGCATATACTTCATCAAACAGAAGAAATTACAATTCCCTGACTGCTTGGAAGTGAAATTTGCTGCCATATTTTCAAGTAGAAGCCAAAAGATGAGGGTACACTGAGAGCAGACAGCACCAACAAGTCAGTGTATGCTTTTATAGCCATATCATGCAGGTTAAGAGCCTGAGTCCCTGTTCACAGCATTTACCTTACTATTTTAAACCCCTTCTTTCTTAAGTTGGTGGAACAGTTACTTTTCACATGTGCTTGTAATCCCTCAAGGAGAAAACTGCAGATATCAGTAAGTTGTACCTGATATTACAGCTGTTTTATTCCAAAACCTGACTCACAATCCTACCCACAGCCACACAGGATATTTTGTACTAAACTATAATTCCTAAAGAAAAAGGAGACCCCAACAAAATCCAAGAGGAACATGAAATTGTACAAAAACTTTTTCCCTTTACTTTCCTTTCTCTGTGCTTTTTCAGGAGCAAAGCCAGAGGCTAACCTGTACTTAATATTCTTGAAAGCCCTGTTTAGAAATATCTACAAATAAACATGTATTTATGCAGCTAGAGCTGTCTGTCAGACACTTGTGGAAAACAAGGCGTCTCTGCACTGTGAGGGTCAGTGTTTAACCAGCTCCCCTCTCCTGGCTCCTGGACATCTCCCTGTGATGCTGCACCACACGGATAACCAGGGCGAGGAAAGGCTGAGCTTAGAGAAGTGGCAAACCCTTTGTGAGAGTTATTAAGCTGTTGACAATATGAGAATCAGATGAATTTACCACTGGTTCAGTAATTGTCTTTCATATATGAGCAACCCCCTACATACAACTTTTATGATTCATCATATTTATTTTTTGTTTCCTCAAGCAACATCTTTTATTAGTTGCACACTCACTACAGAAATTTAATTTCTGCAAGAGAACAACAAAGCAGTTGATTATTATTATTGAGAATCTGGTACAACACAGAATGAAATAAAATCTATAAGGCATTAAAATGACAGATTAGGCAAGAGCTGTATTCATTTACAAGTGTTAGAACATCATGTTAATGCCTCACAAGCACAACATAAAATGAAAATCAACTCTTTCATGCTGCTTTACTAATACTGCAAAGCTCCATGGAGCACAAACACTAGTGCCTGTTAAAGAGGCACTGTCCTTTTGTAGTTTTTACATGCAGCAGGTTTATCATTAACACTTGATGGAACACTCTCTTCCAGTCCATACTAACCATAAACTTTACATCTTTACCACTTATGGATTTAAAGATGATTATTACTGATCTCTTCTAGTCCAAGTGCTTAAGTATATGGCTGTCCCTTAACAAAGTATTAAGATTTGTGCACAAAGAGTCTTTGGTTTGAAGCATTCATTAGGAAAGTGTTATATTAAAAACTTTGCTTTTCGCAGTCACTGCAAGGCTACCAGCTAGATTTACATTCAAATTAACATTTCACTGCAGCTTTATTTACTATCACAATCTCCAAACAAAGTGACAGGACATGCAAATAGGAAAACTTGAAATATTCACTTCACTCACACCAATCCAATCACCAGCAAACCCCTTTGATAGTGTTTGCATTCTTTTGATCATGTTGTATATTTTTAATGTCTTGATTTTCTTGGACATATCACCTTACTTTCCCCATTCTTTTTGCTTAAACTCATACCTTGTCACAGCTGAGAAGGTGGAAAATGATACACTGCTTTGGCATATGATGTTGTTCAAACTGCTGCCTGGATTTTGTTTACTAACAACCATATGTACAACTTCTAATTGTTCTCATTTGTTACCCCAATACATTCTTAGTGATTTTGTTTGTACAACATTTTAAGGGATGTTTATACTCCAAAGGATACATCTCTCTCCTATAGGCAACGGGACTCTGCAATATTAGGAAGGAAGAACAGTCACAATACTTTTTTCTTCCACAAGGAGATGGCAGAAATATAATTCCTACCTCCTGTTCCATCACTTGGGGTTCCAGCCACAAAGGGAATATAGCATAAGGAACAATAGCACATAGCACAAAATACTTGTAACGATTTAAACTACGCATCTAAACCTGATAAATTAGAGATAAATCAAATGTTCAAGCACAACTGACTTCCTCCTGAAAAATGCTCAAGGAAAATTAACATCACTTCATTAAAGGTTAACACTTTTTGTGTAATATCCCTTGGAGATAGAAATTGCAAACTTTCTGAGTTGACAGACTCACTAATTTCTAGGAAAGCCAGAAGCAATCCAATATACTGTGATGCTGAATAAATTTGTAAGTTACCTAAATCAGGTAATTTGATTTTTATCCCCCTTACTACATACTATCCTTTGATGAGATTCTAAATAGTAAAAAATAGGTACAATAAAGGAGCTCATGCTTTCAAAGCAATATTGAAGTTCCCTACAGCCAAGTGCTCCCATAAATGCCTGGAGCAGGGAAGGAGAGGAGATCCCTTCTTAAGTAAGATATAAAATACACTGCCAAAGTTGCTAGAAGAAAAGTTGGTGTTTGGGAGACACAGCCCATGGTGGATATACACTTAAAATATTTATCCACAAAAACCCGCGAAGGACATGATAGAAGATCCTAAAAAGTGTCAAGAGATAATGAATGGTGCTTTCCCCACAGGCATAGTGGAAGTTGTAACAGGATTCCCCCTTTCCCTTCTCTCCAACTGTGTAGCATGTCCTGTCCTCATCTCACTGGAAGGGTGAGTGACAGCTGCCTGAGAGTTCTCTGCAGGAACACCAACCTGATCTGCCCAGGTACTGCACAAATAATGCCACCACACCAAACCACCTTTTCTGTAAGCCCCAAAAAAGCTCTTCTTCTGCCTAGATTGTTTCCCTCCCAACTCACGCAGTTTTAAATCAGTATAAAATTCATGTTACTGACTCCTCTGAAACAGCACCACCATACTCAGTGTAAACTTAAAAAAAAAAAGACAAAGAAAGGAGGATGATGTGAGTTGCCACAGCTCTAAGGGTGCAGCCACCTCCGCCTTTGCAACTTGTGGAACCACAGAACACAACCATGTTCTGCATGCTTTACCCACACCATTACTTACCTTTCTCTCTACTCACCATCTGAGCTCAAACTCTGATTATCACGGCAGCATTTTTTCCTTTCAATCCTAATGAAAGCTGTAGGATTCATCTCCCTTGTGGCAGCACCATCCTCTGCAAACCCACATCCAAATCAGATACCTGAGAGTGCTCTTTTTATGAATAAAAGTACTTTTCAGGCCATCTGGTCTATTTTGATTATCTGCTGTGTGATGAGGCACATTCACAACTGGCCACAAGGGTCCTAATGTGTCCCACACAACACCCACGACACAAACATCTGTATCTTGTCAGCTCAATCTCACTGATTTACTCTTTACTGCCCATGAGTTTGAGTTTTAATCTTGCTCCAAAAAACCAAATTCAAGAAGATTTCTATTTGAATAGTGAATATTTTGAGGCTGCTGATTCATATCATTAGTGGATATCCTTCAAAAAGCACTGCAGAAATCACTGCAAAATCTCAAAACCAGATGTTTTGACATTCTATGCATCCCAGGCTCCCTTATTACTTAAAAAAATGGATTAATCTAAATATCTCCTCTATTCAAATGTCATTTAAAAATCTTAAGAACTAAGGCTTGATAAGGAAGAGGTTTGGATTTTTCCACTAGAGGTGTTCTTAAAGACAGACCGATAACGCTGTGCATAAAAAATTAAAAAGTACAGATTGAAAAAAAAGCCAGAGTGGGCATGGAATGAATCACGCCAGCTTTTAGGTTCAGAATATCATTCCAAAATTCCATTTTATGTGTAACTGCAAAGTAGGGGAACAAGTCTAAAGCCTGAGATGGGATGTGCACCCGTATTTTTTTTCCTCCCTATTTTGCAGTCCATGTTAAAGTGTTACAGGGATTTTTAATTTTTTTTTAAAACAAAACATTTCAAACTGTATATATAATACTGTGTACTACATCCAGATAAAGTCTGACAACAAGCTGCAATCACATTCCAGTTGCGTAGATCCTGTTATTTTAAGGAACTAGCAGCAATACTAGGGAACCAAGGCAGGCAAAAATGCAGAAATACTGCTTCAGCACAGAAAATAAATATATATACACATATATATATGGAGAAAAAGAAATAGCACCATAAGGCAAGTGCAGTATTTTAGATGACACAGACATGTACACTGCTGGGAATAAAAGGGAGTATAAAAATAGGACAGCACTGCAAAGGAAGGTTATTTCTTCAAGGAAAAGGAAAACCTAGGCACAGATCATACCTTACCAACATCCAGGTGTATCTCGCATATGGTCATTTGTTCACACACTCTTCTGAGGAAAAGTTCAGATTTAGCTTTGCTCTCATGAACAGCAAATATCTGTACAAGCTTCTTTATTCAACACTCAAGAATCACTTGAACTGCAATTTATTTGATATACTGATAAATATTCAACCTATAACTTTTTGCTGCCATATGCATTCCTTAAAAGCATTTTGAAAATAATTCCTTAGTTCTAACCCATTACTACTTCTGGGCTTTTTACAAAATGAGCACCTCCAACCATGACATTGCTGTGCTGTTTCCTTTACCTCAGGGAATGGTGCCAAAGTCCTGCTGAGTAGGTACCAGGAATAGGGTATCCATGTGAAACTCTTCAGTCTGCCGTGAACTCTGAGGACTCGGTGCTTTTGTCCCGGTAAGTGAGAAAGGAAGGTGATGCAGGTTAAATCCAGATCCAAAATGGGGAAGGAATAGGTAGTGCAAGAGACTGAGGCTTTTGGTCTGTTCTAAGGGAAGCTGGTCACACACACAGAGCCTGTTCTTACCTTTGGTAATACACATTTGTCACACAGCTGTAAATCAAAGCTACCCATAACTGAGAACTGCTGACCTCCTACATCATCCCAGAGAGTGAAAGCCGAGAAAGTGGCATCAAGTTTATTATTTGCACTAATAACAGATGTTAGGACATGGTTCCCAAAGCTGTAACACACTGCAAACCGAGGGTGCTCTAAATTGCCTCAAAAGAGATGCAAGGTCTACAACAGTAAAGGTGACTGGATCAGCAGTGACTCCCCTCCCCTGGCCAGTTCAATTGCCTGGGGACTAAAACCTTGTGAAACCTATCTTGTCCGAGAACTGAAAAGGACAAAGAGGGACATCTCCAACAGTGAAGAGAATGAGATTCCAGGAAGCCAATTCCAAAACAGGAGCAGGAGCTAATTTTGCACGAAACTCTCCAACTTTGATAAAGGGTCTCTAAGGAAAGGCACAGCCAGTGTGGCTTGAAAAATTAACCCATAGAGTCATTTCATGAAATTTTATGTGTGTGTCAAGCACAACCAACCAGTCAAGATAAAAGCATGGCCAAAGACAAGTTCATGCTGGAACACTTAAGAGATCCTCAACTTGGAGAGGCATTGAATAAGGGAGAACTTATTCATTGCACCACAAGAAAGTCTGTTTGGTACCACTTGCGATTCTTCCAGATGAGGAGTTCTTAAGGCACTGAGAGGCTCTTTCCTGTCAAGGTATTTTTGCTTTCTGATCCAACAAAGATAACCTTGTCAAACAAGATGGGTGAGAACTCTGAAAGGGACAGTTGCCATATCACCAGCATGCCTTTCCCTATGCTTAGAGCAATTCCTTCCCTTTCCTAGTCTGGGAAGAAATAAGTGCCTGGGTGAGTCACTCAATTGAAGTTCAAACTCATATAAGGAGATCAAGACTACTGTCAAAAGGAAATTTCTAGGACTGTGCCAGCACCAATAACTGCTGTGTCACCTACAGCCAGAGATCTGTCCATTGTCATAACTCTCCAGAATCTCCAGAACTCAGGAGATGTATCTGCACTGACAAGTGTCCCAGGGACCAAAATGGACAGTGGCAAACTGCTGCCATCTCCAACTTTGTCAAAAGGAACATCCTTGCCCTTTTACTGTGTGTTCTCATCCACATTTTCCTTACTTTTAAGACTTATTAGCTTCAGCATTCCCAAACTGCAATTAAATGAGAGCACAAGTAGCAGCTTTCACCTTGGAAAAAGATCGTCCATCAGAGGGTGAGCAAAGCCCTTCTGCAAGAACATCATTTACCTCCTGGCCATATTTCCTACCCTTCCATAACTGAATAAACAAGGCTCCAGGGGGATTATGGTTCAAAAAACTCAGGATTGCCTCTGTCTGGAACATAACAAGCAGCACCTCAAGACTGAGCCTGAAGTGCCAGAACAAGCACCCTCTCATTTAGACAGAATTAACCTCTCCACAACATCCAGCCTCTAAAATCTAATAACTGTCAGGAATTACAATCCTCAAATCCAACTTTGTAATAGAAAGAAAGTTTATAGAAATATGAAAAAAAAATGGTTTTAGGGATCTGAAAAAAAAAATTACATTATTGTTACTCCTAAAACATAGAATTTCCAATGGTGGCAAAACAGATCTATTTGGAACTTTGGCTGCTGCTAATAACTTCATAGATCAATGTAGAGTTTAATTGATGGAACAGATGGGAGACAGACTCTGCCACATTAAAGAGTTATACTTAATGCATTGGAATAACTGTGACTTGGTTTTAAAATGTTCTCATAATTGTCTGGATGGTTTAACAGTGGCATGAATTCTGTGGGATATTTCCACTCATATTGATTTACAAGTTTATAATACGATTTTGTGAAATTGATATTTGTTTTTCTTAGTGGGGAAAAAAATGTATGAATTAACAAAAAGGAAGGAAAGTTTTAAAGAGAACTATTCCTTGTAGGACAGAGAGCTTGGCGTGACAAAGGCCAGGGTGATGCAGCTGTCAGGCCAATAAAGCACTGAAGTACATGTTTAAGTCTTTCCTGCTCACCCAACTCTGAGCACACATTTAGACCATTTGATGAAAAAGGAGTGGTTTGCACAGGTCTCCACACTCACATACAACACTGAGCCAGATCTTCCAGAATTAAGGATAAACACATCTAAAAATTACACTTTGGCTTTGGATTTCTGTGCACCTTTAACATTAATTACAGGTGATTATTTATATACAAGAGGATGGTGAATTTGTTGATAAACCAAGATTTCTCTTCAAGGCTGATTGACCCTGAGGTTTTCTTGAAAAATTATCCTTTCCAGCAGCACACAATAAATGGTAATTTGATAATAATCTCTCTCATTTATATCAGTACAGATAGACAGAGTTGGACCAGTCCTTATCAGTCTTTCTTTGAAGAAAGACTGATAATTCATACCAAGTGGCTGGGGCAGGAACGAGGGCAGCAGGGGGGATGTTGTATGTTGAAAACTGGTATGAACCCACCCTAATTTGTTATTATCCTGCTTTCAAGTTAAAAGAGGCAAAAAGGCAGTGCACTTAGTACAATTTTTTCCTATTACGTTACTGTACATTGCAACATTTGCTGTGGAAAATAAGGACTGGGAAGTTAATTCAGGCCAGATTGTATCTTCTGGACAAAGATAAAAACATGCAAGTTCTCCAGTGCCTGGAATGGCCTCAAAGGACCTCTAATAACTCAAAAAATACCCACCCATCTCCATCATCTTCCCCTCTACGTTCATTGTAGCACTGTGTTTGTGTGATCCGCTGGCCAACCTAAAAGAACACCTTTTCCCTGCGCTGTTAATTGCTTTTCTATGGGATAAGCCAACACCACCTTTGTCTCCTTATCCCAGACTTTGGCTCTTTACACTCCAACAGGATGCTTTCTGTTGTCTAAGCTATTACATAATGACATCAGATCAGCCCCAGTCTACCCTTATTTCTTTAAACATCTGTCTTCTAAACAGCACAAATAGATTGATGCAAAATGCTCTAGAAGGGCAGGTTTAAAAGACTCCAGATCTCCCTGCTCATATTTTAGAGGTCTGAAAAGCACCCAACTCCTACTGATTTCAAGCACAGTGAGATGCCTGTGAATTCCATTCAGCATTTTTTGCATCTCTAGGAGTGCAAACACCAAAAAAAGTCTGCCCAGTGCCCTTCAAGGTACCGGACACACTCACAGTATGGCATTTCTCCTCAGTGTTAATTGGCACAGCACAATTACAGGCGCAAGCACTCATTGAATGTGTGAAGAAGCCCCCAGTTATTCTTTCCTACAAGGAGCAGCTCTGGGGGTAAAGGTGGGGACTGTATCCAGCTGATCTCCTCCTTACACTTCAGGACAAGGTGATTCTCTACCAGTAAAACCAGTTTGGTTTTGTACAGAAGGGAAAGGCTAAGAGCAGCTACAAAACTACTTGCTTAACAATACCTCTGCAGTTAACTACTAGTAAATAACCCAGTAACTGGACAATTCAGAGAAAGGAATAAGCAGAATAAACATCTCTGCAAAGGTGCTTCACAGCCCTTCCCCACACACCTCTGTCATCTTGTTATGCCTTGTCTTACTCTACCAAGTTCTTGCCTAATTTTCTATAAGCAAATGGCCACCCTAATAGTGAAGGCAATTGAAAATAAAAGGGACACCCCACCATGTTAACATTCATCTGCCCTTGATTATGCAGGTAAAGCTGTTTTATGGGTTTTCAATAGAGAATACAGCCAAACCCTGTCCCTGCCTGGCTCCAAACAGAACATACACCCTGGTGTAAACTGTGGTGTTTCCATTCTATATGAAATTCAATAGGCTTTTCATTTTCAGTGTAAACCTAAAGTAGTTCAAGTCAGCGTGTGAAGGCGCCTCTGCTATGAAACAGCAGTTTGCATTAAAATTACATTATATTGTTTTGACATGTCTGAAGCAAAGGTTAAAATCATCTTTTTGCTGGACCTTGTTTCTGTAATACTGCCCTGCTGCAGAGCCGCAGTACGAACAAGCCCAGGATGATGTGAAATATTTCTGATACAAATTTTATTTTTATGTGAAACTATTCAAATGCTGCTGTACAACATGAACTACCTGAACCAAATCAAATCCTCAGGTCAATTCCTTCTTCCGAGTGCTCCTTAGATAACAAAGTCTTGTTCTGCGAATCTGTTCAATATATTAAAGTTGATTCACTCGGACAGTGTGTAAGATATAATACATTAATCTGGGCCATTTCAATTTCTGAGGCTGGGACTATAAAACTGGTGTGCTGCATATCTAATTTTTTTTGAATACCTGATTTATGCATCCCTCTGATGCACAGTGTCGATGGTATGGTGGATGCGGCGGCTGCATTAACAACGGGCTGCATCAGCACTCAAATCTTATCTTGTTAAATCAGACAAATGTAGCTCAATGAAAAGGAAGGAATAAATGCCTGGGATGGCTGAAAAGAGTGAATTTTAATCCTGTTTGTTAGGGGACTTTCATGGTGGGGGCTGAGTGACTGAGGCAGGAATGTCCACCAAGAGCTTATGGGGCTATGAATTATTATATGCTTATACATACAACTGCACATGCAGTGTATACAAAGGCACAGTTTTTCATTTTGTATCCACACAGACAGGGAAACATCCACACACCAGCATTCATTCGTCCATATACAAACACACACACATTCAAAATTGGAGAAATAAGTGCCTTTTAGAAAAAGCAGGTCTGTATTTACAAAGTGTATATTTCCATCTCTTTCAGACTCAAGAACAATCATAATTGCCTTCTTTGTATATAATTTATCATTTTATGCAGGGAAACAAAAGTTATCTCACAGACTAAGTATCCAGGAATAGATTAGATTTTCAGAGTAATTATATATGTTTATATGATTTTGTGGCTAGATGGAGTACTGCCGTCGCTCTATACACAGTCAATATTAATTCTCAAGGAAAGAAAATGTTCCTGTGTTTGCACAATCAACGAGACCTTTAGAAATAAGCTTTCTGCCAGCCAAGGAAAAGTTTCAATGGCACACACTTTGCAGCCTTAGCCTGGATATTTACAATAAATGGAAGGTATTGTCAGAATTAATTCTTAGGGAAAGCCCTGAATCACTCACAGTAATTTGAATTCCCTTCTCTAGTAAATTCTTGTATTTTATCCTCAAATTGTAAGTTGGTAAAGAACCTTAGTTTGCCTATGAAAATGTATTTGGGAGCAGACAAGGATCACAAAGCTTTTGTATAAGGCTACAGCAGCAGCAGCATCATAAAGCAGTGATATGTACAAAGCCAAGTTATAGCTGAAATTATTTAATTGGCTCAAAGGTGAAATTTCATGCCCAGTAAAACACTGGAAATATATTATTAAATCAGGCATCAGTTCAGCCCTTATTGCCTGCTTTTCTCTCTCCACAGTGACTAATTGTAACAGAAAAAAAAATTGTAAGGAGCAGATCCCATCTCTGCACTTCTTCCCCTGTGCCCTAAACTGCAAGGTCATAGTTCTCCATTTCTGACATAATTCCTGCTTGCTGTGATGTTGCAAACAGTATTACTGCTTGTAATGATGTAGTGTTTACCAGGAGGAGGGGGAGAAAGAGCCTGTCCTGCTTAAATACCACATGTAACAACTTTTGTATCTGAAAAAGGCCTGGGACCAAATCCTTGAAGAGAAAGGGAGCGATTTGAATGCTGTGTTTCATTTCCCTTTTGAGTGAACATGAAAGCTCATCTTTAAATTCATGAAATATAAACATTTTAGAGTTCCTATCTTGAGTTAACTTAACCCAGCCTTAAAACACAATAGTAGTAAAGAGAAGCAGAGATGGAGGCCCAGACATGACAGAGACAATTCATTATAGACCTTTTTGATCCAATTATCCAGGAGAGGTTGGGATATGCAGCCCAAATATGTGCAGTGTAATGGAAGAGAATACAAATAAAGGCTACATTCTCCCTTTTTCCTAAAAGTTACAATGGCTTCCCTATACCCCATGCATATTAACAAGTGTGCAGATCAATTTAAAGCCTTATTTCTGTTTAGAGAACAAAGGGAAAGACACACTTATACCAAGAATTCCAAACTTAACTAAGAAATAAGAGCTAATGGCTCTGAGTGCTGCCAAGAGGGAGGTTTACTTCCTCACTAGCCTGGTGAGCATTCCACAGTCTGGAAAGCCAGAGGTCTTCCGGGAAGGACAGGAAAGGCTCTTAGTGCATGTTTTAGGGATTTTACACAGCAGACAGTGGCGTTCCATGGATGACACGCCTCAAGAATTGGTGGCTGCCATCCCCACTGACTCCTGCTCTCAGCTCAGAGCCCTGTTCAGGAGAAGAGACAGAGGCACAAAAAAAATGGCCAAACCTTGGGGAAAATACAGATAAAATGAGCAAATCAAGATAATTGTGCTAATTAGCATAACGAAGGGAAGATTCTGTGTTTGCATGAGGGCTCCCCCTCCCCCATAACACACATGATGCCGTACACATCCAGGATAAACGGCTGCCAGGCCCTGCTCCATGCCTGGATTTGTGTCCAAGTGGCTCCATTACACGTGTGTCCCCCAGGGTCACACTGCATTACCAGACTCCTTTATTCCACACAGGATAAACTATGGAGTGGCAAGGTGTTTTTGGAATGGGTGTTCCCAGTGTCTGCAGGAACTTCTGCTCAGTTTAAAGTGAGGTTTTCAGTTTTTCCTTCCCTTTTTTTTTTGTTATGCTTCTATTGGTGGAAAAATAACCCCGGCAGTGTCTTTAAGGTCACGGAACAGTGACCCCATTGGCTGGGCTAATTTGATTGTGCCAGAACAATAGCACTGTACTCCTCTGGCAGCCAAGTGCATGCTAATTATGCGATTTGCCCTTGATAAGACCTTGGTGGGTCATTCAGCAGTTGTGATCTGTCACTGACTTCTAATCATGTATTATCGTCTGGGTGAGTCAGAATGGTACCCTAAGCTTTCTGTCTTTACAGCAATGTGGCACTCTAATTACCTTATGCCAAGTGGATATGCAGAGACTGAATTAAGTGATCACTGTGATTGCCTTCAAAATCTTCTCTTTATCCTTTGTGTTGCTTCTCTGCAATTTACATTTTAAGATGCTGAGGAGCTTTTGGTGAGAATGAAAACGCCACTCTCAAAAAATAATGATTTTTTAATTTAAAAAAAAAAGCCTAACACCGATCCCTAACAGTGTTTAAACACTGCTAAACAATAAACCTCAATAAGACTCTCTCAGTTAACTTGTTGGAAATTATAAGATACCCTTTACCTTTTAATCTGCAACCGAAAGAGAAACAAAAGGAAAGAAGCCTAATCTCTTCCCAAAGTTTTAACAATTCAGAATTGCTATTTAATATGCAAAATTAATTATAATGTGCTTTTCCACATTAATTATGCATGTGAAACGTACAGGTGGATATAACAAATACTACAGAGTAAATGCAAAGCTTGAAAAGCTTCATTGCTCTGTTCATCATGTTCGTTAATAACAGCAAGGATGGGTTGGTTGGCCCAGAGTCTTACAAATTCAGGCACAAATTCCACAGCTATCAGTTAAGGAATTTGGTGGCAGTTCAAGGGATCCATGAAAATGCTCCATATTTCACCCAGGACTTTAAAAATCAGTTGAAGCTGCACCACACTTCTCTATTGTTGCATAGCAACTCTCAAAAACTACAAAGCAATCTGTTATGGTAAACCAGTCATATTAACATCTGTATTTGCCCAAAGAATGATCTAATGCCTTTTGCAAAGAAAATGTGGTGACACGTCTGTAGGTTAAACAAACAAACTAATGATTTATAAAATTTGATAAGATACATTTGTTTGAATCATCCTTGAAAATATGAACTCTGAAGTGCTACTTGAAAGTTGTCATAAAACAGAGAAAAAACCCCCCTCACAATGCTAAATTTATTGTACCACTAACAGAAAATAAGGATTTTCAAAGCTTTTCTGTATTGTATGTCAATATTGCAGTATAATTTTTTTTATAGAAATAAACGGGGGGGGGAGAAGTCAATAAAAACCATAAAGGACAATTGAGAAAAAATTGCAAGCCTTATTTTCCTTGAATCACATGATGCCCAAGCAGCATTATTTGCTGAAGCCTTGGTTTGGGGGTGGAGGGGAAAGGAGAGAGAAAAAGAGAGAGAGGCAGAGCTCCTAGAAATAAGATGCAGTCCCTCGGTGGCAAAACAAAAGAGCCCAAGAAAAAAAAAAAAAAAAGCTGTAGAAAGTTGACACAGTCAAGAATAATGGCTAAATCTATCAAGTTTGATCAGGTCTGCTATAATGAAGTGGAGCTTCATATTCCAAGCAGGGACAATGAAGACAGAAGTCAGGCTCTAGAAATGTGCTGCTCACTTTGTGCTTGGAATATGCAGCAGCCAGCAGGGAGCCACAAGATAATTACACAGTATTTGTGTGGTTCCAGGGAGCTTCCTGCGCAGGTTGAATGCCCGCGCTATATTAAAAGGCAGCACAGTGAAATGTTTTTAATGAATATTTTTGTCAGGGAAAGAAAAGGCATTTGAATGATTTTTGTGTATGCAGGGAAGGAGAGGTGGAACATCACTGTCAAAATACAGGTACCTTTATTTATATTTACCCCATTATTTACAGTTTCAAGAGCCTGATGTCCCTTCAATAATACAAATCACAACGCTGGGTTAATGTTATTTAGGGCTAATGGCACATACAGTCCTAGCTACTGTCTGCTGTTAGTGTGTTTCACCGAAATCCTCCATCAAACTGGCATCAAACTACTTTTATTTTTATTTCCAGTAGGAGCTGAGATGTTTAGACACATTTAATCAGAAAACTCAAAGAAGTAACACAGATGTTGATACTTACTATTCAGTAGCCCTTGGCAGTGATAGATCTAAACCACAAGAATACATTATTCCAGCACTCTCTAATTCTCACCTAACAGATGTGAGTAATCCACCGAATTAAAAACCTCAGACATGTGACTCATAAATGCTCGTTTTGCAGTGCGAGACATCGTGTTGATCAAAACCCAGACTTGGGGAAAAAAGTTAATTTGAAAGGCTTTTTTGCTGGTCCAGATTTCAATGTTACTTATACCTAAGCAAGCCCTGTTCTGCTTACAATTGAATCACTTCTGATACACAGACTGAAAAAAAAAAAAAAAACCCAAAAAGGGAATTACTGGACAACTTGGGAGCAAAAAATGCAATTAAAAGGAGTCATTTGTTTGGTGATACCGCTTCAGGTAACCCACTGCTGCAGGAGTTGTAAGGAAAAGCTCTTGGGTTTGGGGTTTTTTTATCATCACAAATGGAGGCAACTTTCATCCATCTACATTTTTAACTCTGTGCTTACAAAAAGAATAGTCAATATTTGTGATAATAGTCCTGGGAAAACCACAATGAAATAAGAATGTGCTCCACCCAAGTTTGGTTATTGAAGAAAACAACCTCATGGGCCAATATAATGTAGTCAAAGGGGTCTTTGGTTTTGGGTTTTTTTGAACAACATTAGCAAAATGTTGAATATTTCTGATGCTGAAACTGATGTTCAAATTTTAAGTACCCATGAAGAAAGGTTGAAGCATTCTTTGACAGAATAACTATGGCCACAAATTAATCCCCAGCGTAGCTCCAGATATTTTCAGTTTGCTACTGAATTCAAATGCATCTATAACTTGCACCTTCTAAAACAAACAAAACCCCCTTAAATTCCAGGTTGTGAAAATTATTCCTCAGAAATTTTTCATTTCAATTCAAATATTCACTCCTTGGATATCTTTATCTTTTTAAGAGATCTAAATTAAAACTTCCTTGAATCACTGAGCACTTCAGCAACGTCACTTCACCCTGTTACCTGCAGGGCCTGATTCTGCACCTTCCAACAGGAGATTCACCATCGGCAAGAACAAATCCTGAGGCAAAAGGGAACAAAAGGGTTCCATATGTAAGCCCTCCCCTTTTTTGTTAGCACCACTCAGCGGTACCATGATCAAAGGGCTATGCTAGAAACCCCTCTCAGAACGATCAGGGCTTTATTTTTGCCAAGGAACGACTTCTCCTCCACTCTTTGTCTACAGCAGCTGTAATGTGAAAGGCAATCCTTCCATTACCAGATGCAGAGGTAAACAGCTGTCACACACGGAGCCCACAGAAGCATTATAACCTGCAGTCCATACCCCTGAGCAAAAACAACCCCAGAAGAACTTCCTCTGCTGCAAAGAAGGCAATGGGAGCTAAGTAATAGCTTTCATTTTATTTCTGGAGAGTTGGTAAAAATTTTTGCAGCTCTAAAGGCTTGAGCCCAACTCTTCAATGCAGGGGAAGACAATAATTACTCCTTTGGACCTTTGGCTGTTAAGAGGCTGCCTTTTGTGATCAGAGCAAATAGTTGCAACTAATCAACCACGACAACTCGTGTTTGCTCAGTTTCAAGTAGTTCACTACCAAATATGTTTTGAAGTAACTCAAATATCAATGATTACAGCTTAACACTTACTTAGCAAGAACTGAGCTTTCACACACCCACCATAGCACTCAGAGCCCATGTTGTGTGTATGAGGCTCATTTTTGTTTCATTATTTTCACAAATAATGAAAGAATAACCACCTCGTTGGGTCAGATTCTCGTTCCCATTATGCCTGTCCCTGTAATTCCATGTAAGACAGTGCATTACATCAGATCTACAGGACTCGGTGACAAAATAGGATTCACTCAGGCCAATAGATCCACTTGGGTTTACACAAGTTTAAGTGAGAGCAGAATTCAGCCTTTAAAACAGAACAGAAATCCTAATACCATCATTGCTGTGCACGCTCCTCCCTTACAGCAGCCATATAAACTGATTAATGTAGGCAGAGCTGCTCTTTGCATCTGTATACTAAACAGTTATTTTGCCAATATTTATATGCCCATATCCCTGGGTACAAGCAGAGCCCGGCATATCAACCATAGCTGTTGCATGGGATGAGCTTTGCATCAAAGGGGAAAAAAAAGGCTCCTCTCCATCTCAGATGCTTTATTTTATTCAACCAGCTCTTTTTCACATTGTTATACCCAGTGAATGTAGCACGGTTGGATTCAGAAGAGAACCTTAAGCGTTATCATAATGCTTAGAAGCAATGGCTTCACACTGTATAATCTATCAAAGGTGTCAGATTTACAAAATGCAGATTTTCTGTCAAATTTGGGCACTATAAGCACTGTATCTTTTCACTAAGGTGCTGACTGCTGTTTTAATGAGGCCCTTTGGTGGCTGTAAAAAACTGAAAGGAGAGGATTATAGGGGTTACCCTTGGTATTGTCTATTTGTCTTACAAATTTCACACTAACTACCAATTACATCGCCATAAACCTTTTGGCTACTTCAAGCTATATGCCATATAATACATAAAAAATACGCTGTGTTAACCTCTTCCATATTATACGAGTAACTACAGCCACTGATGCAAGTAACATATCTAATGAAGCCAATAATGAGCCTCTTTAAAAAGTAGTCTTGTTATAGGAATAATATTAGAGCAGTTCAGTTAAAGGCTAAGGTCCATTATGGCACACTTCCTATGTTCTCCAGTCCCAGGTCTGAAAAGATGCTGACACGCTAATTCAGGCTCAAGAAGGGCATTAATCTCACAACCTTCTACTTGTCATGCTTAATGGGACATCCTGCCTAGGTGAAATGAACCTGATGTATTCAGGTAAACATAATTTAATAAGGGGGGGAATAAAGGAATAGTCAGGGTCCAACATAATGGCAAAGGGAATATTTATAATTTGTTTAGCTCTTGGGTTTGGGGTTTAGAATTGTTAATGCTCAACTGAGAAGTAAGGGGGTAGGAAAAGGGCAAATAATACAGAATTTGTTTAAAATCCAACTGAAATATTAGTGTATTTAAAGGAATACATTAATTTGGAGGAGGGAGAAATGCACTAATGTGCGGCTTGGAGCACTTGAGTGTAAAATAGAGATCTGAAGCCATAGAGTATGGTATTTAAAAGGCAAGCATGAATGTCAGTGCATAGCTGTATATCCTCTTTTGGCTGTCATCAATCATGAGTCTAATAAGCCACCTAAAATTATGTCACAAGATCCAGACTTGTACCAACTTGTACCAAGTGCAGCAGCTAAAGCTTAACTTCTAACCACAAAAAAACCCAACAGGTATGGAGAGAGCACCACTCAATTGGGCCCTTACAGGCTTGTACACACAGGCGTTAATCTTGTTAAGCCTGGAAATGCACACTCCAAATAGGCCTTTGCTGCCTCACTGGCTCCCAATGCACCTTTTGGCCATAAACATCTGGGTATTTTATCTGGGCTGATTTTTGCAAGCAGTTTACTCTAAAGGCACTAATACATGCTGTTGCAATGGGGCTCAACGGTGCCTATTAGGTGCTGGTCATGCTGAGCCAGGGTGTGGGTTGTGGAGACGTACAGCACCACAGGGAGCTCTAGGAGACATGGAGCTGGAAGGCACAAAACCTCCTGGAGCTCTCAGGTGCACAGAGTGCACTTGCTATTAAATTATTTCACAGGGAGAGGCCTATTACCTGTGAAAGCTGATCCTGCTCTTAAAGGCCAGGGCAAAGGGGCCAGAACCCTCTCTGGGGGAGATGGAATGACCAGAGGAATCAGTGCCAGGGCTTCCAAGCAGCCAAAGGTGGCATCGGTAACAGGCACTCCCCTCAAGTTTGATGTGCCATTTCCCATCCTGCAGAAGCCTGTGTCTGCCAAAGGATGGCCCAGAGAAACAGGGGTTCACAAGTTCCACAACATTTTCCAGTTGCTCCCAGCAGCAGCTTGGAAGAGATTTGGAAGTAGAGGGAAGTGATATTTCCCCAAAAGCACTGGCTGGCTTTGCTGGATCAGCCTGTCCATGCCTGTGACAAACCTTCCCTTTATCTTGAAGAAAAAGCCTCAACAATATTCCCAGTATTGGGATTCGGTGCCTTTGAATGCATTCTCTAACAGTTTTGCAGGAAGAATATGTATTTTTTCCAGCTTTTTTCCTGAAGTTCTCTGGATGTTGTCAGGCTGCTTCCCTCACTTATTATTTTTTTTTCTCTCCATCCAAATGGGAACCTTGTTCTGCTCTATATAAAATCACCTCTGCAGAGCTGGATAAAATATGTCACCTTAGGCACCTAATTAATAGTTTGGTTATGTACTCTGTTAAGTCTTTACTATAGATCAGCATAACTGTGCCAGACAGATGATTCTTTAGAGTTAACATTTTAAAAAGGTGCCAAAGCCAAGGGGCCTTTGAGATTCTCACTGAATTATCCAGATTAAAAAAAAAAACAAAACAAACCACAAAACCAACCAAAACCATAGAATTCTTTTTTCCCCTCCTGCAGCTTTCTTCAGTAACGCTGGAAATGTAGCACGGTGGAAAAAGCTGGCAGGAACAAACACTTCCATGGAGTTGCTAAAGCTGCAATTAATGTTAATGAAGCTATCCTGTATACAGGAAGGAGCTATAGTATAAATTGGATAAGTAAGAAAAATGATCAGCCATCGTGCTCTTCCAATCCAGTACATCATGGTATTGCTTCTGTAAAGCCACCTTTACTTTAAAGCATTACATAAAACAATATAAATCTGCAAGCAGGTGTTTCTTGTTGCGGGAGTATTGGAAGTTGTAAGGCAAACAACCTAATTTTAGCTTCTATGGAGAGTGTGAAGTAAATTTACTGCTCAGCGATGCATCGAGCACAGGGAGGACACGAGCAGCAGGAGCTTCCAGCACCAGGATGCCATTAAGGCAGGAAGACTTCCCGCGGCTGTTAAGGAAGTAGTGGAAAGCAGGTGATGGAAGTGGGGGTTTGCCGAGCAGCCACGGGCCCACTGTACATGTTAAGTTGTTGTTTTCTGCTCAGCTAAGCAGCAGAGAATTGATATGTTCGCAATGAAGTGCAATGACAATTAAATTGTAACTGACCTACATGTTACCGTCATTATGCTTTCTCTTTTTTACTGCTTTCCCTCTTATTTAATCACACAGTATGGGGTTTTTATTAGGCTGTAATGTTAAAATCTTCATCCATTTAGCCATAAATGTTTGACTGGATATCTATCAGACTTCCCCACACTATACAAACAAAACCATTTTGCTGAATCATTGTTGACTTGTTTGTGGCCTAATTTAATGAGTGTAATAACTTACGTGACTATCCAGTTAACATTTAGGAGCCCAGAAAAGACCTGCTAGCATGCAGCAAGCTACTGTATACATTTCCTACCCATATCACTCCTCTTTGCAGTAAATTTTATACAATAATATGCACTTTTTGCAAGGCTGGCTCTGCTTTTACTCAGCCCAGGCTGAGCGCTCCGCAGCCAGTCTGCAATGCTAAAAATCAAGTGCCTCAATTTCCATGGAGCTTCAGCTTTCTAAGAATCAGGTAGCTGCTTCTATAGACATTAAAATCAAGGTATCAGGCACATGAAGCCTCAGCACATGTTCATTGCATCCTGCTCATGCAGGATGTATTACTGAGGAGGAAAGCAAAACCAACTACTAATATTGATGTAGAAAAGGGTCTCCAAGTTAGATAAAAGATCTATGGAGAACTAAACCTGCTTTGCCAGCCTTTAGTTCAGATCAGGTGAAACAAACGGTGCTGCTTTATAACATCAGGTGTTTGAGCCTGGGCCTGCTGATGAAAAAGGAAAGGATTTCCCTGAGCCCAGGGATCCCACAGCAGCCTCACAGTCCCCTGTGGGACACTACAGAACAGCTGAACACAGATGGGTTGGAAGCATCTTTATTTTTACTCCATTATCTTGAAAAAAAAAAAATCCTTCTTGTCACTACCTACACTCTAAGATTCATCTACTATCTGACAGCCCTGCAGATCAATTAAGTAACAAACTAAAGTCTCCATATTCATACACTAATTTAACACACACTTGGCAACATAGAGGCATTTTGCTGCTTGCGAGGCCATAACTCAAACACCAAACACAGAGGGTGACAATTTTTGAAGTGCAAACGTTGGAATTTTCCATTTTGCACACAAAAAAAATATCATTTCAGTGTGGCAAAGGGATGCCGCTATTTCTATTTTATTGCAGACATCCTTCATTAGTGGCAATGAATCAAACTGTGTCATGGCATTGCTAGAGAGCCTCTACTGTAAGAGTTATGTTGTTCTAGGTAAATCCCAATAAAGAGAGGAGCCTCAGTTCTCCCTCAGACACATTCCAACAACTTTCTTTCGTCCACAGGAGAAACAAGTTCCAGAAGAGACAATGGGATCACTCTGACTCACTAAGCACAAGCCTGGCCACGCTGTCAAACACTTCATGGGCAACATTTTAGAACAGTCTTTAATAAATACATCAAGGAAACCTCATTAGTGGTAGTTATCAAATCAGCCTGTATTACCTCTGCCACTGATGGCATTGCAGCTGCAAACAGGAACCAACTCGGCCATTTAGCAACAATACACTCGCGTTGGCATTAAAAACAAGGATTCCCCAAGTTCTCCTGTGATCACCAACAGCCCTTGTGGTCAAACAAAGCAGAGACGTGTCCTTGACAAACCCCCTCTAAATATTAGATTGCATGGTTGCATGAGGTACTGTACCCACCACAGGATGGGGATGGAATGATGAAAAGTAGGTCCTCATGCAGAAAAATAGTAAGCAGAGTATAATGGAGACTGGGGGAAGTTATTTTCAGAGGAAGGTGCATTTTGAAGGACATGCTAATTCCTCATAACCAATGTTAAACTCCAAATTTTATTTTATTTAGCTCCACCCTTCTTTTAATTCTAGATCCTGACCTGCCTGTACCATGGCAATCCAGAACTTCCTGAAGAAAACCACCTCCTGAGCAACTGCAATACTATTTTTCCAATGCACATGCTCAGACTGGGAAAAGTATCTATTATTACTTATTGGCTACAGAGCTTGATGTTTGACTCTGCAGGTTTAAATCTCTATTTACCACAAAATCTCACTCAGAGACACAAGATACGTCAAGGTGCCTAAAGCTGAAGTGGCAACAACCCCACATAGAATTCCAGATGCTCCAAACCACCCCCTGAATGAATGGACTGAACACAAAGATTTTAAGTTTAGGAAAAAAAGATCATGTATGGATTTGCCATTTTAGAATTATTTTAGTAAAAACATAGAAATTCAGGTAAATGTCATGAACTTTCAGTAAATTTCTTTAAAACATCAATATGAAATAGCCAATATTTGATGACTATTTATATTTTGGTCACTCAGTTTTACCATCAAGTGAAGGGCTTCAGGGTTTTGGTCTTTTAAGTCTGTAGCATGAAATGCACTTTCTTTTTATCAATAACATAATACTGGTCTATGAAAGTCACAAATGATTTAATTGCAGGAGAGATACCTGAATTCAATTCAGTTCTATTTAGTTCTGAAAACCTTTAAAGGTCTCAGTAACAGCAAAATGGGTAAATTGTCAAAGACCAGTGTATTTCAAAGCATTTCCAGGGCTGTGATTATTAGTTTTATTTTGAATGGATAACAGCCCTCACCATGTGGCCTGGCGAGTCATGCTGAAGATTTCTATTATTAAATCCTGCAACCTTAAATATTTGATGTTTTTTTCATTAGTGTTTCTGACTCTCCTTCTATTCTATTTGCAGGATTGAAAAATGGGTCTGGTAGTAAAAAATCTGACAGAACAAGCCTCTGACTCACAACTTTGCTGCTTTTCCTTCTCGCTTTCTTTATTACCTTCTCAATGGAAAGCATGACCCGTATGTGTTGAGCACATTAAAACGTGAGGCACGTTACTAATCCCAACATAATGCTGGCAGCTTGGAATTCCTTATTAAACCCCACTGCCCACATCAACACACCCAAAGGCAAAGGCACCAGCCCACTTTGCAGCTCAGCTGCTGGGATTTGCATCTGAGTCACCAGCAACACACGGGACAAACTGGAGAAGCAAATCATATTGCAACTTGCCTTGAAGCAGGCACAGCCTAACAGCAAACAGCATCCTCTTTTCCCTTGGAAAACCAGTGGTGACTCGGGATAACTTTCGGACAATGGAATAACAGAATTCCCCAAAGCGCTGTGGAATCCAGCAGGAAATGAAGGTAATATTCATAATTGAGTATAGTTCTCTGTGAGTTCCTTAACAGAAGATCTGCAAAATCTCCACCAAAAGAAATAATCCTACATTATTTTTTAAATCTTCACTCATTGCTGTTCATGTCCTGGATGGAAAACTGAAGTAGACAAAATGGGAGTCACAACAAGACCTTGGGAAAAAATCTAAACATTTTTATGCTGGATGAACATACAAAAGCTGGATAAAATTAATCCTTGGGGTATAAAACGGGAAACTGGTCTTCCAAATCACACAATGCTGAGACAACATGAACTACAAAAGTGCACAAGTCCCTCCCTCAATCTACACTCCCATCATACTGTGCAGAGCCAGGGGATGCTCAGTTTAAAACATCCCACCTTCCTCCTCTCCAGGTAAGGATTGCTCCACCATGATCCTTGGGGGATATTCTCCATTCTAAATCCAGGAGTCTCCCTCACATCTTCCTCTTGGCAATTTAGAATTAATGCCTTGCACAAATCCTTCACTAGTTCCCTTTATGACTTCTAGGAAGGCAGTGTCTCCAGACCACACCTTTCCAAACCACCACTCCCAGGTGTCCCAGGACACGCTGTCCAAGCCATTGCTCCACCAGTTCCTCCATTCTGACAATATTCCATTTCTGAGTCTTTCAACATCTCTGTGTGTAGCCATCCCCTGTCAGGGCTTGCCGAGGGGTGAGGTGCCCCTGCACTCCCCAGGGGATGGCTGAGGGAAACAAGAGGACAAAGAAGGTGCTGGCAGCTCTCCGTGGTCACATATAATACAAGTTTATTCACTCCAGAGACAACAGGCCACCTGGAGGGTCCAAGCTTATGTGGGATAAGCAGGGAAGAGCCCTTCCCATTTCCAGCCCCTGGTTCTTATAGGGGCTCCAGCCAATGGGAAGGGAGGACAAGGGAAGGGACAAACCATCTGGGGTGAGGGGTGGGGCACATCATAACAGAACATACCATGTAACAGAACAATGATATACAGTGAGAAATACATGCTAATCACACATTGCAACAATTCCCTCTCTTGTCTTATATAATTTGAAGAAAGTTCAGAGTATTTGCTTGCAATTAACATAATAACTAATAACGGGATTAATTACAAGAAACATAAATTAAATGAATACAGCTGCGATTATAGAATTGCCCATAAGTCCAGTCATTTTTCCAGTCCACAATTGTGTTTACAAGCTGTAGTCCAGGCAGAAATGAAGTGATGGTAGTCCAGGCTGTTGGTTTCGAGTGTTCAGATGACAGTCTTCGGTGTTGTAAGCTGCTGCCAGGGTAGGGAGACTTGCTTCTCCACAGTTAAATTTAGGCAAACCTCAGGGAGTGTGGGGAACTGGGAAGTAACCCGACGAAAGAAAAACGGAGTAGCAGCATCTGTGAAGCAGATTTATTCTGGTACTGCACTGTAAACAGCCTAAGCTACCTCAAAATACCCTTCCTGTTAGTGGGACAAAGCAGGTTCAGAATTATCTCAAATTCCCCTGTTGGCACAGCCACCAGGTGATGTGAAATGTATCCACACTATGTGTCTGAACAAGCACACACCATTTCCACAGTGTTGCTCCCTTCCTTTGGTGAAGCTTCTTCCCCAGCTCTACAAATATACTTTAATTATTTAATCAGTTTGGTTGAAATTCAAAGCAGTAAGTTGTTAGTTGCTACTTAACATTCCTTATAAATTGCATTTATTAGTTCCAGGAAGGAGACTTGCCATTGTTACAGTAATTTAAATTAGTAACACATGGCTACAGACTCCAGCTAACTGGTGCTTTTGGGAGCCAAACCAGGTCTTTAAAAATCTTTAAAGGACATCAGAGGTAAGCCAACCAAATTTTTGTCCACAAAGCTACAATTTATCAAAAACGTAATACACCATGGATGAAATATCCATTGTAAGCAGCACATAATGTGGTCCATGAAATGACATTTTAGCATCTCTCACTCCAGTCACATGGAAGTTTGCTGACAGTGCAGGGTAATGCTCCATTGATATTTAACAGTGCCCAGCCCACGGTCCTTTGTGAGACTAGGACTTTATACACTCCAGTCCATCTCTCACCAGCACTAAATCAGTCAGCTTCAACAGATGACACTCTTCCACATTCTTGGCTTAATTTTAATGCTGTAGTTGTTTTAACTTCCCAATATTATTAACCTTGAATGCAACCGGGGAAAGAATCCCTTCCCTTCCCAGTTCTCCCTGCGCTTCCTAGACACACACACGTACACCCTCGTGATAGATCTTGAAATACTTCTCCCAGTCCTAAGGAAAATTATGGTCTTTGCTGGAGAGCACCAGCTGTAGAAATTTAACAACTGGAGACTCTTTAACCTTGATGTAATACAGACAGGAGTACATCAGCACCTCCTATAGGAAAATTGGGATGAACACCACATATAAAATAACAAAATAAAATAATAGATTCATCTTCCCGCAGCTAAAGATAAATATTAAATAATCCTATCTGCTCCTGGCTGAAAATTAATTTCTTCTAAGGCAAATAGTGTAATACGTATCTGCGTTTCAATTCCCATTTGGCAAAAAGCCTATTTTCAGTATGCAGCACGTAGACTTTTGGAATACTAGAACTGCACTCATCACAGACACACTTAAACAAATAAAATTTTCTTCCTTCAGGTACCAATTCGCTGTGGTCTAGTAAAATATATATATCTTTTTCAAAACATCAGTATTCCCACCAAATCCAGATAGCCAGATTAGAAGCAAAGCTTTTTGTTTAATATTTAATTAGTCCAGAAAACCCCTCAGGATGGTTATCTTCAGGCATTCGAGTTTCTCCACAAAGCTGATGGGCCACTTTTGTAGCCCAGTGTACAGAACACAGACAAACACCTGCATTTCAGGATGAAGCCATCCATGCACTCCTGGTTAAGTCATTGCCAGAGAGAGGACAGGAGGGCAAACAGAGCATCCCAAACCAAGAGTCCAAGAACTGTCTCACTGTCTGGGCTCAGATATGAATGTCTCCATCTCCCAGGGCCTGTGTCATTCCCCGGCTGGCAAGCACTGGAAAGGTGCTGCTCCCTGAGCTCACTGATCCCTCTCTGTTCCCGAGCTGGTGTGCCTGACTTGCCAGGTGAAGTGTTTTGACAGAAAGCCTGATGTGGCATGACACTGCCATCTTGTCAGCTTCCTGGGAACACACAGTATTCTCTACTTCCCCATGGAAACTCACTTCTCCCGTTTCAGAACGGCATCCAGTTGTTTCTTGCACCGTCCTCCACATATCTTTTTTTCCCCATGGCATATTTCAGGTACATTTTATCCTTTCTTGGCTATTAAAAAGTGCCCTCCCCATGCTTGGAGCCTTGGTGAGTATTGCTCATTGCCCGAGGTTGGAGAGCCTGGGTATCTTGCCAGAGCTATGGTGTGACACTTGGGGATGATCCTGCACAGGGTTAAGAGTCGGAGCATTCCTGTGACCTTTGCCTATGCAGGCACATGAATGTACAGGTTTACCAGCATATTCCTAATTCTAGACTGTTCTGTGGTGAAGCCTGGGCTCTGACAGAAAGTTTGTAGCACTGAATTTTTACTCTGACAACTTGTTGAGATCTCTCCATCTCAGCATCTTACCCAGGACCTATTTGGCAGTATCCAAACGAGCTGCTCTGTTGCAGGATGCACAGATAAGATATTAGATCCAGCTACCATGGTGATTGATGTTCTAAAAATATCCAAGTCAGCTGTACTGACAGATGGGTTAAATATATGGCTACACTATACCTGGATCACAATCTGTTAGGATGAGGATGCAGATAAGGACCAGAGAGCAAAATTCACTTTGGAAAGTTTAAAATAAAGAAATGCACAAAAAAAAAAAAGTAAGTATAAGCCCAACATTATGAAACTCTATTGGTCTCACACGTTCAAAAAGGCTTCTTTTTCATTCTGTATTTCTGGTCTGGCAACTATCTGGTACCATTATGCACAGGAGGAGATGACAAATATGTAGAGTACAGTGGTAAAGAGAAGGAATTCAGTTCTCAGCAAATACAACATGACAGAAAGCATTTGTTGCTGCTGCTGAAATTTGTGTATCTAAGCATTCTGTGAAGTCTAATGTGATCTTAGGCTGCCTGCTGCCTTGGAAACTAGTGGTCAGATACTCTCAGCAGTGGGCATAACCAGCTAGAACATTTTGATTAGATGAAATTTTATGGAACTGAAATATTTCACACACTGGTTTCACTGAATTTCTGTCAAGGACTGAAAGAGAGAGAGAGCTCCTTGAAAGTAACAACCCCATATCCTGGTGGTTTGGACACTGGGATGTTGGAGCTCTAAACTCAAATCCCTATTGGATCAAGCGATCTGGAATTAACTCAATTGCACTTGAAGCCAACAACAGCCCAGCTAGGATGCTGACAGAGAACAAAGTCACAAGATGCAACCTTCAAATACAAGAGAGGAAGGAAGAAACCCCAACTCATGCTTATTTTCCATGTTGTTTGACTCTCTCCATTGCAACCCTGAAGCTCTGAGGATTCAAGTAACATCTGCCCATCTGCCCAGAAGTAAAGCACTTGGGTTACACAAGTTCCCTGGCACAGAGCACCCCAGAAAAAGGCAGGTTTACAAAGGATCTCAAAACTACTGAAACAATGAGGGTTTCACTTCCTCATGATCATGCTTTGGAGAAGCACAAATTCATTTTCCTCAGACACAATTCTCAGGTTATGAGGCTGAACAAAGGGTACCATTATTGAGGGCATATTTCGAGTCACTCAAATGTCCTTTGGAAGCACCAGGTGCATGACATTTCCCAAGAACAGCCACCAGCAGGTATGCCTAGGCTTTGGATTTCAGTATATTTGTGTGGAAATCATCTTCATGGTGTCATTCTGCTCCTTATAAATAATTTCAATATCAGGCTCAAACCCAACTGATTGTAGAGAACAAATAAATACAGATGCAACCCTGCAAATATGCAGCCAGAAATGCTGTTGGGCTGTTCTCCAAGGTTTCCCACCTACTCCTCCTTTTTTAGCCATCCTGTTTTTACAATTTCAAATTTAATACTTTTTCTAATATATTACACGTTACCTCCCATGTATTTAAACTGTACTCAAAAGCATGCTAAGAACTGGTAATTCTTTAATGGTTGTTCACTTACAAGCAATTGTGGGTCATTACACAATCATTTAAAGGGCATTAATGAGAACCATTTAATGGTTTTAGTAGAATATCATTGTAAGGGACAGGGGAAAAGTTACTGGCTGTAAATTTTTATGACCATTTCTTACAAAACGTATTACTTTAAAGATTTATGTATGTAACAATGAGTACAATAAAAGCCATGTTAAAAAAAATTTGAAATCAAACTAATGCATATAGATAAGATCCCACTTGCTGCAGTTTTCCATGCAGACAGGAACATTTTCTTCCTTTTCTTCTAAAAACCTCATGACTTGCAGTGCAGCTTCAAATCTCGTTTATGAAAAGCCACAGCATTAAAAAAAATGCTCAAGTCTACATTTTAACAAAAGCATAAATTGTCCTTTACGGTCCATATTTTATTTTTACTTTTCACTCATTGTTTTGCATGTAAAGTCAGTATTTTCTCTTTTTCCACGGATACAGCACAATCATACAGAAGGTAAGGAGAAAAGGAGAATTACTTTTATAAGGCATCTTGAACTGTACATTCAGCTGGCTTTTTATAAATGGAAAATAAAGAACTCTGCACACCAAAATTAAAAGGCTGGCTATTTCCCCACAGGGAAATTCTTTATTACTATACTAGACCAGAGCATACCTTCAAAACTACAGAAACTTATTTTGAAAACTATTCATATGGACGCATTAACCTTATTAAAGTGCTTTAATAACAAAACAGTCATCATATTATGCCTGGTTTTGTCCATTTGTGATTCACATGGAATATATAATGAGGAAGACAATGCCCTTTTTCCCCAGTATTCTTGCATAAGTAGGAGAATATTTCTAATTAAAAGGCAGAGTTAGTACAGCACATGAATTGAACTCAACCATATCTCTGGAAATCCTGATATTTTTACTGTTTGCATTAAGTAAGGATTGTATTTCTCCCTGAATCTGACCCAGTACCCATTACCAATAAGATTAAGATTTAAGATAACTTCGTCAAAAGATGGTGAATTATAACTTTTAATTAAAACGTGGAAAATAGTTTTTTTAAAATAAACATGGTAATACTTTCAAGATCATTAATTTTTTATATAATGAAAACAAAACCAACCTGACTATTTTTAAAGCATGACACTGCAGAGCCAAGGAAAGGAGATTTTTCAAAACTTCTCAATGCACCAAACACAAGCAGTGCAGCTCATCTGCAGCTTGTCTCTCTCTGAAAACAGTGCTACTCTTTAATGGTGATTTTTAGCTTAACACTACCTCTCCAAAATTCAGTTTAAATTCTAATTGAGATGACAGTGATATCAGGCTGACTATGTTTTCTTCATTCACTATTTTACTGTTTTGTTTCTATTTTGAAGTGACTGAAGAAATTCAGGAGTTGGACTGACCTGACTCTTCTGTGTTTGAGATTGTGTAGAAATGTTACTAATGATTAATATCATGTGAAATGATGCCTGTAGCTAAATGTTCCACTGGCTTCTCAGGAATTCTTATTGCTGTGTATCATGTAGCTTAGTCACCACAATTCTGCTTAATACAAGAGCAGAATGTAACTGATTTTATTTAAATATTGTGAAATAGCGGGAGGGAAATATAGTGCCTGTGCATGTTGGGAACTAAAGTCATAGACAGATCAGAGGAACCCAGTCCAAATCCCATGCCATTCCCCATATGAAGCATAAGAGGCATCTCCCCATCCCAACCCTGAACTGCCATGTGGTTCTGTTTGTTGAGCTCTGGGGAGCCACAAGGATCGCCCAGACCTGACTGTGCCCATAAAACAGGGAGCAATGGCACTGGGATGAGACCCAACCCACTTTTACCTACAACCTCAGCTGGGAGTTAAAACCTGCCTTTCTGGAAACAAAAGGGCAATACAGTAAAATCAATGGACCACTTCACTCCCTGGTTTTGTGATCCTGCTCATTATTGGCATTTTTCGACTCTCCCCCACCCGAGTTTTCACTGGATATTAATCACTGCTAACTATATTTTCCCATGTCAATTCTTCACCTCATCAGAAAACAGCACCTGTACTCAGAGCACAAAATTAAGAGATTCATAAAAACCAAGGAATGAAATGGCTCATTGGTTTAGTGTGTCAGTGTTTCACCTCCAGGAATACAGGGAAAGAGGAATGAGGGGGAAAAAGTGGTAAAGAGAGCAAGAAGCAAAATTTAAACAAAGAAAAATATCAGGGATGGGAAAGAGGATGAAGATGCACAAACATAAGTGAAAAAGGAAAATAAAATGCAAAAGTTGGTTGGATGAAATTAATTTCTTTACACACCTGCGTGTGTTTCCATGTGCTACACCACACAGTAAAATGAAGAGAAAGGTGAAAGCAAAGCACTGAAATTGTTCATTTTTTTCCTGTAGTCCCACTAAAAAGAGGAAATTGAACACTATAAATATATTCAAACAATAAAGTTTTGATTTACAGGAAGAAAAGCAAATAAATTGTGAGTAATGATTTGAGGTTGCAGAGGTCTCCCAACACTACATGATTTTTATTTGTCATGTGTGTTGCAGTATTTAGATTCACTGAAGTACATCCAGAACACAGATCCTGCTTAGTTCTTTGAAGGTATTTGGCTTGCATTGAGCTACTTCCCTCTCCTATAATCAAATACCAACACCGGGTGGACAGGCACCTTGTTTAATTACAATGCTGAGAGTGCAACAATTGCAAGACAACATGGGTTTGTTGCAATTATTGACTTCACACACCCAAGTGACTCTTTACAGCTTTTTGAATTTAATCATGTTTACTGATGATCCTTTGGCCACTCAAAAATACAGACAAATCTCTACAACTGACCTTATGGTGAGTAGTACCCTAAAGCTGTTGTATCATGGAACGTAGGGAAAAGGAGATGTTTATGCATAAAATACATTTTACCTTAAAAATATCTTAGTCTAGTGGGAAAGCTCCTACTGTTTATATATATAAACAGACATACACAAGGCTTTAACTCACTATCTTGTCCCTAAAACTGTTTCAAATAGTCATTCTATCCAATGAAGCTGCCTACAGCTCACAGTTTCCTTTTCTTTGCAGAAAGAGTTAACTGAGAACAGATGAAAAATAAGTATGGAATTCCAAGATAATTAATTTGTTATAAATTTTCAAGGTATCAAACTTTAAAACACCTGTGAACAACTGCTATTTTCACCTTTCAAAGTAGCTGCCAAGACCCACAGCAAAAAACCTGAGGAGCAATTGCACAGAAGCCGGGAAAGCCAGATGGATGTTCAAAGCAGTGTCCCTTTGGATGTTCAAAGCAGTGTCCCTTTGCTTCGCTGACATGATCCACAACATATTAAATGCAGATATGGCCCATGTCCTGGAAAAATGATTTGGGATAAATCACAAGATGGTGTGGGTTGGAAGGGGCCTTAAAGACCATTCCGACCCACACACTGCCAAGGGCAGGGACACCTCCCACGATCTCAGGTTGCACCAAGCCTCATCCAACCTGGCCTTGGACACTTCCAGGGATGGAGCAGCCACGACTTCTCTGGGCAACCTGTGCCAGGGCCTCACTGCCCTCACAGGGAAGATCAGCAGCCCCACTCTGGACACGGATTTCCGACATGCCAAATATCCTGCTCAGAAATATATTTTTGTGCAGAAAACACAGAACTGGAGCTGTTCATATCTGATCTACAGGGTCACCACGAGACAGAAGGGACATCAACTGCACCCAAGAAGATTCAGAGATGTTACATCTGCTCATCAATAAAAACTGTTTTAAGATACATCAGTAATGAAACATTGTTAGAAATGGCTTATTAAACACGATTATATTACAGACTGAAAAGTTTCCATGGTGGAGAACTCATTATATAAATGGATACAGAGCCTACCACACACTGGCATCCTGGCTCTCTGGCTGTTACCAGGATACAGGAATGGCTGTCACAGCGCTCGGGGGCACAGATCACCATCATTGTCCTGGTGTGCAAACTGCTTTGGAATAAAAAAGGTCAAGTGACTTCTGAGGGAAGCTTCCAAGCTAAGAAGCTTGGAAGAGGAGGGACTTCTGAATGGTAGTATATTCCAATAATCCATTCCATATAAATGCAGCAATCAGGGTGAACAGTGATCAAGATGGGTCTTTAAATCAAAATGTCTGCAGGACAATCCAGAAGGACAGGTAAGAAAGATCCTGCATTTTCTTCAGCCTGGAAAAATGAAGGCTTAGGGGTGACCTACACTGTGGCCCTACAGTACCTGAAGGGTGTCTACAACAAGGAGGGAGAGGGATTTTTTACATGAGCATGGAGTGGCAGGACAAGGGGGAATGGACTCAAAGTGATAGAGGGCAGGATTAGATATTAGGAAAAAGTTCTTCCCTGTGAGGGTGCTGAGGCCCAGGCCCAGGTTGCCCAGGGAAGCTGTGGCTGCCCCTTCCCTGGAAGTGTTCAAGGCCAGGTTGGATGGGGCTTGGAGCAACCTGGGATAGTGGAAGGTGTCCCCACCCATGGCAGGGGGTGGAACTGGGTAGTCCAACCCAAACCATCATCTGATTCATGATTTTGGTCTAAATCTATCAGCAGCCGTTGCTGGTGCATCACCCCCAAGCTCTGGTACAATCTCTGCACAATAAAACAGTCCATTTTGACCTGTATGTGGATAATTTCATCACGCTGACACCTCAGCTTTCTCTATACCTTTTTCTCTCCACCACACCTCTGGCCATGTGCAAGGAAAAGTACCAAAGAATGGTTTAACAGTCAAATTTGGGTTTGTGAGTGGGGCACAGAAGCAGTTTCTCTGTGAATCACTGACACAGGCTGTAAGCTCCATGTGAAGGTGCAACCACAGTAGATTTGATGTGCTAAGCTACTTTTGATCAATCTAGGGGCAGATTTGTAAGCTATGACACAAGCACTGCATTCTATGAAAGAAGCTGGCAAGTCCCCAGCTTCGATCCCTGCTCCAGTCTAGCAAGTCCCTGAAGGATTTACCTCCTTGCTTTCGATTCCCCGTGTGTCACCAGAGAATAGCAGCACTTACCTACTTCACAGCAAGGCTCTTGTGAGAGCTAATTAATGTTTGTTGCACAACACTTCGAATTTGTAAAATGTCATTTAAGTGAGAAGTATTATTGCCATTATCATCAGCGTTGTCCTGGGTACCACAGGCACACGAAGGCAGTTGCTCTAAGAGCTACTTAATACACTAAGGACAAGAAGCTGAACAGTGGAAAAAGCATCAAATCCTTCTCATTTTCTTGGAAGTGTAAAAAAAAAAAAGTAGTTGACAACATCTGCTTGTCTTGACAATTTTTTTAGGGTCTCTTCTCTGCCACGCTCACTCTGACTTGTCCCTCCAGTAGCTGTTCTGACTGGTTGCCAATGGGACCAGTGTGTACTAGCAATGGAATCCACCACACTGGGAGCTGCCTGAAACAGAGATGCTGCATAGGTGCAGTTTAGTAAGTGTATTTTTCCCTAGCTTCCCTTCCCATGGGACTTCATCTCCCTTTTTAATTTCGTTTTCCCCTTTCTAGACTGCAGAGTTGAGGTCATCAGCCAATGATGTAATAAGCTGGTGAGAAACATGCTGGAAAGTGCACCACACGAGATAATAACTATATTTAGCTACAAAATTTCAACATGAATTATATTTTAAAAATCTATTTATATAACTCCTTTTGCAGATAAATTAAAAACTATTTTAATTATTCAAAGTGGTTGGGGAAAAAAAAGGCTTAAATTATATCCAAAAGATAAGGACGTGATTCAATACATGAGGAGACGGACCCTGAAGGTTTGTTCCCTTCCCAAGGGCAGAGATTCCTAGAAAAAAACGCATCCTAAAAAACAGATGCATATCCAGTTTGGGTCTTATACTCTACCAACTCAGCACAATGTGAAAAAATGAAACTGCAGCACCAAGGACTGTAGTTCTCTGGCATCTTTTTCCTCATTAACCTGAGGTTCTGAGGAACCAACTCCAATCAGGAAGATATTTACATCCAGATCAATGGGAAATTAGACTACCCAACACAGATTGTGTCCTGCACAATATTTTAGTGTCCCAAACCTATTAAGAGCTATGAGATTTATACCATGAAGTTCATGTACCATGCTATAATTTACATTTAAAAGTTGCCTTGCAGCTTCTTACCCTTGGCCTGTTCTTCCATTATATGCGAATTATTAAAGCCTATAACCTACGATTTCCTATGCAAAAGACAATGAAGAAATGGGGTGTGGGTGGGAAGGAAATAATGAACACAACAAAATCAACACTAAATGACAATATTTCTGAACTGCTGTGATTGAAAAAAATTGCCTTAACACATCTATGATATTGTTTGTTAAAAATAAAAGACTCTAGTTCTCTTATTTTTGACTTCTCTAACAAGTGCCTCAGCAAGGAATGTCCATATGCAAACTACACAGGGGTCCAATTAGCATCTTCTCTGTTAAACTCAGTGATACAGCAAAGCACGGGCAAAACCAAAAATATATAAATAAATAGATAGATATCAGGACACAAATCACAGAGATTAACTTAAAGCTTCTGGAAATAGCCCTTGTAAATACACAGTGACAGATACTCTCACTTTAGACACTGTAAGCTAAGGACAAAGTCTCATTCCTTACACAGCTAAACTGAGCTGGGCTGCTGCACCATGAGCTGAATTCAAGTGCCCTGCAAACACATGGAATTTTCCTTCTAAGTATTTACTCAATGGGAATGAAGAATCCAGAAAGACAAAGCACACCATGGAATGCAAATTACTGAGGGGAAACTACTAAGGTAGGTGCAAAAGGTGTTTGTGCAGCACATTCTCTCCCCTTCAGAAGGGGATGATAAAAGGCTGGAATGGAAGAAGAGTTTGTGTATATGAGCCAAAACACCAAAAAACAAGCAGCGAAAGAACAGAGTGGCAGGAAGGGATGAGGGTTATGTTAGACACACAGTGCCTTCAGAGAAAGGGCCTCATCCCCTCTAGTAACAAATGCAGCAGCTCCAGCCTTTATTTACTACATATGCACATATCTTTGACCTATATTTTGAGAGCCATTAGAATCTAGAATAAGGACAAACAAAAAAAAAGGGTTTTTTGTTGGGCTTTTCCTCTTCTCTTTTGTGGTAAATAGCACAGCCTCAAGCCATTCCTTACAGTTGCAAACATGTTCAAATGAGGCCTTCAAAGGCTGGAGGCTGAACTCTCCCGGGTGGACTCTCTTGTAATCATTAGACTAAGCAGAAACACAAAATTGCTGTAAACAACAAACTTATAAAAGGGAATGTTAAATATCATGCCACCAAGTCAACAGGAAACTGAAGCTATCTGATACACAAGTCATGGTCATGAGGTACACTGTGCTCACATCAAAATGCAACTTGGTTTGCCTTCTGTTTGTTCTTCTCTGTTTATTGCTTTATGTGGGAATGAAAGGCAGTAGGGGAAGGGAAGCAAGACAACAAACAGTCGTGGTAACAACAATACTTTCAACTGCCTTTTACCCCCCTAACAGCATCAGGAAGGCAAAGAAAATAACCATACACTGCAAGTTTATTAAGTGAAAAAGGAGGCAAGAACTCCCAAAGAGAGCAAAATCCAGAAACAGCAGATTCTGTATTGAACAGCCACTGATGTCACTTTTAAAGACAGAGCTTTCCCACATGAGAAAGAATTTGAAGAGTACAGCCACCTATATCCCACGTCCAGTGATTCACATTGGAGAATTATTTCCCAATGACACAAAAGCCAAAGTGCATTCAACAACAAAAGTTCTCAAAAGAATGCTCACAGTTAGCAGAACACGCTGCATTTTAGCTTTCCAATGTCTTTAGCTAAGGACATCTTAAACTCTTAAAATTAACAGAAAAAAACCCCCAACATTCATTTAAAAGCAAAGAGATGGAATTAGAATTAATAACAAACTTGCTGCTTGCAAAACATGCTGCTTTATAAACAGGATTTTTACAGAAAGCACATTCCTAGAAGCCTTGCGTTCCATATATAACACTTTTCTTTATAACTGTGTACTCTGAATAATAAGTTTGGGCTTAGAGACCTTCCACACTCTGATGCACCCAAGTGTGGCAGTTATGATTTCTCAGGTAAACTGCACTTAACCTGTGAGAAACAGAATAAACTTTCAATTCATGTACTGCCTGGCAGAAAGAGAGAAACTCACGGCTAAAAGGACTTTGATGAATTAAGTTTTCACTACAGGTGTCACTTTTCAGTGAGCTGCCTGTGTTGCTTTAGTTCTCTGGGTATTCCTTCTCAGTACATTGACTGATGTCATTTAATGCTCATCTAATTCACTTGGCACTGCCCCTCAATGGCTTTGGCCGCAACAAGTGTTTCTAACATTTACAGACCCGTCCCAGCCACTAACCCAAGGGAAGCAGCTGTTCTCCTGCCTCGCTGTGGAGCTCATAAAACAGACCAACACACCAAACTATCTCAAACCAACGAGGTTCTGACCTGTGCCATGACTCCTGTGTCATGGAAGAACTAATTCCTTCTGTCCAATTTGAAATTTCACTTAATGCATTGAATGGTTTAAAAATGAGTAACTTTTGGGTAACAATTACAGCATGTAAGTTTACCACTTTATCTGCAAGGTTTCTATGCTTCTGAAGCACACTTCCCCTTTTCTCCCTTGCCACAAAAACTAGCCTTCACAATGGTAAAAACTACCAGGCAGTGCCCCATGTTTACATTCACAAAGCTCCTTTGGGGAGTCAAGTTCCTGGTGTTTATTATCCTATGACCCAAACCTTAAACTCCAAGCACAACAGGTGCTCACCTGCCTTTCCAATGAAAAACACCCTGGCACTGGTATATGGGGGCACTGTGGTCATGGAGCCCCAAATATAGGGCCTTAGAGCAGGAAATGTAAGAAGGTGTGTCCATAATGACTGAATCCTTAAGATGAAGTTTTCCCCAGGGCGCCTAAATTTTTACTTTCACAGAAGTGAGTTTAGGCCAATTTTGACAGAAAATCAGCTGTACAACCACCAGTCTCACTACTGAGCTGTGTCAGGAACACAAGAGGTGTGAGGAGGGGACTGCACCAAGCCCTCCACACCCCAGGACTGCTCTCCCATTTTCCCACCTCAGTGTCAGCCACTGCAGTGAACCTCTCTCAAGGGAACGAGGAGGCCCCACGGAGCCACAGCCTTTGAGGGAAAGGGCAAAATGGAGCCTCTGCTTAAGCATTTTGCTGCATCAGTTCCAAATCAAGCCCCAATTCTTTCTGTTTTGACAGTTTTGTAATGTAAAATAGAACACACAGACAGTAGAAACACAATCAAAGTCTCTGCTACTCAAGTCTCGGGAAGTCTTTCCTATTTATAAATAGTAAAAACGTATGTTTATGTAAAGGGAAACACTGATTTACTAGAACTGATTGCTTCACAGTCTAATTACTTTTCAACTGGCTGTTCCAAATTAAGATGTCATTGATGGCTTTTTGTGATATATTTCATTTTAAGCAAATTTATTCTATAATAGAGAACATCATAATGGAAAGCAGAGTTTCCACTCTCCCCTCCTCTTTGTAGCCTGATATCTTGACAAGTAAATTAAATTTAGCAGTTAAAATGCTTCCATTAGTAATTTTATTAAGTTAATTAAGGAATCTCTCTTTCTGAATTTTAACTACATTCATTTCAGCCCAACCTTGATTTTCTTTTTTTTTTTCATTCCATATATTTAGTAACCATGATGATTTCTAGGACAAACAACTGCCCATAGAACATTCCTGGGACTATGACAAACTTAACTAAGGAAAACCCAGAAATTTTAAAATAACAAAACCTTATTTTTCCCTATAAATTCTTCTGCTCTACAAATAAGACCCACCTACTCAAATCTAAGGGCAATGATTGCTATGAGAAATCCCAGAGTCTACAAGTCACCGCAGAAAATACACATCTAGAACATTCCTGTTCTAGAAAATAGGTCAAGATGTATAAGCCACTGTCAATAAAATGAGAATTAGTTGAACCCTCACCTGTTGCTTAAGTCAAATTCAGAACTCCTGCTTCATGGAAACTCTGCATTTCATCAATAATGCTTTAACTTTCATTCACCTTTTTCCTCTTTCAACACAGAAAAGACACAGACATAACTAAACATTCTGACAGCAACTGTCCCCTTTTATATCCCTCCTCCCTGCAATGTGGGACTGTAAGAATTCCCCTGAGGTTTTCAATTGCCTCCAACAAAGAATTCTGGGTAATTTATATCCAAACTAAATTCATATATTGGAAACATGAACTAATAAAGTGCTTTATTTTTTCAGTCACCACCACTGCAATGTGCAAGAAACCTCTTGCCACATTTTCTGATAGTAAAAAACCACATCTAGTTTACCTCCTCACCTGAAGGAAGGGGATTTTTCAATAAATAGTCAAACATTTAATTTGCCTCAGGACTGGGGCCAAAGTAATGATCATGTCCACTTGACATTCCATGGTCTGCCGAAAAGAAATGTCTCCAAGAGGTAAAATATGATTATTTAAACCCAAACACTAAGCACGAGGGAGGCTGACATTGATTGTGCATGACAAGGCCACCCAGGGGCACAGCTCAGCACGGGCACATTAACATGTACAGATGTAACAGTGCTCCCTATCACAGCCAAACATGCACCAGGCTAAGGAATAAACAACTGGGAAGGGGAATTATGTGCTGTACCAGACATCAGCTGATACAGGTATAGGAAAAAAAACTGGCAACATTAAACTGGGGAGAAATGCTACAGAGCTCATTGATCCAACCTGACCTTAACAGGGGTCAGGGAACACCCACAGCCAGTCCCTCAGGTCTGGAAAAGCCTGGGAAAAGGATGGTTTGGGAGCAAAGGGGAGAAAAACCACATAGATGAAGCAACTGTATAAGGATCACGTATTAAAATAATTTCTTGACTGTCAACTATTTGGATTTCTCCTCTTTCCTGCAGGACTGACCAACCTTCCCCACAAAGCTTTCCAGCACACACGACAGGCAAGAAGGGCCAAGGATGAGGTAAAACTGGGAGTATAAATTACTGCAGCACAGATCAGCTCTAATTATGTCACAGTCAGGCTGCAAATAAAAGCAGTGATAAAAGGGACTATTTAAAACCATATTCCTGTTGCACTGGTGGAGAACTGCCCACTGAGATGTTGATCCCACTTCACAACACAGTTCCAAAAGCACTGGGTGTCTTTTGCCACATGTTTTGGCCAAAAGATAGGAATGAGGTCAAAATGAGGCATAATTTCTCTACAAACAAGAGCAAACAGACTGTGGAGTTTTTTCGTTAGTAACAGTTGGAGGACCAGGGATGAAACTTTTCCCAGCATACCTAATAGTTTGTTATAAAATTTATTTACAATTTATTTTTTCAGAAACAAAAAAAATCAAACAAATTTTCCAATGATAAAACATAAACAAAGGTCATCAATTTAAAGTGTTTTGTTTCTTATTTACAGGTTAAAAGACTTGGGTGGGGGGGAAAGTGTTCCCTCTCTGTAATTGTAAAGTTGGTATTCTGCATTTAGAGCAAGATTTTAGTCATGGAATAAAAAACTAAGAAAGCTGGAAAACACTTGAAGGCCTTAAGTCTGTTTTCCCTAAATAAGGCACAATCAAATCAAAAACCACAAAAAAGTAGTAAAGCAAAAGTTTTGTGAAATGATTCAATTGCATAATATTCCTCTTTTTTTAATGAATATTTCTCATATTTAGACACATATAGAAGTTTGCAGAACCAAACAACTTCCTCTTCCCCAACATTTAACATAATTACCCTCTGAACCTTAAAATTCTGGATTGATTTACAAATAACAGTAATCAAGATACAATATGTAAGTTCTTAATGAATTTGGCCAAAAGCTTGCACTCTATTTTTGCAGAGAGGAAAATAATAAAACAAAGAAATAAGCATAAATAGTCTCCACAATGTAATTTTTGAAGCAGACTGGACCACAACTTCAATGCATTCAATATATCTCAGAAATATTCTGTACCATCATTTTAAGCAGGCGAGCAAAACTTCCAGAACTGATATTATGGGCAAAAGCATTTTATGGGTGAAAGGTAAGAACACCTTAAAACAAACAAAAAACCCCCCACAATGTAAAACATGCACAGCCCTGATTTTCCTCATTTTCAATCATATTTTTTGCCCACCTGAGCCACACACCATTGTAAACTAGTAAATGACAGTATGAGACAAGTTAAACTCAACTTCTCATGCGTGGGTGGGACATCAAACCATGAAGGGAGGGATCCAGACTTCCATTACATGGGGAACAGCCAAACACGATCTCCGACAGAACAAAAAGCAGAGATGTACAAGCAATTTCTAGGATTACACACCTCAAACTCTCCCATTTGTATTTTCAGGCACTGGGTCCAAAAGTGGTGCCTTAAATTGTGGGTGTCTTCTCCCACCTGCAGCCACCCACAAGTGTTACCTATTAAGTGATACTGAGAACAATCTTTCTCTCCCCCCTCCTCAGCCCAGGAAGTCTGGCACAGTCTGACCCCCAAAAGGTAATATCCTTCCTTAAAAGTTCCTGTTAGGTTTGTATTTTCTTTCAATGAATCCAAAGATTAAAGACCATGTGAACAAACAAAACAAATGCTGCTGAAAATGCTCCCCATTCTAATGTCTCTGCTATAAAAGAGGAGGCTGCTTGTAAAACCACAGAAACAAAGCAGAAAGTCCATCCCTGGGCTCTGAAATAGGTTCAGGTGTATTTGCCTGATTTTTAAACAGGTGTTTTTCCATCCTGTTATTTAACACCTCTAATTGCAAGGTTACACAATCTCATCCCCATGGTTAGAGAGTTTACATCTGCACTAAAAGTAATTAAAAAAAAAATCAACCTTGCTAATAATCAAGTCAATTATTTCTTGTTCAACACTTGGTGAATATGGAGAAGAACAATTGCCTTGTAATCTTTTATATTTTCAGACCATTCAAGTGCCTCTCATGAACTAACTCCTTCTAAACTAAATACACACAATTAGTTTGACCAGGGAATTTTCTACTTCCAACATACCTCAGTAAGAGGGGTCCATAGTTTTCACCTCTGTACTGAGTCTTCCACAATTCACCTCAGAATAGTCAAAAGAAAGCATTGATTTGTCCCCAGATCACAGTTTGAAACTGGGACCGAGTTAGGACTTGGGAGTCAGTGGACCTCCATCTCCTTCCCCACACACACACTGTGGCAATCTTCCCTCTTCCCTAGATTCCCTCAGCCATAATCCCAAAGCACCATTTCTCTGTTCAGTCCTATAAAACCTCTATAACATATTGCACTGCCTCATCTGAAAGCACGTTTAGAATTTTACATAACAAAAAAGAGAGAGCAGCTTAAGTAAGGAATTGTTTTCCAGTCCAAATGCTAAAACACAAACACACAACTTCTTAAAACTTTAAAACCTAAAATAATATCCTTAGTTGGTTGCAGAAATACAGAACCCCTTTTCTTCTCACCATTAACTTGTCTTTTAATGTCTCAGCAATATATGTTTTCCCTTCATTAAAAATACACGTATTTAACTCCATGTGCACTTAATTACAAAGCAAAACAGACATCCACAAACTCCATGTAAATCTTTCAATAACATGCAGCCCACAGACAATCCTGTAAGACTTCCACATCAGATATAGGCTTACCTTTGGAAGGGAGCCCCTGTGTTCTCCAGACACAGGTCCACTGGTGCCAGACAAAGGACCTTCCCTGCCCACAGGTACTCACTCAAAACCAGCCCAAAAAACCTGAAGGGAATCCAAAAATCAAACTCAACCTTCCATAACCCAATTTGTAGAAAATCGAGGAGCAAATCTTTACAGAGCCATTTTAAAGAAGCTGTAATTAACTACACGTGCAGATGCACAGTAAGTGCAAAGCCCAGTGTGGCAGAGCTGGAAAGCCCAACTGCACACTGTGCTGCCCAGGCTGTGCTGGCCCGGCTGTGCTGGCCAGGCTGTGCTGCCCCTCTGCCCCACCCCTGCCCACCTGTTTTCTGTTTGCTCCCAGAGCCCAGGACTGGTCTCTCTCTAACAAGGGTCACCTCCTGAAAGCACCCGAACCAATGGACACTCAAACAGCTGGTTGGTTTTTGTGGGGTTTTTGTTGGTTTTGGTTTTTTTTTTTTATTTCTTGGTCAAAAATGTTTCCAAGGAGAACTTTCTAGAGTGTCAACATGGAACAAAGTCAGTCCTCATGTGGTAACTGGAGATAGAAACCATTCAGTTAAAAACACTTGGCAGAATTGAAAATAACTCTCCCAAACTCTCTCTTGTGGATACCAACATCCTGTTTAACTCCAGTGCAAACCCACCCTAAATGAAAATACACAGTAGTTTAACAAGTAAGAATTGATGGAAGTCAATAAAATACTAAATTATTTCTGATCTCATTTATTCTGTGTTAAATAGAGATCTTGTAAGACCTGTCAACTTTTTTCTTAAAGATATTCCTTTCTATTCCAATTTTCTCCTGCCAGCAAGTACAAACATTAATATTTTGAGATGTTATCTCCTAACATCAAAACCCCCACACTTTTAGGTCAGAAGGGACCTGATTTGATTCCAGACTGTACCTTCCCCATCACTGGGGCCAGGATTTCATCCCTGTTTCTCATCTGCTTCGCTGGATTGTTCCTGCTTTACATAACATTCTTGAAAATTTTCCCTTTGAAACCAATGTAAAAAGTGCTGTTAAGTAACTCAGAAAACTTGTTTGCAAAGATCCAAACTTCCAAAACCTCACAAAATGCCTTTAAAAAAAAGCATAACTCTCTTATCACTAGGACCTAATCCAAGTTTCAAAGAGTCTTCCTGAACATGAGGTTGACACACAGGGATGACTTTGGAGTCAGAGGTGAAGGATTTTTTCCTTTCTGGTTTTCCACCGTTATTCTTGGCAAACAGAGCCTGTATATCCAACAATAATATAAATAATAACCTAAAACCTGACCATCTTATCTGATTTACATTTGAGTTTATTATTTTGAATATCCTGAGTTCTGGTAAGCAGAGGAGAACACGAACACCAAGAGAATGACAAGTAATGCATGTCGGGCAGGAATAGCAGAGACATTCCCTGTTCCAAGGAGCTGGCAACCCAAACAGCTGTGGATCCCTAACAAAGCTGTTCCTTGCATATTTACAGCTCCCATCCAAGCTATGCTGCTGGCTGGTATTTACCTGCCTGGCTGGGCTATACATAAATTGCAATTATGAATATAGTACACCTGTACAGGAAGCATCTTCCCAGCCATGCACACGGTCTGATGGCAGCTGACAGATTCCTGATTCTCCAAGAATTTTTGAGGCTGATGAAACATAACCAGTTGCACAAAAACTGGTGCGTTTGGCCCTTCAGAATTTGAGAAGAATGAATGCAAGGAGCTGTAACACAACTACACTGCAGATGGACAGGCTGTGACCATGGACCATGCTGGATATCTTTGGAAGGCTGGAATTATGGTTCTAATGAAATTGTCAATATTAATCCTGTTACTGGGAGCTTGAAAGCCCTGTTTAATGAACTAAACAGTAATAAAGAAAATAAAAATACCTTAAAAGCTACAGTATGAGGGAATTATAATTGGTCCAGGAGTCATGTCCATGATGAAATGAGAGAGACAGCGTCACCATGGAGCAGCACTAGGACCACCAGTGGGACTGATGTTTTGTCACACCTTCTGTAATTACCAGTTGGAATTTGGGGGTTACTTTACCAGCACAAATTCTTTGTCATGCACCATGTGAAATGGCCGAAAACGTAGTAACATCTGTGTGGAAAAGTTTGCAAGGTTTAAAATAATCTGAAGATGAAATAAACTCATATTATTAGGTGGCAAGAAAGGATGAAGTTCTCCCCCCATGACTTCCAATGCCCTCAATCCCTGTTCACAGCAGACCAAGATAAAGGGACTGCAGCAGTTCCATAGCACCTGAACCTTTGCATAGGTACTGAGGCTGGGTTTGAGGATTTTGGAGTTTTTTGAAGGTACCTATATTGTCTTCTAATTTGTGTGACAAAGGTGCCGCTACACAGAACATTTAAACATACAAAAATTTAAACAATGCATTTAAGTTCCTGCAATGAATTCATTTTTATGGGGAAGGAAGGCAGGGCAGCAGGGCAGAGCTGAAATCTTTACCTGTTTGCTGAGACCAACTCGAGTAGAATCCCAGACACAGCAGAAATAGGAAGATAATTTACTCAGCCTACTGTTGTGAAACTTAGTAAAAAAGACTTTCCCCCACCCCCAAAGAGACAAAAGATTTGATTTGCTCACCCCAGTGGATAAGGGGAAAAATCAAGATGGATGGTTTCACCCGTACACCTTTAATAACAACACCTCGCTCTGGCAGATCCCACAACACTTCTGAAGTGCTTTTAAAATGTGGGGAAAGTGTGATGAGAAAGGATTTGCCTTTCCCACACCCTGTTAGCAGGGCAGCAGCAGGACCAGCGCCCTGAACCCCAGCCAAGGGCTCCATTTGTGAGATTACAGATGAAAACAGAAACCTAATCTAGATAACAGAACGTTTTGCAGACAGATAGTCCATTGGCTACAGGTCCTTTTAGGCTTTGGACAGACACATAAAGTCATCAGGATTTGATACAGGGTCATATTTGAGCAACAGAGCTGCTGGATGCCAGTTGCAGCTGAATAGATACCTGGGCTATTTTATCTTCCCAGTATGTATTATGTATATATTTTTTGTTCCAGCCAAAACACCCAATGTTTACTTGCAGGAGGCTACTTACAGGTTACACACAGCATCAGCCATCAGAATATGCATCTAGGAACAGAGGGTGGCAAATGGGATGAAATTCCCTTTTTTTGCATGCAGAGTAAGAGTTAAAATATGCAAAATGTTCGTGCTTTCTATAGCACGAATAAATATAAATAAATATACAGCTTAAAGACCAGGATCCACAATTCTTGCGAGGACAGTCATCTGCTGTTGATAAAAGGGATGGGGACACGACCATCTTTGTTTTCAGCAGAGGACACGGACAGTTGTATTCTTTCCATGGAGAAGAAAGAAACTCCAGCAACCTGGGTTTCAGCTTCAATAACCTGGCACCACCTTAGTCCTCTTCTTTCAGGCAGTTTGTCCCCATTTTAAACTTTCCTGCAACACAAACACTGATTTAAAGCCAAAATTTGGACTGTGTTGAACTTTACTCTCCTGAGTGTAAAGAGAGATGCATCACTGGAAGAACTGAAGTCTAAGTGAGCCATTGTCATTTGCAGAGGAAATCCAGTTATACAAAGTTTTGGGACTGTTCATTATTCAGCACAACATATTAATCAATGTAAATATGATCAGTGCAGTCTGGGAGAGCTCTGCCAGGCAGCTAAAGGTGACATTGAAGCAATGTCCTTCCTGGATGAAGATGTACCAAACCAAACACGAAGAGGTGGCAAGGAAAGTCAGCAGCAGCTAAAAATGTCACAGATTCTAAGGATGTTTCCAAGGGTCAGTACAAATCTCTGACATTGAAGCATCTGCCTGCTAATACTGGCATCATCATCACTAAAAATTCAAAACAAGAAATCCTCCTGTCACTAACATCATAGTCCTATTCTTGAAAATAATTCAGAAAAAAAAAATGGACACTTGTAGCTCCTCCTGAGATGGAAAAATGCCACTAAGAATGAGCCCATGGGGGGGGGGGGAAGGCATAAAAGAAATAATAATACACATTTATGGGAATTTATCAGGAAGCCCTATTGTCTATTACTTATGCCTCTAACATGTCTATTAACAATAACACCTGCTCACATGTAAATACAAAAAAAATTCCACGTCAGCACTAAGTTTTATGAAAAGAACAGACACAATGTCCTTAGATTCGCCCACATTTCCTATGACTTCATTTAAGGAAGAGCAGCAAGAATACATTATTTAGAGTTATATTATTCAGTTTTGTTTCCAGTAAACCTATTATTGCAGAGGAAATGTTGCACTTAGAAAACACACAATGCCTTGTCATTGTTGAGCTGTTGTTGAATCAAACCAGGTTCAGCCACAGGAGGACTCAGCCACCCGCACATGAAGATAAGGATTGTGAAGAAAAAAGGTGAATAAAGTCTTTGTCTTTGATGGACAGGGATTTGGTAACAGAGACTGACTTGTGGGTCCTCGGGAGGGACTGACTGAAGGCACTGTTAGGTAAGACTCAGGTCAGAGTGAGATGTGTTTTCTCACTGCAGATGGTGGCTGAAGGCTGCAATATGTCAGAGTGCACCAACTGCTCAGACTGGTGCTGAAATGATGGCAGAGGACACGAATGAAGAGATGCTCCAGCTCTCTGCTCAGCCCAGTTGTTTCAGCATCACTCTCAAGTCAAGGCCATTTAGCACCAGCCTTACTAATTTCTAGGATATGAAAAAAAATTGGTCCCAGCAGCTGGTGGCCAGAAACATTGTCTAGACCACACGTCTCCATGGAAGGTAACATGTTTGGTCAGGAACAAATGAGTTTGGATGAGAACCTGGCACTCTTCATATTCTTATTTACACTGTGATGACACCCATTCCACAAACACCTGAGTGGTCACAATTGTACAGAAATACCACCTCTGTTTTCTCCCAGTTGGGCACCCTCACTGACGGCACACGGAGCTGTTGTGGGAGCCCATCTTGCTGCACCTGAGATGCACCACTCGCATTCCCGCTGCCCAAACGAGTTATCTGGCCCTTTCATGGTTGCTCCCTCTCTGCTCAACACATCATTTTTCCAAATCTCGCCGTCTCTTCTCATGCCAGACAATTTGTCTTCCCACATTCATGCAAAGCTTTGTATTAAGGATATATAGAAACAAAATGTAAATGCAGTTTATGAACTTGTGATTAAAGATGTTGTTTCAGGCTTTCACATTAAAAATGCAGTCTATAGTTCCAGTAAGAACATGACTGTAAGTTCAAGTGGAACTTGAACTAAGCACTTTCTTTGCTTAGAACTTTCATGTCTTCAAATACATGAAATAAGAAATGCTAAACACAGTAAAACTCCCAATGTGAGCTCACTCTAGAAACCTGAAGACTGGCTTGTCTCAGGGTGCCAGATAAAGAACAAGTTTCATAGAAGGTTATTGATATAAAATACAACAAATATGATGAAGGGAGGTGTTCACATAGAATTAACAGAGTTGGGAGAAAGCTTTGAGCAGAGAGAAAGGAGTTTCAACACACTTACAAAAATATTATAAAAAATGGAAACAAAGAAACTTGTTGAAAGACTGTGGATATCAGTTTAATTTAATGCAATTACTTTCTGCCCTGTGTGATTTTGTGAGTATTTTAAACAGCCAGGTGTGAATGCAGCAGTAGGTTTGATGGTTTATTTTTGCTTATTTACCTTACTGCAGGAGAAGGAATTACTATTGGTCTAATTAATCAAATTGAAATAGCTACATCACGAAGAAGATGAGAGTTAAAGATCAAAGTGTGACTGAACCTCGAAAAGTCATTTGGGAGTAGATTTACATGCTAGATCTGAATCAGCCTCCTCTCAGGCCTTATGCTATTTTTCCTGATTGGCTTTGTCTTGAGAGACACCCAGACAATAGGAAACACTGTGCACTGGGCTTTAGGAGAAAGGAGCCTCATGGGGCACATTGTGGTTTCAAAACTACCCAATTTACTCCAAACTCAGCAGGAATTAGGTGCTCGTTTCATTTTTTAATATCTAACATGCAACCAAAATACTTTCAAAACTAAATCCTTGATCTAGCTCTGAATTAACCACTTAAGTGACACAAGAGTGCTTTTGAGGAAGCAACAGGACACCTGCAGACATGGAAAGGTGGGAGCGTAATGTGGCTGTAGTCAGAGTTTGCTGTCTGGACTAGAACTAGTCATGAGAAATTTGCATGGAAACATATTGCCCCATATTCCCTTGGCGTGGAGTTTCTCTGGGAATTGGTCCTGGACTAATACAGGCCCTTGCCGGCCCCAACACAAAACTACTGAGCCAGCACAACTGAGCTGTACTTCTCAGTCCTACAATCTAAAATCAAACTACCGGTGGAAATGCCTGCGAGGAAGAAGGCTAAAGGACAGGAATGAAAGGACTGTGAGAAGACAGAGGTAAGAACTCAGCTGGGAAAGGGATGGTGACTACATAGAGTGAGGTGAGAGACACACAAGTGCAAACCCTGTGAGAGAGGAGGGCAGGTGCCATTTTAGAAAGGCTGCTCTGTCTCTGCACTTCTTGATTCTCTGGGATCAGGCACACAGACAAGTGACAGTGTTTCCTCCTTGCTTCATTCCTAATGCCATTTGATGGACTTAGCACTAGTCTTACTGAATCCCAACATTCACTAATAGCCTCTTTACAGAAAACAGATGAAATTGTTCATGAAGTATTCTTATGTTTAAGTTCACAGGCTCAAAATCTAAGCAACTGGGATGACAATATATCCTCTTAATCTGATATGTATTTACAAAATCTATGCAAATCTCCAGAAAGTCTGAGTTGTTTTCCCAAGGAAACAAGACTTGGCTCCTTCTTGTCCCTACTAAACATTCAATGCCAGCAGGGCAGCTTTAATGAGTAACCCAGCAATGACGAACCAGTAAGCCCACGTGGGAGGGGTGGAAGGGAAAGAAAACAGATTTTAGGTTTAAGCTTCTAAGGAAAACTAAGAAACCCCTCCCATTTGCCCCAGAAGAGATCTACAAACTTTATCATAAGGTTTGCAGCCAAGCATCTGCTCTCTGATATTTTCCATTGTCCACCTGTATTGTTCCCTAGTGAAACATGCCCTGTTCAAACCTTTTCCTTTCCATCAGAACATCAAACCAAAGGAAACTTCCACCTGCAAGAGCTCCTTTCTCTGTGGATGCTCAACCCTGGCTCACACAGGGCTGGAATTCTGAGCCAGGAGTAGATCTCAGAGTGCCAGAACAAAAGGCCAAATAATGTTGTCTGTGATTCCAAAGGCTGTGCAGCAGTTCCTTTGGAGCACTTCACAAAATCTGCAGGAATCGCGAACACTGGCATTTCATCCATCCATCCATCCATCCATCCATCCATCCATCCATCCATCCATCCATCCATCCATCCATCCATTTGCTGTTAGAAACTATCTGGTTTCATGGCAAAACAAAGCACACACGGAGCTTTGGGTCCAGGTCTCCCGAAATGGGCTCCCTACCTGCTTGGAGAGTGTGTGAACTTCTCCCAGCGTTCTGGTTTGGGTCAGCAAGGGAAGCATCAAGCTTGGCTTGGATTTCGCAATGACCCAAATCAGCAGTGAGTCATGAAAAGGGAAAAAGAGAAGGTAAACAGAAAGAGAAAAGGTTTATTTCCCAACCATGGCATCTCAAATGCTCTGATAAGGAACTGGGTTCATTTTCTCTGTTCCCAGCTGGCAAACATCCTTCCCTTTCTGAGGAACTGCAGGGCCTGAACTTTGTACCAACGTTTTCTGCTCACTTGAAAACTGAACTCCAGCAATATAAACACTGGTGCCTATGTGCAGGGGAGAAATGAATAACAGCTATTTTGTTTTAACAGACCATACTGAATCTTTAAACCTTTCTCAGTGGCATGACCAGTGGGTTCAGGAATGTCGTCTGTTTGGACAGTGTAAGACCTTTGTTGCTGTTGGGGAAACTCTGGCTTGATGCCTCTATCCATCTAAATAACTGAAATAAAAGTGCGTGGAAATGAAAAACACATGCGGTCTCCAGACTTGTATTTTCAGGATAAATAGGAACTTTTCATCTCTCTGAACTCTTCAGGCATTCGGTGCCATGTGTCTCATTAGCCCAACCATAGGTTTCCCTGAACCTTCCAAGGAAAGGGAAATGGGGTTCCTGCCTCCAATAAAAACACTGTACCTTCAAACACTGGCCAAGAACATTTATTATGTACCTTTCCCAAGCACCCTCAGTACAGCAGGCCACTGAAATGTCAGGTTTAGGGGTGTTCCCTGAAAAGGAAGGGCCTTTTGATGCATTTTAGCACATAGTTGTTGTGCAGCCAGGCACAGACACATTGCAAATTATATTTTATACTTCTTGTTTTATCAAATGAAAACGAAATTGAGAAGGGATATAATCCTGTATGTGAAATAAATTACTGGGATAAAAAAAGGAGCCTGATTCACTTTATAAGCTATTAATAACTGGCTTTTGCAAATATCATTAGTAGGTAAACTCCTATTATAATGCTTTTTGCAGCCTTTATGAATCTCAGTGTAAATGTATTAAGATAAACCTTGAATTCCAAGTCTTGCATGTAGCCATTTAAAAACATAAATATGGGCTGCCCCAAGAGAAAGGTGAGTTCAGCATCTCTGTTGGCCTCAAATGCTTTGTTAACACACTTTTTCTATCAGTTATGGAGATTTTGAATGCCATATACAGAGAAAAGTTATAATTTTCTTTAAAACCTGTGGAATACTCAGTGATTTTATGTGGAGATGAGGTATGAAGAAAGAAAATCAATGCTAATTCATTTTGCTTTTCTTGGTTTTCATTAACTATCTGTTTTTCAGGACAATGTTCCTACACATGTTTTTCAAACCTCATGTTCACTAAAAAAAATCTTTGAGAAAATTAAAGCAACTATTGTATCACCATGAAAACGAGCATCTACCAGAAATATTTCTCAATTCTTATGTTCATTAAAATATTTACAAGTTTGTGAATGAATGAGCACTTTTACAATCCTACAGTTCTTTGGTATTTTCCCCATATTATGGATCCCAAACCAATGTTTAAAATCTGAAGTTGTGCATCTCATGTCATGTCACCGAGGGGCCAATCCAGTTTCATGGCTGAAGTTGATCTTTATGCCAGATTCTGATTCCTTTTAAAACATTCCAGACTCAGGAACACATGCACCAATGACAACTGAAATATATGACATTTTTCAAACCACACAGAGAGGAGAATTAGGTCAACTGTGCTTCTGGCAGCAATCTGGAAATTCCGTAAGAACCGGAGCCCTCCGGAGAGCTCAGGACAAGAGCTGTGCAAGAACAGCCTTTGCTAAAGCTTTTCAGCACATCTACCTACAAACCATCACTTGTCTCTGAGCATGAAATGCAGATGCCAAGGAAAAGCAAAGTCACGGACAAAGTGTCTGAAGCTCAGAGAAGTTTTAAAGATTCATGTTTTGAAGATCCCAGTCTGTCTTACAAATCCCAGTCAATTCTGCTGGGCTGGCAACCAGCTCAGAGCCAAAGTCTTCTGATAACCAAATCCAGCTCAAATGTTCACTTTCCCTATGGACTGGGACATGCCAAGCAAGGCTAAATTCGGCCATGAGATAACACATATTAATGTATGGTTTCCACCCAGATTAAGTGAGTTTCAGGCTGTCCTACACATTACAATATATGGTGGTGTATGATATGCACAGGCTTCATTCTCCAAACCAAAAAGGAGCAAAATTACCCCAAAGTTAAAAATAGGCAACTGAGGCTACTGAGCTGACAGTTTTCTTAAGAATGATTAATTAATTAAGAATTAAAATACACATTTCCTGTGTGCAGGTCTTAACATTAAGCAGCGCATCCTTCTTCCTTCCTGGCCTTGTCTTCCTCCAAAATTCAGGCTCTAAGTCTTTATTCCTAATTTTCTTAAATGTAAATTGAAAGTATAAATATTATGTTCAAAAGTGCCAAAACAATGGTGCTGAGGGACAAAGAGATGTGTTCACTCAAAAGCTGTGAGAAGAATGTGGAATGTGATTTGCATGGGAAGAATGGTACCAAACATCAAAAGTTATTCCAAACAAAATGACTGATTCATTCCCAGGGAGAGGCAACGATCTTGTATATTCAAGCACATCAGGCAGACTGAATTATAATACATAAACACTATTGTATTTTAAGATAAAAGCATGGAGTTCCCAAAACATACTAGAAAATTAGCATTTGAGTTCTGAAGACCAGAGTGAGTGGAATACATTTCTGGGGGGGGGAAAAAATCCACCTGATTCACCAAATTATAAATGGCTCCTTCTCATTTAGATACCTGGAAACGACAGCTAGATTTTGTAACACAATGAAACTGTCCTCCCTACACCTCTTGTTCCATTTTTAGGTACTGCTGTTTCTTCCACAACACACAGGACAAGAAGATGAAGGAATTCTGTGTATATATTACTCGTGCAGATAAGATTTACATCTGACATCCCAGAATAATGACATCTATAGCAGCTGAGATATTCTTGTTTCAGAACTGAGCAACTTTTGAAATCCCCTTTTAAGCTTTGCAGTCACAGAAGACTCTTAATAATTGATTATAATTGATTTTAACCTTGTCCTAACCTGGGCAAAATGGCAAAGCCAATCATCTTTGTCCAGATGGGATACGAGGAAAGAGCCCCCAACACACAGCTTTAAAAGCTCCAGACATGAGCAGAAGATAAAATATTTAGTCTGCAGAAGCCTTGACCTCCCAATTCCAGCCAGTTTTGAACTTGAATTGATTTCCGACGAGGCATCTGGGAGATGATTACAACAAAATGCACTAAAGCTGGGCAGCCTTTATTTTAACATCCCAGCAGCTTAACCTGTTAATAACAGCAATTGTTTTGGATACAATACCAATTTCGGTAACAGACACTGGGAATGGGAGCGGCGGCAATGGACGCTGGGAGAGCACAGCCACTCCATCCCTCTCCTTGAGGTGCTGCCAGTGTTCCCACCACACCCCCTGTTTTCAGGGGTTTAAAACTCAGCTGTGAAAATACCAGCCAGGGCTGAAAGGCTGGAGACAGGTGAAATGCCCACTGAACCAAGGGGGATGTTCCCTGAGATAAACACAACCAGAACTTGGGCAGCAGTCACAGAATTTATTATGAAATGAGAGATGCAAATACTAGAATTACACATTTCTTAAAGACCAACTATGACTTTACTGAAAGGATGAAAAAGGCTCTATAAATAGAAACACAGAATTAGAGTGACCTGGGCTGAAAAGGATCTTATAGATCATCTTGTTCCGTGGGCAGGGACACCTACCACTGTCCCAGGTTGCTCTAAGCCCCATCCTACTTGTCCCTGAGCACTTCCAGGGATGGGGCACCCATAACTTCTCTGGGCAGCCTGTTCCAAGGCCTCACACCCTCACAGTAAGGAATTTATTCCTAATATCTGCTCTAAACATACTCTCTCGGTTTGAAACCATTCCCCCTTGTCCTGTAACCATGTTCCCAGCAAGATATTTCCACTTCTGCACAGCCCTGAAGTTATTCTATTACTTCGAAAAAAACCCCAGATTTGTGGATTACTGATGGATAGAGGTTTGCTGACCTTATTTATTCAAGCAAGTCAATGGAATTAATTTAATGAATGAATTAAATAGGATACAGCCTTATGTTGCCATAATGTTAAAACCAGACACCATCACCACAAAAATCACACTCGTATCTAAAGAAAAATATCCAGAATTACATCCTTTGTCTTGTTTTTTCACTTATTTCCCTTTCATAGTCTGTGTCTCCTGTTGTACATGTTTTATGTACTAATATACTTATTTATCTCAACCTCACAAGAAACTTGGAATAAAAGAATGCAATTTACAAACTATATGTTCCCATACCATAAAGGAATGTATCACCACCTGCCCATGGAGCACAAAACAGAAATATTTATAAAATTTAAAAAATTAAATTATGAGACTACAAATTAAATAGGCAGAAATAGGAGACAGAACGGCTTGTACCTACTCTCGTTTCTTCCCACAAATTTTTCCAGGTATCAGAAATCGTCACCTTCAGCTCATGTAGTTTCCCTTTTTACTTTACTATTTAGGTTTTGTATTATAAGAAAAAAATAGGGAGGAAAAAAAAACCACTTTCACAAAAATGCTGGTTTTTTGAAGAATTTGCAAGGTAAATGTCAGAGACATCAGTGCTGGGTGTCTCCTGTGAGAGTCCAGAAGCCAAACTGAAGTGTATTGTTATTTTATAAACATTGTCCAATCCAATCACAATTAATAAAGTGGTGGCACAAACTGCTGTTTAGTTGGGTGGATTTTTTTGCACTAGTAATTAATCACTGTTGAAATATGCCCTATTTTAAAATGCAGATGTTTCTTTAAGTGCAGACATTTTAAGCTCAGCTATCGTATTCCACGCAGTGCCTGAATTCCTGAGCATGTTTTTTGACTTCACCCCTTTTCCATTTGGGTTTGAGGATAAACAAGTGTGTAAATGCAGAACAATCCTGCATTTATTACTAAAACAATATTGAGATTTTCACGAGTAACCCTTAGACAATTACAGCTGTTGGTACCATATTTTCACCATGGAAACTTTTGTTTTACTTAACAATTGAAATTACAATCAGATGTGCTCATCCCTTGCTGAAGTAATGAACAATGGTACATCTGAGAGAGAAATTCAAAGTGCATCATTTATCTTATCCTATTTTCAATTAGGCCGAACGCGGTGTAAGATGGTTCCAAACTACACCACAGAACAGGGTAAGGAAATTTATTGCCACTCGAGTGCTAATCTTAGCAGATGGTAAAAAAAAAAACATATTTTTAGCATGAAATATGCTAAAGCAATAAATCTAAACAAGGTAGATGTTATCAACTAATATCTCCCCAGTGTGAGGTAAAACTCCTGCATGACAACTCAGCATTCCTATAAACTCGGGGTGAATTTGGGAAGATATAAGTCTCTCTATAGCATGAAAAATAACAGAAATTAGTAGGAAAAGCATTCCACATACAGTTTAATACAGGATACCTAGTAGAGGAAAGAGAGGTTCAAGATTTTGCTTAGCAAGATTTTTTTTCCCTAGACAATTCATTTTTTTCTAACAGGAAATTTTTCGTTGACTCTGGGAAAGAAATAAATCCAGTAATTCTCTCCTGCTTTGGAAAAAACCCACTACATAGTTTTTAAAATAGAAAATACAAATACAAATATTAAAATAAGAAGAAAATAGGTAGAACTTGGGGGGAAAGGATACAAAGAAGCCCCTTCACTTGCAATATGCGTAACAAAAATATATAATAACAAGGAAGGGTAGAATGGAAAAAGGTTTCCATTGTTGTCAACAGCACATTACAAATCACTTGAAATCCAGAATTTAAAATCTTGTACCTGTGCAGCAGTGAACACACTAAAAATACAGGGAGTAAAAAATGCTCAGGAAACTTTGGAGGCTTTTTTCCATCATATTATAAACAAAACAGTGCATTAAATGATAATAATAATAAAATTAGGAAGAATTTGCCTTTTACCATTACAGTTTTAAAACTCATATTGCTGCTGATCTTGTGATGGAGTGTCAAAATAAATGATACATTTGAAAATATAAAAAAAAAAAAGAAAGTGGTCCTTTTTGAGGACAAGAATTCAGGATTTTGGTCAAAGCCTTTGCCTGAAACCATGAATAACAGCACCAACCTTCTGTTTCAAAGGGACAAGCAAAAAGAAGTAAGACTGATTTAAAAACATGTTTAATGTATTTGCAAGTGTATTTCAGTTTTCTTAAAAGTACAGCTTGCTGAGCAAATGAGAAAAGGAGACTGGAAATGGACTTGTGGGTTTGGGGGGAATGGACACTAGTAGGGAAATAAAGGGAGAGTGAAGATGGGCTGGGAGAAAGTAAACTTCAGACATCCCTATTCCAGTGATTCTCTGGATCCATCCTTGCCGGTGTTGATTTATGCCATCAGACAGAATACGATGAAAAATGGTGGGATCAAAACAGGTACTAAAAATATCTAAATCCAATACCAAAGGTGAGCACCCCTCAGGTGTCAGCTCTGCATCCGATCCCACAGCACCACGTGCCAGGGCCACCAAAGAGCAGGAGATCACCAGGGACTGACAGTTCTCTGTTCCTCCTCATGGAAGAACAGGAAGGTGTGTAGGTCTGCTCTGTTCCCTGCATGTGTGACCAGCCCCTGGAACTCCTTCCCTTCTGCTTCTTAAACTTATAAATACCTTTAAAAATTAATTACCAATTTTTATTGATGTACATAGCTTAAAAAAAAAAAAAGAAAGTTTTTTCCCCTTAGGAATTCGGCCATTTTTTTTTTTCTTCATTGTTCCACCTTTTCCAAGCATCAGGTAAAAAGTATTTAAAAAATAAAACAACTGATCACAAAATACAAAGCAGGACATGTGTGGTTCCCATGTATCTCATCAGCTTTCATAGCTGGGTAACCAAGTGGAACTGATGACCAGTTTGGTGGCCACAATTAGACCAAAGAACAACAGGAATGAAAGAATCTCATATACTGAAAGCAGGATAAAATCTGCATATTGCAGGCTAGAGAATTACCCAGAACAATTCCGCTACCAAACCTTTCTGAGGGAAGACTGTCCAAATCGAAATTAGTGCAATATATTACCCAAAACATTGCTGTAATCTTCACTCTCGAATCACTTGGCTGCAGTGCTCAACTTTTTCTTCTAAAATACATCAGACCAGAAGCAAAAATGAGGAATGTGCATTTGTCCCAACAAAAGCTAGAAAGCTCAGGGCTGTAGTTTTTACTTGACAGAGAGACTGGCAAAAGGCGACCTCCCTGAATGAAGGCTGCAAGAGGAGGCCCACAGAATTTAAATAACTTCCTTATCTATTAAAATATAAAAACTTATAATAAAATTGTAGCTGTAAAAATCATAGAATTAATCTATATTGTGTCTTTAGAGTTTTGCTTCCATAATAGAAATAAAATAGATTAAGGTTTTAAAAGCAGTAATTTTGTTGCTCTAAGATTTGGGTATTACATTTTTATGTCTCCATTAAGGATTTCCTTAATTTGCTCCTCGGTTCAGGTGTGCTCCAGTCTCACAGGCTGACCACACAAAGACTGAATTAATTCGGAAGGTTTATTAATAAACCTCAGAAACTTTTTTCAAACCTTACAGATTAACTACGAGTCCCCAAAGTGGAGATGAGGATTCAGACTCTGCCAGCACCTGAGGCTGAGGTGGCATATGCCAGGGAGGGCTCCCTGTGTGCCAGGCAGGCACAGGACAGCATCTCTTCAAACGGAGACATGCTCACACCACGAGTTTCCGACGTGCCAACATCAAGTCCAGCAGTTCCACCTGTGCAGAACAGAGATTTCAGACGCAGCAGGCCCAGAGAAACCTCCCAGGAGGAATTGAGGCGGGGGGAAAGAAGGAGGAAAAGATTATGCACAATAAGGGAGCAGAGGAAAAACACAGACCTAATTGAGGCTGGGGTTACCTTTGCATCAGACACCATGAAGAAGGTGCACTGGGAGTGGAGTGATGGATGACATGTGAAGAGGAAATACGGATGCGGCAGCTCCGGGAGCCGGAGACATGAGGAAAGAGATCTGCCAAACCCGGCTCTGCGGGCAGGAGCTGCTCTGTGCTGACAGCAGGGCCTCTGGGGCAGCAATTACCATCAGGAAAGGCTGTTGTTGTGCCCAAACACAAACGGTCCAAGACTGGAACCTGCTCTCAGGGCGGCACTGGCTGTCTCTGGACTGTAAAGTTATCATGAGATGTGTGTCCTCCAACTGTGCCACTCCAACCTCTGTGTTTTATGTTTTTATCCCAGAATCCCAGAATAAACTGGGTTAGAAGGGACCCACAAGGATCATCGAATTCAACTCCTACTCAACACACACCTGAGGTGGCTGAACAGGACCTGCTCTGGGGAGATGGGAAGTCCAGGGGCACTCTGGACACAGAATATGAAGTATTCTGTAAGTAAAGTAATGGCAAAACCAAACAGCTTAGAAAAGCAAAGCAAAGCACCTCTATATAATTCCCGAAAAGGATGTACAACCTGTATAAACATGGATCACAAACCCCTTGGCAAACAGATACAAGTTATTTCTAAAAGCTGGTCAGTTTAGATGTCAGAACTTGGAATTCCGAATGGAGGCAGTGTGGCAAAGAGACCAACCCTGCTCCTCAGGACACAGAATGCTGTGGCTTGGGAATGTACTTGCTGTTCTTAGCAGAGCCTTGATTCTTTATCCTTTCCAATGCTTGGATTCATGTTCAAGGACAGGGCACTCAAGTAATCTTAGGAATGCACTTTGAGCTAAATGTCCAGATGAAAGATTTTAATGAAAAAAGAAGCTTAGAGCATTTGGCCACTCCACTTCCATCCAGCACCGTACTGAAGGACTTAAATGGAGATATATCCTGAGGGGTCACCACCCAAAGTGTAATATGCATGGCAGGGAAGCTTTCCATCACTTGTCACAGGGAGTCAAGTTGCTATAAATCTTGGGAACAAGATGGTTTTTTCTCCACTATGTTTTTATGAGAAACAGGTTACTGATAATAACTGCTCTGACACTTCGACCTACTTCCTAGTGAATTTTGCATTAGTATGTGACTGTTCATACTCTGTGGGGATAGAATTTCCCTTTCAGAACTGCATGATGGATCTAAGCTTTTCTGCTTAGATGCAGAGATCTCATACTGCTGTCAAAGGTATCTCAAGAGGATGTGTTAGCACAGAGCCAGCCCTGAGACCTGCCTCAAGAATGAGAGCTGGGATCCTAAATTGTCCACAAGGTACCCAACTGCTGGGTGGCTCCACGGTTAACTTTTGGCATTTCTTGTATAGTTTTTCCTATTCAAGAAGCTCTTTCAAACACAAACCTGCTCAGGCACAACACAGATTTCTGTGGTCACTCAAGAGACCCCAAGTAGGTGCAAACCAAACCAATACTGTTATTTCACAGTTCACAGAGTCGGTTTTCTTTGTTGCAGGGAAAGGACTCAACTACATTTTCCAGCTCTAAATCCAGCCAGTGGGAAGTTTTGTGCAGGGAGAACATCTGTGCTATGTGCCTCTATAAGTTTGGGCAGTTTACAGCATCAACTATAAAAAAATAGCAAATAACAAGAAAACACAAATATGGTTGCTCTAAGGATACTTTGAAAAATATTTCACCTGTCTCAGAGTAGAAAATGCTGAGGGAAACCATGTCATCACTATTACTTGTGTTATTTAACCAATCTATTCTTTCTAATAAAGAACCGGGAGAAATAAAAAACCATTGATCTTTATTTATTGACTTCCTGGTGAGTATAGTTAAAGTTGACATGAATCAATCACAATGAAGTTAAAAGGATAATATAACATAATATGACCCAAGATTGTACTGCAAGTTTAATTACTGCAACTCAGAGTTTCAGCAGGGAAATGTCCAATTAATTGTACTTAGATGCACACTGTAAAAGGATAAAGAAATTCTTTGTGCTTATAACATTTTTAAATGTTTTTTTCAGCCAAAACAGGTGGAAAATACAGAAATGCGAGAAGAAATCGGTCTCTTTCTAAAGGAATAAACAGCTCTTTGATTTCCTTTTCTCTTCATTCATTGCCATTAATTTAAAACTTTCCAGGCATTCTGCAGGCAGTAAAATGGGCCAAAATATTCTTTGCTGTCAAAAGTAAATCTGGTTACAGTTTTGCTTTCAAAGATGGTTGGCAAAAGGCAAATACACACATCAATGGAGAGCACTGCTGCCTTATGCTCCTGAAACATGGGAAACAAGAAAAAAAGAAATCTTTGGAGAGAAGAACAGGAATATTAAAATCACAATTAAGAAGTCAAATCTAGTTTTCCTCAACATCCCTCTGTTATGTGTAATCCACTGCCACTGTCTTATTTTTAACTTCTGAAGAGTATGTGTTCTCTCAGGGAAGAAAACAGACCTGTTGCAGGAAAGCACAGTGTGAGTTTAAGACTGAAGGAAATGATGCTCTTTTAATTTGTTAAATGATGACAAAGGTCTTTTCGGATCTTTCAGAAACTTTTTTGTAAACTAATCCACCCTGATTTTCCAACATTACCCCTTTCACATTGAGCCTCACAGGAAACAAAACCCACCATATAACTAGTTACGGCTTTCACCCCGATTCTTCTCACACAGGAGTGCAGAATTCCTTCCCTGCCCTAAAACAGGAAAGAGGGAAACAACTACCGATAACAAAACTTTTTGAGAGTGCTGTGAAACTACTTTCTGGCTTTGCACTGGCCCCCCTCTTGTCAAGTGTCATTGGCATAAAGGGAAAGGGAGTGGAAGGGCCTCAGTCTGCATGGACATGGACAAAGCTCCAGGTGTCCCTCTGCACTATTCCTTTGGCTCTGGCCCTCCAGCCTGGGAACAGGCTGATTGCTGTGGGATGCAGTGGAGGTTTGTAAGCCATGAGTGGCATGGAGGCAGCATCAAAGCACGAAGGAAAGCAGCTGCTTCCTCCCTTTTTAAATAGATCCAGGAGACACCAAACTAAATTTGCAACTGTTTGATGAAAAAACAGAAAATCCAAACCCAAAAGGAGGTGGTTCACGTGGTGTGTGAGCAAGCTGCTGAACTCCTTGCAGAACTTTGTGAATGATAATATTTAAATGGGTAAAATAGAAAGTGGAGACATTAATGGAAGGAAAACAGAGTCATGGCTGCAAACTGAGTCCCCAAGGTCTAAGGCAGAGCTAAAGCCCAGGTTTCTGGAGGCCAAGAGAAAGGGTAGGGCCACAATACACTTGCTCCACACCAATTCCTGTTCCTAGACATGTGCTACCCAGTGACCACTGGAAACAGGATCCTCAGGCAGATGGACCCCATTAAAGCTGTTCCTAGAAATACACTTACATTTCAGGGTTGTATTAGTCAGATAAGACTATTTTTTTCCTTCAGATCTGGAAGAATACGTCCAAACCCAAAGAACACAGTTTTAAAAAGGACATTTTGCCTTCCTGGATGTCTGGTGGCCACAATCCTAATCCTTTTCTGGGAGTAAGCCAAAGTACAGCCCTGGAGATGAGATGGGAAGAGATCAGCTCTTCCTCCTTCTCACCATCCAAGCTCCACTAACGAGATTTCTGTGCAATCAGGAACACAGGTGAGCAATATTTCTTCCAGTATAATCCCTTCTCAGCATTTTGGGTTTGGGGTTTTTTCCCCCCCCTTTACCAGGCCCCTCAGGGTGCAAATGAAGGGGGAGCCAGGGCTTAAAAGCCCTCCACAGTACCCAGTGTCAACCCTCTCTGAAGGACTAAACTGACTCAAGCATTGGAATAGGAATGAAAACAAAGGCAACCTTGCCTAAATCTCAACATGGAAAACATAAGATTATATTAATTGGTTAATGTCATCAAAAAACTAATTATCATAGCTATAATTTTCCTACCCAGCCCTCCCCCCCGATAAATAATATCTATTGGCTACAATGATGTGATAGTCACAAAAGCACAATCTGTTATGATTTAATCGTAATTCCTACATGGAAAAGTTTCTGCTTTTAGAGGCTACCAGTAGGATTTGCAGCTCTGCAAAGGCCTTTTGCCAGTTGGTGTGCGCATACAGCTGGTACTTCTGGTGTATTGTTTAGGGCACAAATAATGAGTGCGGGCAGAGATTCCACCACCAAGGAACACTGGAAAAATGTACTGAGTAGGATATTCAAGTCTCATTCCCAATGCCCTGCCTTTGGAAATACCAGGGTGAGCAATGCTGGGGTGACTGTAGTTTTCCTGCTGCTCAAAGCCCACCATTGCCTAAGATAAATGAACTTTAGCTTTTCACTATAATGCAAATGGATATTTAAAATATAAACAGCACTTGCAAGTGGCTTGAAGTTCAGCAGCCAGTGGGGACATTAAAGAACCGCTTGGCCAGAACAAGTGCTGAGTCACACAAAACTGACACAATAATATGGGCAGTTATCACCCAAATGCATTATTTATCACTGAAGCCCATTGACGCCTGTGCTTACACAGGAACCCTCCTGTGATATTGAAGGCCAAAGTGTCTTCTCTCCCTAACAACAGTGTTGTATCTTTGGCAACTCTAGCAGGAACTGGGAAAATCAATAGCACTTCATGAGCAAGGTCTCGGTCTTCTCCTTTTACGAGGATTCTGTCAATGCAAGTGGCCATTACTGTACTTTAAAGGCACGATATAAAATTGCCTCCACAAGATATAAGACACACGGTTTGAAAGAACCTGGTGAGAGTATTTTAGTCAAAGTTAAATAGTTTCATCATGTAATTACTTCTATTGGCACATCTCCAGCTGAATACACTCATGCAGGGTGTGCACTTTCTGGGATGGGGTGGAGAAATTGTAAGAGAGGGCTGTCGATGGATTCAGGTTGATCTAAACAAGGTCAAACTGCTAAAATGGAGCCACAGACATCCAAGACTATTGACAGTAACACAGCAACAACAAAGTTGCTGTCTTTTTGTTTTTCTCTACTTTTTTTTTTAGCTAAGTGGTCTGAAAGTAGTTTTAGTTTTATAGCTGAAAAATATGTCATCCTGATTTGCAGACTGGTAATTCATTTTCTAAGGACTGTTTAGAATTTAGTCAGGGGGAAAAAGGAAGCTGTGCTGGTTCCTATAACTGATTCACATTATATGACAAAATTTAACTTTTGTGTTTTATGGGATCTTATAAATTCCACTAAAACCATTAGCTGGTTGTCTCTTTATAATTAAATTTAACCACTTATGCAATACTTTAAACCGATGACAGCCTTGCCTGTATTTTTGTTTTCTTTTGTTTAAAACGCACGTATCTCCAAAAATTACATTACAGGGAAAAGAATAAGACACTTCCATTGATTCTCTGTGAATGAGAGCCCACCAAAAAAAAAATCACCTAAAAATAGAAGGGTTAAAACATTTTCTGCATGGAAAGGACTACCCACAGCAGAGAGCTTTTCTTGAAAAGACTTTCAAGTACCTTAATTCCATGACTCAGTATCACTCCCAGGCTTGTCTACGCCGTTCACTCCCGGGTTCAGTAAAAACCTTCCAGGATTGGGTTAGAGTTCAGAGCAGGACCATTGCTGAACCAAGACTTGCTTGGCCTTTCTAAGCCTAAGGAGCCCTCAGAGCCACCTCAGGCTTTGCAGCATCACTTCACACGGCCTCATTTTATGCCCCAAAACATTTTAGAGCTGTCCCCCGGGTCAGGCTATAAAGACGCTGCTCTGGTGCCTTGCAGCACATAATTTCCCAGGGTTTTACCTGCAAACTTGGCCACCCCGTGCAGCCACAGAGGGTCACATGTGGTGTAACGTGGCCGTGAACAGCAAAAGCCCACACCAGTGGGGACATCAGTCACTTTGCACCATTTGGGCTGGGAAGTGGAGATCAGTCCTTGATCCCGAGTGAACTGGGAGGATTGATGTGCTGTATCCACGGAACAAAACCTCTGCCTGTGTACACATGGCAGATAATGCAGACATACAATACAGAGAGGAGCTTCCCATGTTAAATTGCATTTATGAAGTTATTTTGGTGCCTGCACTTGTCCTCTAATCTAGTTCAGTTGGGCTTTTTTCCCTGCTTCACACAAATGAAGTGCTTCAAACAGTCTCTTGCTTTTTTTCATTCCATAATTAGCCAGGCTGAGGTTTAAGACAAGAAATATTTAGTCCTGGAACAATGACAGAAGTAAAAATGAATACTGTATCACCCAGCCAAGCCAAACACAGGGTTTCTGACCTCCATAAAAACCCTTTCCCTCTATTTCCAGGGAGACACTCTCATATATATCTCTGCAAGCTATGTCAAGGCCTCTTAGAAAATTTTCTAATACATTCATTATAAGTTCTGTATCTCTCTCCCTCTCTCCGAGGTCAGACAGTTCCTTTGGACTGAGGAGCTAAAAGTTCAGGAATATGATAAACAGTATTGATAACATCCCTGAAACATTAACTGCTTAAGTGTGATATATTTAACAAATCATTGCATTTCTTCTGGAGGCTGTGCTTCTGCAAACTTCACACTAACAAGCCTCTTAGAGCAACCACAGAGCCCTACACCACAGCTGAGGGACAGTAATATCCACAATTATGGTTAGCCAGGGCTTTCCTAATCAGAATCCATGCTAAACATCACATCACAAATTGCCTAAGACGATGATGTATTCCCAGAGCTACCAACTGATAAAGCAGTAAATTCTATTGATTTGATCTTCACCTTTTCTTAAAGGCTTCCAAAAAACTTTTTAAAAAAATGGTATTTATTGAAACGTTTTTGTTTTCACGTTCCTGTTAACTTACGTCTATAAGGCCCCTGGCTTTCTTCTCCTTGATTTCTGTAAGACTATCCCCTCCATCAAAGGGCATTTCAGTTGCTAGTGTGGATCAAGATTACCAGCATGTGAGCTCTGTCTTGTTGCACAGCCACAGGGAGGAAAATGCAAAGGAAATGCTCATTAACTAAAGTAACTCATTAACTAAATAAATTAAACTCTGAGTATTTATCCCATTCACTTCAGGTGTTATCAACCCGTGTGCTTTGTCCCCTTACTCTTCACTTAACAACCCCTTTGACTTTTGAATCCTTGGGTGGGAATTTGACATCACACCTGAGCGTCTAAGCGCTGTTTGCTAGGCACTCCAAGAGCACAACATGTTAAATAACCAGCCATTAATGTCAAAAAATCAACTTTACCATACATTTTTGGCATTAATTTTATAAGTGTCATAAAATGAGCTTTTTACTGGGTATTTTGGTATATAATTTCTTCCACAAGAAGAACAGTTTCTGTGTAGTTAACACATGTGGTAGGGTAAGGAAGCATAAAAACAACATCACTGTAAAATTCATACTAAATGATGGAAATAATAACTAGAAGAAGTGTAATTTGAGTTGCAGCCTGAAACAACAGGCAGAGAGTTGAGCAGAGCTAAAGCAGACAAACCGCAAAGGAACGTGGTCAAAGCCTGAGAACAAGCAGAAAAAGGGGAGGTGCTCATGGTTTTAGTCGAAAATCCACTTTCCGTGAAGAACAGAAGGATTTGGAGGAGGTGGTGTGACACTAATCAGGGAATTTCATGGATGTTGAGCTCTGGGTCTGCAGAGCTGAGCTGTGGAGGAGGTTTGTGTGTGTGGGGGGGGGCTCAGGTATGAGGGATGCTTGTGGAGGGAGGCGACGGACATCTGTGGATCTTAGAGTGGGACAAGCCCTGTAATTTTCCAAGTAGAAGCAGCACAATGTTATTTAGCACAGGTGTCCCTGTAATTGTGGTACAGAGAGGAATCAGTGCTCAATGGCCCTCAGCTTCACCCTCCCACCCGTGTAATGCGACAAGTAGCTGCAACACGGAAAGGAAAAGGAGCAAAAAGCATTTTTTAGCTACCCACTGACTCTCCTGTGTGACAAATATTTATTCAAGTGGTGCAGCTTCTGTTTCAAACCAAGTTCCTTCTCTCAGGAAAATAGATAATAAATTTAGCACCTCCACAGTTTTGTGATCATGTAGCAGGAGCCATCCGAGATGTTTCTGTTTCTTACAGAGGTGATTATGTCCCCCACATATAAAAGTTTATGTCAGACCGATATAATCTTTCAGGCTTTTTCATTCCAATTGCTGTAGTTTTAGAAACAATGAAATTCCTTTCTGAGGACAAATGACATGAATAAGTCAAAGAGTAATTTTAAGAAACAGCGTGTGCCGATCCCACTGTATTCCTGTTCTATCCTTGCACAGAAATATGTGAACCCACAAACCCCCAGACTGAGGGAGAGTTAAAAACTTTATGTTCAAGGGAAGCAGTATTTGTGCCATAAATCTACTCATAGAAATCTCACAAAAAAAGAGAAAAATTTGTTTACTCTTCCCCTGGAGAATTTTCTTTTCCCTTTCCAGCACTTATATGGCTACTTGAGAAAGTCAAAATAAAATATTTAAGGGATTAAGAAGAGGTAAACATGCTCTCTAGGAGATCAACATGCTCACTACATGTTAATAGCTTCTGATTGATTGACTGATGCTACAGTAAACCAAATATGAAATAAGAAACAACCAAGTCCAATATCCACCAGAATTCATTACTGTCCATCATCTGGATCCGAGCACTGACTAACACCCAACAGCATCCCCAGCTGCACGAGGCACAGCAGCTACTACACCTGTCTAGGGGAAATCAGAAGGACTTACAGCTGTAGCCTCCAAAGTCCCTTTGGGTGCTCCCGTTGGACTACTGGGATACAGGTCAGAAACTTGTACAGGCCACCTATTTCCAGCAAGAGTTCCTGGGTGAGAGGAGCCCAGAGGTTCCACCAAGGATTTGGGTAATCACTACGTGGCCCCTGTGAAATGGGGAGGGGTGAAAACATCAAAGCAGTCACCCAAAAGCTCTTTCCTGAAAATTTAGAAACAGTTAAAAATTCAAAAGTTAAAAACGGCAGGTTTAAGCCTTCTTATTAGTTCTGGTTCTAAACTGTGGTTGTTAAGGCTACATGCAAATATTACTGCCCTTAAACCCGTGTCAAATATGACTGGAACTCCAACCAAATTGCCATCTTCATAAACTGCACCTTCAGCTAAAAACATTCAAGCAAGAGAGACAAATACCAGCAGGGAGCATCCTCTGGTTTAAAGGCAAGGGGAGACACACGTATGCAAACACCTTTAATGCCAAGCACACCAAAAGAAATGCTCAAAAACCTCAGTGGCTTTTAAACTTACAGAAAATGAGGAGGGAAAACCCAGAGTGGATCTGTTTAGTCTGAAAACATGCAGTATTTTACAATATAGGCAAACACGTAGTTTATTGTGCATTAAAACAGCACAACCTTTTAAAAGGGTTTGGGTTTTTTTTCTAGAAAAAGAAGGTAACATATTTGCTCTGTATTTTCTAATTCTCTCAGATTTCAGACTAATTCCCCTCTAGCCACAATTGGACCCTGCTATGCAGATCAATTAGGAAACAACACTATCATTACAAAACCCCACACAGCAGAGCAGCGTGGGGGTTTGCAGCAAGTATGTAATTGTGCCAGCCTCAAACATCCAGAAAAGGCAGCCATGGGGAGGCTGACCATGCATTTCTTGTTAAAGACAACGGAATTATTCCAAATTCTCTTAAGAACAAAACATTCTTTTTAAAATACCAAACACAAGTTAAGAAGATACTTTTTCAGAATCGATAATTCAGATTTTTTCAATAAGTTTTCTATTAGCACTCCCCCATCAAATCCCCCTCAAATACCATTATTTTTTCCCAGCTGTATAAATAGTCTTAGAGAGTATGGCCTCGACGAATGCACCGTTCAGAAAACAACATAATTACAGCCATTTCCAGCAAACTGGGTGCCAAGAAAGTTACAAATTAATTGAAGGTTAGCACTGAAAATTAAATCCTAGTCAGCTTGAAGTCATTTTTTTAGGCTAGTTTATATAAAATTAAATAGGAAGTTCAGTCTTCCAGTGTTCCATCAGCTTAGTGGAGAGATTTTTAAGTTCAGCTGAACAAGTGATTTGTACTCTTCTGTCATGTGAAAAAACATACATTTCTCCCTGTAGGCATTTCTTCTTTTCAGCCTGTTCTTTCCAGGTTCTCCAAATGGAGAGAGCAACAAACCTTCTGGGTTCTTTCCCAATCCTCCTGGTGTACAGACTCACTCCAGAACAGGAAAAACCTATTCAATTAGACCCTCATCATTATGAAGAAAGTTTACAACTTCTAGTTCACAAGCACACACTTTCTTTTTTGAACCCTATTTGTTGCTTGCCTTGCTCTTTTCTATGTATCTCCAAAATGTAGTGGCTAAAAAGTTTTATTTCTAAGTGTACTACAAAAAGCAAGACAGCAGAAAGCATGACTTCTGAACCCTCAGTTTTAGGTATTTCAGATTTTTCCATGGAGTCCAAACACTACAAAAATTAGGAAAAAGAAAAGATACAACATGACAGCATGGAGGAATTAAAATTCCCACAGTTAAGTTCAGAAAACCTCTTCCATCCATCCAACTTGGAAGCAGCTATGGAGCTGTTATCCTACTTGTTTCTTTCATGATCCCTTTGTGGAAGCACAGTAGCCGGAGATGAGGAATCAGGAGAATTTTCATACATCAGAGATGGGCTGGCACTTAAAACCTTAAATCAATTCCCAGAGTTATCCAGAAACATATTCTTACTTTACACAAAACCCCAAAGGTGTTTCTGTCTGTCCTTGAAAGCTCTGCCCACACGTGCCTGGTTCTGTACACTCACTATCCATGTTGGAAAAAACACTCCAACAGGATCTCAGCCATTAATCTTGTGTTTCAGTGTTTTGCCTGAAAGGGACACAAACATGCCCATGTTGAGAGGTAACTCCAGGAGGTTTTCCAGCATATAGAAATAAAGCTTTTTGTCCAAGGAGGATGATCCCCTGTTTAGTTCCCTTCTTTTCCCCCAAATCAAAGTACCTCCCTAAGGAGACATCTTCTGCTAGTTAGATTTTCCACTCCCTGTGGGAACCTGCTAAGCCCTCCTCATCCTAAATGAATTCCATCTTTCATCTCCCAGCTCCCAGGAAACTGCTGCAACCAACAAACTGAGAAGGGACAACCACTGTCTTCCCTTCTATTTAGCAACTAACTTTGCAACAGCAAAGTAAAAAAGTCACCTGGAAGAAAAGTTAGCAAAGGAGACCAAAAAGGCAGTTACTGAGGGGATAAGACATTCCAGGGAGAAGCAAGAGGACAGGGGCTGGGTGTGTATTTTGTGGGCTTTTTATTCTTATCAACTCTCTAACATTAAAGGCATAACAACAGAGACTCCCTCTCCTTCCCTGCTCTCACCTCAGTGCCCAAACCTCTGCTCAACACAGACACATCTGATTGAAAACCCACCTGGCCCTGCAGTTACGGGTGTAACATCACAATAACAAGGATTTCATCATCAAAACTGCCAAGGCGGGCAGAAAAAGAAACTTCAGAGTTGTTTTCTGAGTTACTATTACTCCAAATATTCAATACAAATAATTTTCTTGAGCCTAATTAGCTTTTAGGGATTTAAAACTGTAATTGGGGAAGTTTTAGGTCGAAAGGCTGTTACACAGAAGGCATGAATTTTGAAAACATTCCTGGCAAGTGTTTTCTGACATATTCTCAGCCTCTTCACTCTCCGTTTTTGCTGTTCTTTTTTTTTTAATCCATGAAGGGTATACAAAGGGCATCTAAAACTTTAGTCAATAGATCCATTATTATGATTGGCTGAAAACCATAAAATGCATCCATCAAGCCATTGTGTTGCATCTCGTGTTAAATTATGGTGATAAATAGTCCTTTTTTCATGACGTCACCTACTAATCTATTCAGAAATCCATTCCCTGCTGCCATTATGCATCACTCACACTCGTGCTGAAAAATCCTCCGCACGACACGGCCCTGCAAGACTCTGCTGCTCTGTGGAGACAAATATTTTCTGTTGCTTTTATGTCCTATTGTGAAACAATTGTTTTTCTGGTTCCCAGCGTTACCCCAAGCGTGCAGTAATGTCCTCAGCTACCAGCTCTGGGCATTGGAGCTCATGTACTTTTAATTGTTTACAACTTCCATCAGAACTGGATTGAGTCCATTTGTACTCATATTGTTTTATCACTATGAGATGATACATTTTGCCACCTTCTTCTAGGTCAAAATTGAATCCTATGGAGAGTCTTTGAATGGAGAACTAATATTCACAGGAGCTGAGCTGGGGATGTATAGCAATTTTATTATTATGTTTGGGATTTTGCTTTGAATTTAGACAAATCTTTCTTGTATAATTAGATTTCATAACACTTGAATTACAGCTTACAAAAACAACAATGAACAAGAATAAAAATATTTGGCTAAAATTACTTTAAATCAAATGATTGCCTATGAAAACAAAGAACACTACCAGCTTTCAGGTTTTTTTCATGTTTCCTTATTGTTACACATCCATCTTATCTTTTGTTTAAATAAACTGTCTTTTTCTTCCCTCGTTTAGTAAAGAACAGAAGAGACAGGATAAGTCAGGGCCAGCTTTTATAAGATATTGCTCTTACATTTTTGGCACTAACTGAAGAAAATGAGGGATGCATTCTAAGGATTGCAGAAATACCTTGCATTTACAATTCTCATTTAAAATTAAAAAACAAACCCAAAATTGGGCTCATTTTCTACATCTAAGGGGAAAAATATGATGTGAAGCAGCAGTGTCAAAAGCAAGAACCAACATTCTGTCATTTTAGACTCATATAATCTACTTTTCTTGTTATTATCAGCAGTACAACAGAAAAACAAACCAAGAGCAGCACCTTTTACACAGCACAAGGATCTGCATCACTTCAGGCACTGAAAAGCAGCTACATTTTTTCCCTTTCTCTCTTTGCTGTTTCCAGCACTGCTAAATGTTGAATTAAGCCTGGGGGAAGTTGGCTTCAGCTCAGGATAGGAACAGAAAACCTAAGGGATGGAGTAATGATCCTTCTAATCCCTCTGAAGGAGGGATGGACCAACAACCAGGGTGGCAGGAGGGGGTGCTCTTATCAGCTGGGCTTCTCCCACAGCTGTACCTGAGCTCCAAACCTGAACCATGGCTGGAATGTTGGACAGAGCCTTCCACATGTTACCAAACACACACCCACCTTCTCCTTATCCTGCAGGTGGTAGATCTCCCACATGCCAACCCTCTAAAATAAGGAGGGAAGGAAGTCTGGGTTTTCCCCCATTCCATTTTCTAGCCATGATCCAGTTTGTGTTCCCCCCCATTCCATTTGCCGGCCGTGATCCAGTGCAGGTTTTCCCTCATTCCATTTCTGACCATGATCCAGTCCAGATGTTCCCCCATTCCATTTTCCAGCCATGATCCAGTCCGGGTTTTCCATGGTTTTCTGGAAACCTGGACTGGCTCATGGACCAGATATGAAATGGGGGAAAATCCAGACTGGATCTCACCCAGATATGTAATGGGGGAAAACCTGGACTGAATCATGGCCCAGATATGGAATGGGGGAAAGTCTGATGGCCGGAAAATGGAATGGGGGAAACCCTGGAGTGGATCAGGACTGGAATCTGGACTGGGACTGGTTTATGTCTTTAGACATAGCCCTTCTGTGCTCTTAAGGAGCTGGTTCCAAAAGGGGAAAAAAGCTGAAAAGTGAAAATTATCATTCTAATATTTAAAGAAGGGATTTGTCCCCTGAATCATCCCCACATGATTATGCAGAAGAATTGTACTTGAACCTAAAGCTGCCCACTATGCTAAATCCTGGTAACAGAATCCGCAGAAGAGAATAATGCCTTGTGCCCCTTTTTCTCTCACTCCTGTTGCAGCTCCCCGTGTCATTACTTCTGCTGATAAATGCTGAAAGAAGGCTCTGTGCAGTTCAGAAATTGGATTGGATTGGAAGGACTAAATACCTGAATATGTCTGAGCACTCAGAGAAACAATCTGAGGTGAAAGAAGGAAATTTACTTCTAGAACCCCTCAAAAGCCAAGAAAATGGAGAAATACAGCCGAAGTACTTTTGGGGAATACAAGTTGTCAACATAATTTTCAAATTCCTTTCAAATTCAAATTGCAGCTTCTGTGCAGAGCTGCTGTACAGTACATAAGGTACATTTTGGGCAGCGTCACCAGGAACATTTATAGAAACTTCCTTTTTCCTCATCCATTGAAAAAGTAAAGCCCAAGTATGAAACATTCAAAGATGATATGCAAAATTTTGGCTTTTGCTTATGTAAGCAGACTGTCAGCTGAAACATCCTCCTGAAGATGCTTGTGCAACTTGCAACTTGGAAATTTGCTCAAAGAGCCTGACCAGAAGAGAACATGTGGAAAAGATCTATGATTGGAGAAAAATGGGTATCTGATAAAAGCTGAATCAACACAAATATTTTATTTGTGTTTGATTCCTCTCAATTTATATAATCAACTGAAACCAGAGGTCTAAATGCTGGGAATCAAATGGGGAATTGATCAAGTCGGGAATAAAACATGGGGTTCGCTGCAGGATTAATCCAAGAGCAGGGAAGCACCTGACACCTATGAAAGGACCTGTTGTTGTGAACAATTTTTACCAAAACTCTATCAAAGCATATTTTGAGAACAGCATTCAAATCCTAATTTCCAGGGGCACTCAGCAGGAGGGCTCACAAGGAGATAGGACTGTACAGAAGAACTAACCACAAATTTCAAGCAGCCTTTTACACCACAGCTTTGTGTTTTGTACCTTCAAAAACTGATTACAGCAGGGTTTAGTTCTTCCCTGCTTCATAACTGCTGATGACTGAGGCAATAAATACCACCTTGAGAAGTGTCACATGAAGAAGCAGTAGTTTTACATTTTCAAAACACTCTATAGACATTACCTTAGTGAGTGTTATTTACAGCTCGTCGTGGGGCAGATAGCTATACTTTGCTTTTCCAAGAGATGTACTATTCCTCTGTAAGTCAAGTACACTTGTCTCGTTCCACTGACTTCTGGGGGCCGATTTCTGTGCACCAAGAGATATATTTATCCCACTGCTTGCTGCCCATGGTATTTACCTGCTAAGTGTCTACAGTACAAGGTGATAGTATCTATAGTATGAGGTGATAATGCACTATTGTGTTTCCAACAATCGAGAGTGCAATGGAATACACCATTAATTCTGATAGGTCTGTGAGGACACCTTTGAAAATGTTTTAAAAGACAGATTAGTGTCTCATCAAGGCAGAGATTAAGTGAAAATACTTTCAAATTTGTCATGCAGCGTTGTATCTGTTGGGTTATTTATTATTTCATAGCGCATGCAAAGTAATAGATCAAATACACCTTAGAGACTCCTCGGAGATCTCAATGCCTTTTAGTGCATTTAAATACACTGGCCAGCAAAACTGCAGCCTGGATTTTCACTTTCTTCTTAAGACAACAAAGAGATTTCCACTGCCTACGGAGACACCACAGTTCCCTAACTAAGTGCACTGCACTAAATTCCCCCCAGATACGTTCTTACTGCACAGAACCACCACCCCATAGACACTGTTGCACCACTTGCACCTCTCCTGGAGCTTAAACATTAGACCTGGCTTTGAGAGGCTGTTTTTCTGCCTCTCTGATTGCTAGGCTTGGATGGAGCGTGGGGATGGAACTGGTCTGCACACATGGCAGTTTCTCCTTCACACAGGTGAGTGGGGCAGAAGGAGGGATAGAGCAGACAGCAAGGCAACAGAAAAAGAACTTACTCTTCCCTTCTCTCTTCTTCATATGATTTCACATAAGCAAATATGGGAACTAATCCCACAGCATATTGTTTGCAATATGCTCTCTTGGCCATAGGGAAGGGAAACAGTTCGAGGATTCTTTTAAAAGCAGTTAACATGACATATAGTCTTTCTATTTTGCTTAGATGATGCCTGCCTTCTGCTTGTCTTACTTATTTAGGTTTCAAGTCCTCTTAGCAAGAGTGCTCCTCTCACAAACATTTTAAAAATCAGTAAATAAAGACTTTTACAGTAAAATAATTAAGATATTATTAATATTCATCCTTACAGCTTCTTACTCTCTTTACTTCCTTTCCATAATGTTCTTATGAACACACAAAGTTCCCTACCACAACATTTGTCTTTCTCCAGCTACTTTGTCTGGAGACAATTAAAGAAAATCAGAATGACAGCGATTATCAAAGGGAAAAGATAATATCAGATTCAAAGAACAAAAATAGGATATGAGACCTCAAAATATCTTTACACAAATATCAAAGTTAAAAAGAAGGAAAGGGACTTAAAAGAAATTATTAAGTAACAAAAGGCTTTTTTTCCCCATGCCCTTCAGATCATTCATGGCATTCTGATTTGAAAGGAGGATGACAGAAAGAGTAGGACGTTGTCTGAAATTTTACACTGGAAACAAACAGGTGCAGACAATGAGAGAATAAGTGTGCTGAAAACTGCAGTTCTCTACTAAGAAATGTTAATGTACAAGTCAAGCCTGTCGAAGGAGAAATCGCCTCCAACAACAAAGGGAAAATGTAGATGTGACAGACAGAGCGATGCCAGGCAACAATCAAAGAAAACAGATATCTAACCTGGTTATTCAGACATACAGTATAACTCCCATTATCCTCCCATTATTATGAGGATAGTGGCATGTGCTGGAAAGTCATACACAATGTCCCAGGACACACTTGAAACACAGCAGAGAAGCTCTTGACTTCAAGGATCCTATATTCAGTCTCCAGTGAAGACACGGGATGAGATATTACAGATCTAAAGAATATCATATAGTTAAAAGCTGTCAGAGGAGAAAAGGGGAGATCAGCTGTCTTGAGAGATAAGCTGCAACACAGGCTCGCCACACAAATATACAGAAATTAGAACTTAACACGGCTCCCACACAGAACACAGCTACAGACCTGACACACAACATTTGTGTTCTCTATATTTACTCTTTAAAGACTTTTTGTATTTTCTCCCAAATGTTTTTATCCTAACTCAATGAGCTTTCACTTTGGAAGGAGGACACTTGTTCAATTAGTCATTACCCCAAACTAATGTGAACGGGGAACAGGATTTGTCAGTCTTGCTGTGGTGGTAACAGCTTGAGTGAAAACCTCCAGATTCTCTCTTTGCCCAGCCTGGCAATTGCAAGCACAGTCATGCTGTGCTGTTGCAATCATGGTCTACTTAGAAATGGACACACTTGTTCCAGAAATAAGTAAAGACTGAGCAGTGGCATTTATAGGGTAACACAGAACAGAGTTCTCCTCCAGCAAGACGTTTGCAAGGGCTGAGCTGCTGGTGAAGATGTTAACTAAGAGTATATCAAGCATTAGCTGCTTCTCTTCTGCGTTTTCCTTTCATTACCCCCGTGGTTTTATTAATCTCTTACAAACTGGATTTCAATAAAACCTCCCATTTTAGTTCCCAGTTTTTGTCCACATAGAATGACTCTGGAGGTTTTCTCCTGGTTCTGACCTCACCTCACCACTTTATGATCAATTTTAGCTATGAGCCAACCTGCTCTTGATCACGTGCACACGCTGATAGATCCATCACACTGAACGGAGTGGAAGCTTTTCCAGCATCCCCTTTGGGCTTGTCAGGAGAAGTACATGGGTTGAGCACAAGCAGCAGAGCAGTATCAAGGTAACAGGAAGAGTTTAAATTTTAGTAGCCCATTTGCAGCACCCATTCCTTACAAATTCCTTGTGCAAACATGAATTCCAAAAGAAGCGAAAAATAGAATTTTTTACTTCCCCAGAACCACAAGTTAATACATTTCTCCATGAAGATGGAGGGAAGAGGACACATATTTCAGCCTGATACCTCCACAGCACTTTGTAAAACAAACTGATTTCTCGGAGAGGGTTGTCACTCGGCAGCTTTTTCCCAACCTTTCCGTTATTCCAAAGCTATTCCAGGTACTGTACTTCTGTACTTTGCACTTCTACATGCAGGTTCAAATATTTTACAACAGCTATGTTTCAACAGCAGCAACAGTCACTCAGTAGACAAAGATGTGCTCAGAGCTTCATGAATACATTCAGCAGTTAGGAATTGGGGAGAGAGGAGCACAGGGAAATGGATTTACTGTTTGCATTCATTTCTGGGCATGAAACATTTTTCTCTCATTTAAAGGACTGTATTTGACTAGTTTGACATGTTGAAGATCCAGCTGGAGAGCAGCACCAGATGAGACCATGCTCACCAGCAACAAGAAAATGTCTCCAGTGCATGTTTCCTTGCCAGTGGTTTCTAGAAAGTGACAGGCTGTGCGGGATCCGCGGATCAGCTGCTTCATTGTGCTCATTCCACATTCAGGCGCTTGAGAAGGCACATGCTGGTGAACTCACCCAACTGCTAAGTAGATCAGCACTGTAATAGCAAGTGGAGGGAAAATCGTCACAGGAGGATTAGGAAGGTGGCAGCAGGGCCCTCTCGATATCTAAAATCCTGTCTGTGCTAGGGGCTGGGCTGGGAAGCAGTGCTGACCGCTCTGTCACGTATCCAGGAATACTGAGATGCTCTGACTCCAGCTGTGGTAATAAATTTAGTAGTGCCGAGGAGGATTCCTGGGCACTGAGACAAAACTGCCTACACTTAAGTTACCAGCACTCCCTTCTAGCCCAGCTTGGACCAGGGTCAACTGCTGCTCTCCTGAATGATTCCTGGGTGCAGTTCAGGACTTAACACAGGGCAGATGCCATTCCCACTTAGCATTTTACAGTAGTACACAGGTAGCCAAGTGTCTGAAGGTTCCAGTAGCCAAGATTCCTATAAATGAAATGACTGAATGCACTGGTGTGAAAGTTAACATGGTGACCCCCCTACCCAAGACCTGCTCTGTTCAGGTAAATATGTCGCTTAAAAATTCAGAATCATATTCAAGGGTAAGATCAGCCTTTCCATTTTCTCTGTTTGGCTGCCCACCCTATAAATACTTCTGATTCTTGTCCATCACTGGGGCAGTGATTTTTAATTTTAGACATCTGAGTTTCCCTGGGTGATTCTGACCTGATGTTTAATGTAGGTACATCTGTATGTTCCTCTCTCTCTGTCCATTGAATATTTATTGGTGAGTAGGTGTGTATCCCTAATTTAGGTATCTGAATATGATGCTTAAAATTAAGCAGACTCAACCCTTGGCAGAGTTCACGTGGAGGTACTGATATTGTTGGTAGCTGTTCACAAAGACAAACCTCATTGGATCATTATTCTGTTAATTAATCTTGATCAACAACAAGTTTAGCGACAAAAAGATGCTCTTCCCCTATTCTGTATTTCTGTTTTATAGGAAAAAAATTGTATATACAGGTTCAAATTACATCCCTATTGAGGACTTTTGGTGGGAAACCTCAAAGAAGGGTTTCCCAATGAGGTAACCAATGCCAACCAGCTTGATGAGGGAACTTGAATGTGGCTACAGAACCCCACGAAAAGCAAGGCCACAAGTCTACCCTGCCAAAGCTGGGAGGCCAGTATCACCTTCTTTAGCTAAAATACATTTAACATGCACAGAAATACATAACTGTTATGTTGAACAGGAAATTTTCTTCTTCCTATGGAAGCTAAAATTTCCAAACAACAAATAATTCCTCAAGACAGAGCAATGACAAAACTCACCAAGCACCAACCTAAAACTATCTCACCAGTACAGAAGAATTATCTTCCACATTGTATGGATTCTTTCCAAGCTGCACAACCTTGTGCTTCCTTCTAGGTTTAAAGTTAGTTCTAATTGAATATTTCTAAATGGTTTAAAAATCAAAACTCAACCAAACCTCAAACTGGGAAACTGGCATCAAATTTCCCTGCATGGTGGATCAGCTTCAGGGGACAGTGATGGCAAAGAGGATGCAAGTCACCAGAAATAAACAAATAACAAATAAATGCAATCTGGACAAGCAGTCAGAATGTCTGTCAAAGCTGTGCAGTGCCTTGGGTATAAATCAGTGTAGCTCCACTGACTTTAATGACACGGGGCCAGTGTGAGGTGGCTGACACCAAACTCCGTTTGGGCTGTTTGTACCATCACAGCATCATCAGCTGCTTCCTGGTGTTTGCCCTGCTCCTGGGGCCACACTCATTCTCACCACCTGCATCTCAAAATAACTTCAGGTCACCCAAAAGGAAAGTTAATGTACCTACAAAGTGTCCATGTTTTTGTTTGAAGTGAGGTAAATGGATCTAGGTTGTTGCGGGGTTTTTTTCCCCACAAACAAACACAGGGAGTGATTTAAACTCTTTTCCTATAAAAAGAAAAAAGCCTCAAAATTTAAGACTTTTTCATTATAATTTTTAACACATCAGAATTCTTCACTAACACTCTGGCTGGATAATGCTTCCAAGATGATGCAACCAGCTATTTCTCTCTGCAAATCAGGGGACATGATTAGATCCTAAATGGCTTAAGACCAGGCTGCTTCTCTTCTCTTCTTATTGTCATATCAACAAAGATCAGCAAAACTGCTACACTTGGAATCCCTTTCATATAAACACTAGGAATTGTTTTGGCTTTGTATTCTATACAGACAATCCTCAATTTGGGAATTTTATCCTTTCTGATTCAAAGACCCACTTTATTAACCTTTGGAGGGTCTGGCCAAGACTATTTGTTTTAATTAAGCAATTCAAAAGTGGGCAGCTGAAGGCCAAGGAGTCTGGGTTATTATTGCTATGATTACTTTGAAAGAGTATTATTTATTTGCTAGTGCTTGCTGACGCATATTTACTTGTTGTATTGTTTTATATAAAGGTGTTCAGAAAATAGGAAAGCCTGCTTTTAAATATTGAATAAATCAAAATAAACAGCTGGGTGTTATAGAGGGCAAAGGCAGGGACTGGCAAAACAAAAACTACTGTTGTAGTCTGGGCACTATCCTGAAAATGTTTTGGTACTATATGAACAGATAAATAAAGCAAATTGTGTGGTGACCCACAAATTTCTCTTACTAGGATAAACCCCTCATGGTTTTGTTTCTGATCAAAAATAAGAATGGTTCATATTTTTTTACTAACAGGGTTGGCAAACTTTAAGAACAATCATTCACTTTATAAAATATAGACAGAAGAAAATACAAAATTACTAGGGCCAGAGTCCCTTGGGCCTCCCAGGACCCTGAGCTGAATTAATCTCTGCTGAAGTGACCCAACCTTCGGAAGTCTTGTGGAGGAGTGGTTTGTTTCCTCCCAGTTGCTGTTTTCCTTTAAAGATGTCCTTCTCCCTCTCTAATTCACAGCCATGTCCTCTGACAATTCCTTCCCAGTGGAAACGTGAGTTGTGTTCCATGTTCTCTTTGGCATATGAAGTATTCACTGCTTCACCTCAAAGAAAATTCTGCCCAGCTTTCACATTTTACTCATGTTCAGAAACTGAACCCATACTTTAAAGCATGTTCTGTATCTATTTTGCAGCGAGTTACAAGTGCATACATTCCACCCGCAATTCCTTTGGATTGTAGCACCACTGGCTGGGATCACATAAAGCACACAGACCATTTGACATAACCAATAAAGCCATTCAGTGCCCACATTAACACATCCTTTTTGCAAGATGTCCTTTGACAAAAACACCAGGGCGAATGGTAGGCAAACTATGCAGGTTAGAAAATGCCCATTTTGTACATTTGTTAGGGGCCTCTTAAAAGAAAATGTGCCATTATAAGGTAATAGCTCTGTCTAAGGTTCATAAAGGAACATAAAGAAGTGAGGTGTTCAAATTACATTCCTCACTTCCACTGTTTCTGCTTAACTGGTCATCTATCCAAGAGTCCCAAATACTGCAAAGTATATTTTAGGACCACGGGAATGACTAGCAGCAGCAATGACAGACTGTTCCAAACGAATATTGCCCATCATAAAACCACACTTAGAATCTGGGCTCCTCCCATGTTTTTTCAAGGCATCATGAATCCAATACTCAGTTACAGTAAATCACTGTAGCTCCGCAGTGATCCCAAATTTCAAACAGGTAAGGATTGGTCAGTAAGTCTTTAATGAGAGCTGGGTTGGTTTCATGCAATGGTTACACAGAGATGCCATAGGAAGAAAACATTTTACAAGCCAACTAATGTAGGAAAAACCCATAAATACTATCAAATACAAGACTGGTTCCTAGAAAAGCTCCGGAGCCTAATGTAGTGCTCAGGTACCCTGGGCACGGGAAGCTGTTGGGCCCGGCAGGGAACACAGGGGCTGTCTGCTGCCACTGTGTCTCACACACTGCCGGGGGACCAGCAGCATTGACCTGAACAAATCGGGCCTGCAAATACCACAGGCAGACCTGAGAAATTTCTGTCACCTCTTCTAGAGCCACAGAAGATCTCCCACTCATCACAGCCAATACAAATCCCAAACTAAGGCTTGGAAGCAGGATTTGGGGAATCTGCACAGCCCTGGGATGCAAATGTAGAACAACAAAGACGTCAAAGAGTTCCACATACTACCTAAGGATATTCTTGTGTCCTGCCTGTCCCACTCTACCCTTTCCCAGCAGGACGTGGTCCCTCATTAGGTATTCCCGACTCCTCTTCCCAGCAGGACTGAGAAGCAAAGGTAAGGACGTGAAGCTCCGCAGTGCTTTGGCTCCAGTGCCGACAGCCTTGCTCTGCACCCAGGCAGTGCTCTGGATGATTTGGTTTTATTTTTCATAACAGATATTGCTGAATTTGCACACGAGCAGCTCCCTTACTGTTGGAATTGCTACATGGAGGGATCACCACACTTCCATCACCTGCATCCACTGCACTGCACAGTTTCAAGCCCTAATTTGGAGAGGTGTGGATTAAGTTTTGAGGTAACTAATCGTTCCCTAATAACATGTCCAACTTCAAAAAGACACATTTCCCCCCCTCAAAGATCTTCCACCTGCTTTGCTCTCTATTTAAATAAGAAATACAAATATGGTAATATTAACTATAGAGTAGGAATTCAATTTTACTCCAGTAATTGTGTTCCTTACGTTTCGAAAAAATGGGAAGGGCTCAAAGAAAAGTCTTTCAAAACAGCCTTACAAACCTACGGGGGCTTGTAGATAAAATCACATGTACAATTTCATGTTAAGTAATAAAGAGTTAATGGTAATTAAAAAAAAAACCACATGACTTTAGTAATCACTGAATCATTCTTTTAATCCAGCACTTACATTTAGAGTGGTAGATTTTTTAATTTCACACAAGCTTTGCTTATTATTAAACATTTCCGAGAAGGTTTTCAGTCATAAATTGTGGATTTCTCTGTATAGAGCAACTCTATTGTTATGATTTAACCTAAAGAATACCAAATTAAAATTGATTTACTAAATAGGTTAAGGATAGCATACTTATTCAAGATTTCAACCCTATTTCATGCTTAGACAGGCAGATCTTAATTATACACAAAAGAATACAAATGTTATTAGCATGATAATAATTATTTAGAAATCGTCTTCTTTAAAAAAAAAATTAAAGCAGTATTGTCATTCGTGCAGGCCCATTTTTCAGTGGGATGACAGCTCTGCTAGTCACAGATATGTTCAAAGAACATATACAATATTCAAAGCTGTGCAGCCGACATGTTATCAGGATAAGCTGGAGTAGGTACTGCCAGCACGGCACTACACACTAATCATTCTGTCCTACCCGTGGTACTACATGCAAATACAATCCTTTGTGACATTTTGTCAAATATTTGGAGGTTTCTGTACTTATCGTAGTGTCCCTTTGCACTCATTAACATGCGGCCACCCGGAACCCAGAGCCGCCGTCGGTGGCGTTTGGGTCCTTCGCAGGGATAACACCGCCACAAATTCATGACAGGGAAAACGAAGATTTAAGTATTTCCAGGTCTAGAAGGGCTGCACAGCTGAAGTTTCCTCCTGGCTGCTGGAGGAAACGCAGTGCCTGGGTCTGCATCTGTCTCTGAGAGATGTAAACATTCCATACAGTGCCCAGCACACGACACACTCGATAAATCAATTTATAGGGCCTGGGTTTGCCCAGCCCACGCTGCAGGTCAATACACGCTGTCAATGAGCCCACGTTCCATCAGACTGAGAAAATGTAAAAATGGCTCAGCACTGAGCAGTTGGCTCCTGTACAAGCGATGCATTTCTCTGGCATTGATTTGCCAGAAGTGTTTCTGTTGTCTTGTTGCTCTAGGCTGGCATTTTTAATTATTTCTGAGACAAATGGAACATTCATACACAGAAAATCTGTAGGGCTTCTTGTCAAATTAATAAAATAATAATGAAAGTAGTCATTTTGGACTGCAAACTGTCAAAATACCTGAGAAGCTCTACAGTAATTTACATGCTTAAGCAAACTAAAATGCTTCTCCCTGTTATTTTAAATCGTAAGTACTCTGACATAAAATAGATTGTATAGTGTCCATTGTATACAATGACACCTACTGTGACAAAACCGACTATGGTTAATGACCTTTTTAAATCTTATACCTAGAGTCCATAAAAGCATTGTAATTCAGTTGTAAAACACACTTTAATAATCAAAATGCAGCTGTTAAAATAGCATTGCTCATAATTCTAACTTCAGGCAATTTTTTTGTTTTTAATGCAGAAGAGCAGACCACAGTTTAAAATTCCTATGAGGTCACTATTGGCCATTACAGTGTTTTTTTGCAACTTAATAATAGATGTTTTAAAGTTTAAGTGCAGCCTCGGGCACTCATAAGCATTTATTACAAATCGCTGGTTGCCTCCCTTATGTAGAGAGGAATAACATTTACATACAGTAGCACAGATTAATAAGATAAAAAATTTGAAAAAGCCGTCAGTCAGGGAGTGGAACTGGTGCTAATAAAGCCCACTATATTCTTCAGAAATATCAAGCCGTCTGTTCCAATATTTTGCCATTCCCCATGAGGTATACAAATCCAAATCAGATAAGACTCAAGCAATGCCAAAGACATGCTGCTCTGCTCTCCAGTGGCATCCAGCTGAATCTTTTATTTATCTTCAGAGCAATTGTACATTCTCGTGTACTAAAGACTGAAATAAACCCAACATCCCTCATCTGAAAGTTTCATAAAATGGGGCCCAGTCCTGCCTTGTTTGCTAAACCCTGATTAGTGGCTACAAGGCTGAACTTAAAAGCACCACGTCCTGCTGCAGGTTAACACGATGCTCACATGGAACAGAGCAAAATCAAATTGCTTAAGCAAAGGAAATCTAAGTAGCCTCACACTTTTCTGCTCTCTATTAGAAAAACAGCTCAGGAGCCGGGCTGCCAAAGACATTAGGCAAGGAATGGAGCAGGGCTTGGAAAACAGCACACACAATGTGGCATTATGATTAAACTGCAAAGGTACTTGTTAGGACAAATCACTTTGTAAATCAAATAAACTGCAACATCAGAAAAAAAAAGTAAACTCATTTCTGCACCCTTGTAATGCCAATAATTTTAAAAGTACGGCATTATGGACAGGAAGTCAGGAAGAGACCAATCAGGAATTTTTAGCAAGATTTCTCCCAGAGATAAAGCAGGTTTATTTAGACAAGTATTTGTACGACTCTCCTCCTGAGCCGGGCTGTGAATTGAAGACAAAACAAGAGATATGGTTTCCATCTCATTTTTCTTCAAAAACACTGTCATATTAACATTGAATAATTACTAAAAATTGCAATACACTGGTGTAATATTACCTTTTGCCAAATTGCATTAATCAAAAAGTGAGCCCACTGCAATCAAGTAATTAAGTGCAAAAAAAATCGGCAGATTTGCATAGCCTATCTGGCCAGGATTGTTTGCTGTGCTGCCGTGGGTTGAATTCCTGGGGCTTTTTGTTTTGGTTGAGTTGCAGAGATGCCAAGACAAAAGGTAAGCAAATGGGAGTAAAATATAGGGGGGGGGAAAAGTGGCCAAGCCCGGGTGAGGAGTGACAGGCACCTTCTCTACTCTGAGTATGTGCACAATCCAATAAAACCTGCTTGACCTCCTCAGGAAACGAGACTATTGTTCACCAGGAGAAGTAGTAAACACGGCTGCTTAATTACACACAAGCATGCTCTGGTCCATCAGGCTCTGAGACAAAAATAAGGAGTTGCTTGTTCTGCTGCGTTTCTTTTTTTTTTCTTTTTC
>WEIV01024937.1:747307-804779 GCA_013390005.1 Calyptomena viridis | reverse complement strand
TTGTATACATAGTAAAGATCATTTTGGGTATATATTAAACTGGGTAAAGTCAGAAAGAGCTCCTTTGTATAATGTCACAAAGCAACCTTTAGTGCTACCAGAATAACTGCACACACAATTATTTTTATAGCCTTTTGTCTCCCAAGTTTATTTCAGAGGGGAGCAAAGGTTTCTCTTCCAGATCAGCACCTAAACTTGTAGAACCACCGTGCCAAATCCCCAAATTATTAATTGGGAAGATGAGTTTCATGAAAAGCAGGGGGATTTTGGGGGGCTGTTTTTGTTGTGTGTCTCCCACCAGCCTCTCCTGGGCTGGCTGTGAATAGTGCCCATTTTGAGATTAGGAGATTAGGTTATTCATCACTTGAGATGCTCCCTGCTGTGCTGCTACTATCAGAGCGCAGCCAAATCAAAACATCTCTGGAAGGCATTTCAGAATAATTGAATGCATCATAATTTCCCTATTAATACATATCTCATATTACAGATTATGCATGAAATGTTCACATTATCTGTTACTTTTTGTTAACGTCTTGCTCCTTGCCAGTAAATTTAATACACAGAGTGAATCAGCATGCCATGATGAAGGGATAGGTTACTGATAGCCATTTTTTCAGGATTCAGTAGAAAATTAAAGTAAATCGATCATTTTATAGCCCCACTGGAATGTCTACAAGGGCATGTTGCTAAGCAAATGGTAATTTAAATGTACTGTGTAATTTTTCTAAGCAATTTACTGAAAGCAGATTTTATTTCTCACTTACTTAATATCAGATGCTCTTTATCTGTTAGTGCATGATGTATCAGTTATAGAAAAATTATTAATCTGTGGTTTAATCAAATGACAAATATACAGTGATGTGACAGCCAGTTGTATACATATTAGGATGTCTTAACTCACATGAATTACAGTAATATCACTCGCTATTATCTTAAAAGACACAAGATGATTAAATTACAAACATAAAAACCACAGCAAGTCCCAGGTAAGTCCACATAAATCCTAAAGAAACAATAATCCAGCTGTCTATTATATTTCACAAAAAACAGTAATACTTGTCATTTACACTTTTTTTTTTTTCCATGAGTGGATCTACTCTTTCAAAAGTTATCTATCAACATGAAACACAGCACCTGTTATGGCACCTATAGAATTCACCTGACATAAAAATGAAATTGTGAAAATGAAAATTGGGATGAGATTAAAAAAAGAGTCATGAATGTTTCAAGGCAATTAATTACCAGATAGATGGGAGCAGTGCCCAGTTTATATATTCAATGCACATATACTGCTTTTAACAAAGAATATTTAACATGTACCACAGGTAACTCCTCATCTTTGTTTAGGCAAAAAGCCAGTTGGCTTTCAGTACAAATTTTGTCTCAAAGGTGGAAGAATCAGGTTTGTCAGAGTATTTTAACTTAAGGGATGGTTCCAAGTATGTGAGTAGTTTAAAAAACAAATAAGGCCATAGAAAATAATCTCTCTCTGCCCCCCCGGACTCTGAAATGTGCTTGTTGACAGCCTTCATTTTTATGAAATACAAAGAAGTCTCCATTTATCCTTCAGGTTCCTTAGAATGAATGTAGGGTCCTCCTACTGCTGATGCACAAAATGTATTATTGTCATTAATGAAAAAGTTAATGGGCCATTTTCTTATATATCAATTTACATTTTACAATTTGAGTATACAAATGATATGTACAGCAGAGAGCTGATTATTTTTGCTCAAGGAAATAGTTTTAATGTGTTTTATGGACATCAAATGTTGTGAATAATGATGCATCCACAGAATGCAAATAGGATGACAGTTCCTGTACTGTGATCAACAGTCCTTGGATAAAAGGTCTGCAGCGACAATAATATTCTACAGAGGGTCTGAACAGTAAAAAATGGGAAACAAGAGGATACCAGGATGTTCAAAATGTACACCAGGAGAAAGATTTGGAACTGGCAGTAACATCATCATTTCACAAGTACGGGGTAATGGCAATTTCCAAACTCCCTGTTTGGGGGATTTCCCATCAAATGGGTTGTCTGGCTTTTTTAATAGCTTTTTGCCTCAAGTTGAAACTTCTGTTTTTAACCATATATGCCTGTGTTCCATGAGGCCAGCAAAATTTATTAGCAGCATCTCCCAGATGAATTGGACTGTGAATGTCACAAAACAGTCTGTGCCGTGGCACTGGGAGCAGGGAGCTGTCCCTCAAAACATCCAGGGCCTCCCCGGCACCACATCCATAAAAGGCTGCTCTTCCTAGAAGAATTTTACTAATTCCCAATAGGATGTCCCAAAGGGGACCAGTTGTATCTGTAGGATTGAAGTGATTACTAATTTTGGGACCCAAAATCACGCTGATCCAAATGCAGGCAGCTCTAGAGAGGAAAGGTTTACAGCAGCTGCTGTGCACCCCAATTATATGTACAACAATTCCCTACCACACTCATGAGGAAAATTTCCTACAATATATTTGCATCACATTGATGAAGAAGGTACAAAACACATTATCAGACACAACTAAAGCATTCAAGTGTTTCCTTCCACTGCACTGGACTAATTTTCACCAGGAGATGTTTGTGGGTTTTTACCAGACCTGCAAACTGTTCTCTAAAGTTTCTCACTATAGCTAAAAAAGAGTTGCAATTGTTTTTAAAATGAGGTTTTAGATTATTGCTTATGCTACAGTAATCCATGTTAAAATGCAACCCCGGGCTTTTATTTCTCCTTCCCCCCAAATCCACTGCTGATAAACAAACTGTGCTGTGCCAGCACTGCTTGGGTTGTTTCAGATTTCAAGATATACTACAGTTACAGTGGCCTGTGTAAATCAACCTTAACCCACAGTATTAGAAACAGAGTTACCCAAAAGATATTCAGTTCATAAAATGTAGGGGGGGAAAGTAAGACCAGATGTTGTGGTGGGGTTCACCTTCACTCCATGTGCACCGTGCAGTGCCTTGTAACCACTGGCTCTGGCAGCTTTAGAGGGGGAGGATGAGGCTCTCAGAGATTTTTAAAGGCATTTTGAAAAAGCAGAAAGCAGGACTGGTCTGCAAGCAATGCTAAAGCAGCATGATGCTCCTCTAAAGGCTCAGGTGTTGCTAAAAGACAACTGTATGCCACAAGAAAACCTAAAGAAACCCCTGAACTAAAACGAAAAACTACACAATATTCTGTAAAACACCCTGACAAAATGCTTTCCTTGGTCTCCCTGAACTACTGGGTGTTGCACCTGAGCACAGTTATAAGGAAAGAAAATATAGAGTTATGGGATGTTTGTTGCTGCGTGCCCTAATTAAAATCAAGGTGATAACTACAGCTGTACATGAGCTGAAATATTATGTACAGATACAAAGAGAAGAATTGGGTTTGGGAAACCTCCAGGAAACTGCAGGGCAACTTCAAACACATCTTCTGCTTTCCAAATCCAAGCTGACAACAGAGCTCTGCCCAGAAATCAGAATCTTGAGCAAATTTCATTTGATGAGATTCAATTGGTAAAACCAGGGATGGCAGATTGAGGGCCTTGCTCTCTAATACTACCTGAGGTTTATTCTCAGAAAGGAAGTGTGACTTCCCACCCGTTATGTTGGAACAGGCATTTAGAGCTCACTGATGGCAATTCCAGTTCCATGCCTGTAGCAGGAGGACAGCAAAGCTCTTGGCCAGCTTTGTGTTCTCTTTGCAACCAGAACTTGGGTTAGTGCACTTTTGTCACTCTTGATCCTTGTTTTTGGGAGACCGATGTTGATTATTCCACACAGGCAACAGTGTGACTCAGATGAAATCTATCCAGTCACCTCAATAACAAAACATTTTTCAGGCCAGTGCTGGGGAGTCTAATTAAGCATGAAGCAAATCGTCAGCATTTTGGGTATTGTGGAATCTCTGAACTATTGTGCTGAATCTCTGTAGTGTTTTAACAGCTTTACACACAAAACGCCATCCTGAAAGTGTTTTAACTATACTTTAAGCTGATCATCTGTACAAAGCCAATGTTACACGAAGTGCCAATTCAGTGCTATCACCCTGTTCCACTAATTAGCATAGCTAATTTCTTCTAAACCCCTTTCCAACTAAACAAAGCTTCCGACCAGAGGCGAGGGGCTCGTCTGTCCAGCACCACCTCAACGCAGAGCCACTGCCACGGACACAGGGCAGGGCAGCTGTCTGCTTTGAGCTCAGGGTGCTTGTTGGAACACGTTTACACTGATCCCATCTCCAGGCTGAGGGAGACGAGAAGCCTCAGAGCCTCTCCCGTGCACAGAACCCGAGGATTTCATCTCACTTGCAGAGCTCTCGTCAGAGCTGTTCCGTGAGCAGCACTAACAATGCAGGGAGAGCAACACATGGAAAACACAGAGAAGAAAAGCAACATTCCCCAAAGTAATCCAAGTTAATAAAACAAAAGCCTAATTCTCCTAAATGTGACAGATAGGAACAATCTTCTTTTTTTTTTCCTGTGAAGTTAGCAATCCATCCTGAAAAAGATAAGAAATATCCTGCTGCACATTGATGCATTTTGTAACAATACAGAACCCTCCGCTAACAAAAACACTTGGAATTTGTAATCAAGATTTACTGTACTTTAGGATATGTGCATCGAGTTGCAACTTCTCTGAATACTAATAATTCTCTTCTTTATCATTCTATATCAAACTGTAACCAAACTGTGTCAAGGAAGCTGAGAAAACCAGGAAATCTCAGTGAACAGCTTCCTTAGAACAAAAAGGGTTCTGGCTTCAACTTCCAATTGCTAACTGATATTGATCCAATCACAAAAGCATCTCATTGATTACAAATTGAGGGGTACTTAGGCACTCTGTATGTGCATATTTCCTCTGAATTCATTAAGTACCAGGAGGATGTTTGCTTTTAAGCACATGGTAAAGTGTTTTGATGAACAAGGATAAATACTGCTTTGCCTGTGCTGAAATAAATGTCTAAATGTTTTTTCCGACTGCAGGTCATCTTTATGTTTACAAAAACACAAACAGCATATATTTATTTTACGTTACCTCTTTATCGTTTACTATTAACTTGCTAAACAAAAACACAACATGTTTGGCTATAAAGAAAAAAAGTAGATTAAAACGAGCAAAGATAGCATCAGCCTGATTAAAAGGAAGCATTTTGTACCACTTTTTTTTTTGTACAAAAAAAATTATTTTGAGCATAACCTTTTTTCTACTTAACACTCCAAAGATCTTCAGTTGTGAGGTGGAAAGATGGTATTCAAATTTATGAAGGTAAACTCGTTACTTTAAAAAGCAAGGATAAAAAACTATGTGAATCACAGACTTTGATTGGTATCTCTATTTTAGGTACTGATTACTAAAAGTGAGGAACTAAACTTGGCCAGATATTTACCTGGTAGCCAGAACTACAGGCTGACTTGCTGACAAGGTGAGAACTCAATGACAACACTAAAGCATCTTGTAATCCCTGTGTTCAAAAAACCAGGATAAATTTCCTGAAGCTTTTAAGCCAAAGTTCAAGATGCTCCAAAACTCAGTTCTGGTTTGCTCATGTCCGGCCCAATGCTTAATTCACTATAACCTGTCTCCCCTTGTGAATTCATCTAATTAAAGTGTTGCCAATGGAGGTGACTGAAAATTGGCTCTTTCTCCTGGGAGTTCTAAGCAATCCCAGTGGAGGAGCTGGTTCACCACCACTGCCTCTTCAGAAGCCCTAAGAGATGTGCTTCCCTAGAGCAGCACTACTTTGTATGGATACTCTGTTTATTCTCCAAATTGTAGCAGGGGAGTAGTAATTTTTAAACAAAGTATTTACTTAATTATGCCAGTGGGTATCATTTTCACATTTTGCTTATTTTGGTGGAAATCATCTACTTCATTTTAAAGGTGTAAAAATTGAACCTCGTGAAGGTTAAACGGCTTGTCAAGAATTACTGTAATCCTGATTCTGACACTAACTAGCTGTGCCAATTTGGATTTGTCACTTCATTCCTCCAACCGCTCCTTCCCCATTTGTAATGTCACTTCCAAACTTTATTTAGTGGCAAAGTGCTAATGTAAGTGCAAAGTATTACTAATCCTGTGTGCGGCAGACACTGGGATGTAATTCAAGAGCTTCTGGCTCCCAGTCCTGTGCTTAACTCCATAGATCTTGAGATTGCTGAGGACTGTCTTCCGTCTTTCCATCTTTTCACACGTGCAATTTCAGACAAAGGCTTGGGGGGTCCTCTCGTGAACCTCGTTAGGAAAAATATTTCTGCCAATTTTCAAACTTTTTAACTATACAAACAGAACATCGAATATTCTGGCCAGTCCTGTTCGTTACTATTCTGCATAATTGGCAGCAGGAAAACATAAAGACAGACAGGGAAATAGAAAAAACCTAAACAGGAATTAAAAGCTGTTGTTTTAATTGGGCTGGGTGGGAAAAAACGGGAAGATGTGACCTGCAGCTCAGTTATCATCTTCTTGCCTTAGGTGAAAACCATGGTGTGACCTCCTTGCAGATTTTCACATTTCCAGCTGTCTTGCAGGAAGCCACATTGATCTCTGAGCACTGAACAGCTCAGGAGGCTGAGGTATAGCCAGAACCCTGGGCTCATTTGTTCCACAAAGGTTTACTGCTGCTTCTTGATAATAAGTTTTAATTAGTTCTAAACTTCTGTCCCACGTTTTCCTCCTGTCCTCCAAGTAAATAAATTAACATGTGGCACACATGTGGGATGTACTACATCTAGGCAAATCTGGAAAACAATTTCTATGTCTATTTTCCAAATAATCACCTGATTTAGCACTGTGAACTTGCACAAGGAAACACAGGTATTGATGAGATCCAGCAGGAAAGGATTGTCCAGCACTGCCACAGGAAGTGGTAGAGAATCCACCTCTGGAGGGATTTAAAAGATACGTAGATGTGGCACTTGGGGACATGGTTTAGTGGTGGCCTTGGCAGTGCTGGGTTAATGTTGGACCCAGTGATCTTAAAGATTTTTTCCTGAGTTCGATCCTAAGTGCTGATAACACCATTTGCCATATCTTCTTCAGAAAGCACCTAACCCAGATCTGGCTTGTTCAGGCAATTGGAACACGACCTTGCCCGGCTCTGGGAGCACTGCAAGCATTCCTTCAGTCTGCAGCACTGTCAGCACTAAGTATAGTTGTGACAACAGTCAATTTGAGGTCTGCCAGAGCATATTTAATTACAGAGAACACTATTTATATGTCAAATGTGTCCGATGAAAAAAAGCCTCTGATGGGGACTGACTTCCCTTGCTTTAGCAATAAATGGCTGCAAGTGGACCATAAACCATGATGCAACACATTACTCCCTTTTGGTGTGACTTATCAGAAGTTCATTATATTCTTCTTGCTGGAATTGTGTATCCCTTTCAAACACCACTTTCTTTGTATTTAGGGTGGAAGGTACCTACATACTTTGGCACAGGGCCATGAGAAGATGAGCTCCTACAAAGGAGACCAAAAAGTTCTTTATGGCTGACAACTCTGTCATTTTCCCTTGCCCTTTAGCAGGCAGTTTAATAGAAGCAGGAGCAGAACAAAGAGACAACCACCAGTTTGTTACTGGCCATCAGAGCTGTGATTTCTTTCTTTAGTTAAGCAGCCAGTATTGATTTCTAGGTCAAAGTCACGTTGCATAATTCTGCCATTTTCAGTGCACAAACAAGAGTGGATCTGACCCACCATTTTGTCCTGAAAGAGACAAATCCACACGATTTCCTACAGGGTGAGTCTGGCACAGCCCTGCCTGGGGAGTCCAGACTTGCTGAAGCAATTCCTGAGGTGGATGTGCAGCCTGCTCTAATAGCTCCAGTGCCCTTGGGCTTGGTGAGACTCAGACCAACGTACACAGTGCAGGACGTGGCTCTGTGTGTGCAGCAGAGAAGGCTCTGCCCTGGCAGCATCACCATAGAGGGCTCGAGACACAGGCTCTGGGGCTTTGGGGGATGCTGAGGCTCACACAGGAAAGGTTAGAACTGGCCACTTTCCTGTTTGTTTAACTCTACCAGCTTCCTTATAAGAAATCCTATTTACTCTGCTGCTCTTCTGTGGCAAGAAGAGTAAATATTAACTTAATGTAGAGAATCTAAGTAACACTGAATGGGAAAAAAAAAGTAGCAGGAGATAACAAAACGTGCCTTTAACTCAGACTAAGTGCTTCAATCTGATTATAAATAATTTTTGCTTATTGGGCAGTTGCATACAGAAGCTCCCAGCAGGAATAGTGCTGGTATTGGGCATTAAACAACCTTTCCCATGCAAAAGGATAAATCCTTTGGGGGATGAAAGTGTCATCATTGTTACAGATGCTTTCTCACCCTTACCACAGGCATGGACAGATTGTCTTACCTGCTGCCACCCCAAAATAGCTACAGCTGAGCTGGAGACTGACCTCTAGCCCCACAACCTGCTGCTTTTCCCACCCTTTGGCATTTCTGGCCAAATCCAGCCTTCGTGCTCCTGTTTTCAGTGGTCACAACTCCCAGTGCCTCAGTGCCTTCCTGCACATGACACAAGCTGTTGCTCCAGGATGCAGGCGAGGAAGTTCAATCCCCAGTTTGTTTGTGGAGACTGGGAATGCAGTCAGTTCTCCACTGGGAGAGCCACTTATCTCCTAATCCAAGCCCGGGGAGAAGAGCAGGGCTGGAGTTGGGTCGGGTTTCTTAAGGTGAACTGAACAGCTGGACCAGCAAACTTTCCTCCTTTGTGAATTAGTTTGTATTGTTCTTCTAGCTGCCACCAGGTTTATTCCAGACTAACAGTTTATGGCAGTGGAATAAAGAGATACAGATATATCTAATGAGATACATACAGATAAATAGTGGACATAGTGAGATCAGATTTCTTCAAGATACAGAACAGAAAAACTAAAACTGAAGACACTCACTGGGAAGTGGGTTGGGATAATTAGTTGTGGTGTAATAAAATGAAACCTGTGCCAGAAGAGATAGGCTGAACTGAATAAAAAGTATAGAAATAGCATATTTGTCTATATTTTGAGATTCAGTGGGCCAAACTCCTCTCCTGAATGAGAAGATGAACGTGACAGTGACTTCAGTGGATTTGTCTGTGTTTAGACCCTCCCTAGTGGTTTGATCTACCCCCAGTAAGTCTCTCCCAGAAACAGAGGAGTTGCTTCAGCAGCTCTTGGAATCAGCGCAACTTCGGCCCATCTTGAACAATAGTGAAAAATGGCACTTTTAATTTAGAAGAGATGCCAGACTCACTGTCATTCAAATCCACATTGGTAAACCACTTTCTAAGGCTTTTCTTCCTTTTTGTTCAGAAACCTGCCATTTTTACATTTTATGCTCTTCCTTCCAGGAACATCTGTCAATCATTTTGATTCTGCCAGCTCTCCTTTATTAATTGATTAACTAGTGGAATAATCTACCAGTATTTAACAGGCTTCAATCCCCAAATAACTACTCTGAAAAATAAATATATTTAACTGTTTCAGCTGAAACCAGAAGTTCACATGCATTGATCATAACACTGGTCTATACATTCCAGTTTCTCACAGCCCTCGTTACTTTGTAGGACAGAAGTTCACTTTAGATCCAAATGAATCAAAATAACTGAGATCCTCTTAGGAAGAGAAATGTAGAATTTCTCAACGCATAGAGCAATGTTTAAGCAGCACAGAGTAAGCAAATTCTCACATGGGAACAGCTGAAGTCAAGCCTAAATATGAGCTTCATTTGAAAATCGTACTTTTAAAGGAGTTTGGTGGTTTCACAGACTAAAAAGGTAACATGGGGAGTCTAAGGCACTCCAGGGATTTCAGATGGAATCCCACTGGGGTTTAGCAAGTGGGGTATCATAACCTTAAAAGGAATGAATTTCTAGGCCTTGACTTGCTGAGCAATGAGGAACTTCTTTGGATGGAGCACCTCAGGTAGGAGTAAAAAAAAGACCCACACAGAGAACTCCAAGTAGTTCTGCAAGATGCCTGCAAAGCCCAGGCGGGCCTGCAACCAGCCTGGAATCCATGATCCTGACAGCCCCTCAGGGAATACTGGGGATCCATGACCCTGACAGCCCCTCAGGGAATACTGGGGATCCATGACCCTGACAGCCCCTCAGGGAATACTGGGGATCCAGGACCCTGACAGCCCCTCAGGGAATACTGGGGATCCATGACCCCTGACAGCACCCCAGGGAAAGCATCCCAGAGACCCAAAAGCCATGATAAATGAATGTTCCTTTATCACTCAAAGAACACTAAGCAATATAATAAGTCAGCATAATGGTTGGAAAGAAAATTTTTGGAAACATAGATTCCAGAAGTTTCACTCATATTAAAATAAAACATATTTAGCCCTCAGGCACTAGTTGGGTATTTTGGGACTTTCTTCTTGGAACACAGATTCTCATCTTCTATACCTCTGCTTCCATTTTACTGGAATATATTTAGAAATGTTGCTCTACTAATAGAATCTAAATTCTGCTTAATAAATACAGTTTGAAATATTCTCAATGCTTTAAATAAAAACTGCAGTTAGATAAGAGAGAGTCAACAAATAATGTAAGAGTTCACGTTAAAGCAGGTTCTAAGTTTGCTACTAACATTAATTGGAATTTTCAGAGGAATTTTTCTTTTTTTTTTAAAGTGGTTTATAATTATATTTTATTTTTAATGAGAACCAGTAATGAAAAACATAAATAGTGTATCCTTTAATGATCAACACACTGACTAATTCCACTAATGCTGAGTAGCATGTGCTGAAATGATGGATTATCTTAAAATATAATTTTACTAGCTCTGCTATGTAATTTGTTAAGCATTTAGTAATAAGTATGTCTAATAAAATATGAAAAAAATATTTAGAAAATGAACCATAATTTTAATATAATTTTAATTAATGGGAGTGCAATTGCAGTGGTTTAAATTACATTCCCAGTGGTAAAAAGCCTTTCAAACCTAATTTGTAAGCCAAGATGGTGGCTTTAATGACTGGCAGCAAAGTTTCTTCAACAGATTTCATGGGGCATGATCCAAAGATAATAGGTTTTCAGCCCAATGACAATCCAATTACAATGCCAATCAAAGCCAACTTCATGCACTCTAATTATCAGATTTAGCTGTCAGTTCAAATACAAACATAACACTTTTATTTAAATAAAAATTTAATTTAGAAAAAAGAAGACTTCATGTGTGATTTATTGAGAGTGCAAGAGCAATCTAACTTATTTCTCTAGTAATATAATAAAATCAGTCTTGTATTAAAAATGTGAAAACTTTTCATTCTCCTGCATGTGCGATGCTGTATTATTCAGGAGTTAATTTAAGCAAAAAAAGCATAACATAACATGGCAGCAGATATTTGCAGACTAGAAGTAGGTTAAATAGAGTAGCAAGGTTTCAACAAGACAAAACTCCAAGTGAATAAATGACAAAACCTAATTAGTTTTTTACCAGTAATCAGTCCTGTTAAGACCACAACCCATTTATGCAAGTCTGCAGCTCACAGAATCTCCTGGAGCTCTCCTGCCTTTTCTGTCTGCTCCTGTGCAGAGTAAGTGTGTAAATGCACAGCTCTTTATTAGACACACATGTTTATTTGTATACACGGGGAAGAAATATGTGAGTTATAAAAAACACAACAAATGTTACATTAAAATGAATTTAATGTTCCAAATATTGGCATCTCCCAGCTGAAACAGCCCCGCAGTACCTCCCGACTGCAACCTTGCTGTTATTCTCCCTCTCTATCAAAAGTTATCATTTATTAATTAACATCATTATAAAGATCTCAATATAGGAAGGAAAAGCTAGTTCAGGACTCTCTATGCTCTAATACATTACAGCACAATTACCAATTCAGGCTTGGTTGAAACAGAGGTAATTGTCCTATAACATATTTAATACCTATAAAATCCTGTCTCCCCACAACTACAAGAAAGAGGAGAAAAGAATTACAAAAGGAGCAATTATTCTACCATTCTTTAAGAATATGAACCAATTTCCCCTTGCCATTTCCTCCCTGTTTTATAGATGTTTGGTGCCTTGTTGGTTACACCAAAGGGAGGAGATTCTGCAGGCTCCCAGCTTCAGTGGATTCCAAAAAATACTCCCACATATAACATCAATATATCCACAGATAACAAAAGTGAGTCCCATATTAGGACCCTCACAACCAGAAAAAAATACCATGAGAGGTGCAAATGCTAAAAACAGCAACGACCTGAATATTTGGGATTCATTCCTGCAGCTTTCACTATATCCAAGCACTGAAATGGAATGAGAGATCCTGAATTAAAGCAGCAATTGTTGGCTTGCCCGAGCTCACCTTTCATTTGAATCATTTACGTTACTTCTGCTATGACAGAATTCTTTATCACCAAACCCAGGCCATGCCAGCCTCACCTTCCTACTGCTTTCCATCATGCAATTCCCAATACATTTAATTCCTCTCCCTCTCTCTTTCAGATGCCCATGACATCATTCTTTGTTACTGCAAGGGACTCAACCCCATGACCACTATGCAAGGGCAAAGAAAAGGGATTTCAGGAACTGGAATAAATGGAAAGGAGAGGTACCACATTTATCTATAATTCTGAGATGATCATCTGTCTCAAGATGGAGCCACTAGACTCTCGAACTCACCATCATTCCTCATGATTTGGGGTTCTAAATAGCCATGCAATCTTTGCACCAAATCCATAATGACTTCGGAGTTCAGCCAACAAAGAAATATAAAATTAAAGGGCAGAGCCAAGTTCAGCAGTGTTATATTTAAAATGCTCCCTGGAATAACCATCCAAAGACATCCAAATGCTTCCACATTTGTTGGCCTCATTTTCCCTGTCTTTGACAGTCATCCTGCACCTCCTTTATTTCCCTACCAGAAAGTTCCTCCTTGGGAAAGGACAGGAGGACTCTGGATGAGCATAATCTGAAGACCAGGTACTCAGAAAAGTTAAGAAATTCACAGTTCTATTTTGGCAAGGTCATGACATTCCTCTGCTCCCTCCAGAAGCTAAGAATTCAATTTTACCCTTTACTGTAGCTGCTTCAACTTGTGGCATTATTATTTTTTGGCTAAGACGTTGTTTTCTATGCTTTTATGTCTATAATATTGTAAGTTTAGAAAAGGAAGGTAATAATGATGTATCTGCACATAGAAGGCTAAAAAGGAAAAGCACATATAATCTCTATATATAATATATAGATGCTCTCAGCAGCCTGGTCTGGGGTTTGCTTTAAGAGTCCCTGGACTTTGTTTGCATTACTTGCCAGATGTACCAGTAAAAATTTCCTGACTTAAATATCCCGAGAACAAGAGCCATAATTTATCATCATTGTTACTACCACTATTTTCATTACTATTACCTTTATTCTCTAACTCGCTCAGGCATCAATAATTAGAAGGATAATTTTGAAAGCCTATTTAGCAATTTGACTGTGCTTCCACATCGTGAATTTAAGAAGTCCATGGAATAACATTAGCATTGCTGTACTACCTCCTGTTCAGGTTTGATCAGGGATTAAGAGGATCTATAGAAAATCAGATCAAATGGTGAATCTAGCTCATAGATTTGCGTTTAAACATCAGATTTCTAAGTTTAAACACTACTATTAACTGGGTTTTATATTTGTAGTATTTTATATTGAGATAAATGAAAGAAAACTTTTTGTTTGCATAAATTTTCAGCATTGTCTAAGACTTTTTTTTCCTGCCACATTCCAGTTAAGCTGAACATTTTGGAAATAACAGCTACCCAAATCCTAGAAGCCACTAAAATGTTTTCCAAGGTAAAGCATTATTCCAAGAACAGTGCTAACACTCAGCATGGAGCAAGATATCAGAAAATAAAGATAACATGCCAGAAAATTATCTGGCTAACTGCTATTAATGGAAATATCTGAAGTGTGATAGTTCCCTCACACAGAGTCTATACACAGAATTTGAAGTTTTTTAGAATGCTGAATCGGGAATTTGCCCGTGGATGTTTCATGCCATCCAAACAAAGCTAAGGTGTGTCATTTTCTCAAGACAGGTAAGAGTTGAGGCACCATATCTGTGTGCATTTCATCAGAATTGTACCAGCTTGCAAGCGACAGCACAGTGGGGTTTTTATGGTTGATACTCTCAAACATCACATATGCAAAATGGAAAAGCACATTTAACTCATTAACTCAGGCTGTGGATTGGGATGAATGCTGTTCCAGTGGACACAGCCACCACAAAACTGCCCTATTGCTGCAATCTTCAAACCTGCACATTTCTTCACATTCCTAAGGACTCTATGACACAGGAGGCCCAATTTACAAATTTACAGATTCCCACTCTTGTCCTTCATTTTAAAAGCAAGATTTGAGTGCTGAAAGCAGCCTGACCTGTATTCCTGGGGTTTTTTTATTCCTTGAGGATAATGACCTTTCACAGAGTAAGATGACTTATATCAGCCTGAGCTGGAGAGAAATGTGACACAGATTTATATTCATACACTCTTTCCTGATCCTGATGGGGATCCAACTCTGCCATCCTCACCCAGGCTGGCAGAATCAGGTCTTCAGTGCCCACACAGTGCAGATCTAGAGCCTCGGGAAATGTGCAATAAGCAGTTACAAGTTCTAGACGGGGTGAACTGGAAAGAGGGAGGGGGGCTCACTTCATTTCATTAGGATAATGCAGTGGGAAAGGTGAATAAGTGAAAGAGTGCATGTGCATGAGAGAAAGAGCTCAGCAAACATCCCTCTTAAATTAGATGGCTCCTCGGTTCTGTGTTACCTTGTTTGCCCTTCAGGACAAGCAGAGAGGCAAAGGAGGGGTTTGTTTTTTCAGAAAGTTGTTCTTTTGAGGATGCTCATGGCTGGTAAGGGAAGGTCATTTCTCAGTGACTGTTCTTCGAGATGAGCAGTGATCACACACACTCTAACAAGGCACACTCATGTCTCATCACCGAGACTCACATGTTTTCCTTTGCTCTTCCCCTCCTCCTGCCTGATAGGGGACATGCAAGGAAACATGCACCCTCCACTACTGCAGGTATCAGTCACAGGGGACATTGCTAGAGGAAGAGGGACAAGTTGATCAGGAATTTAGAGTATTTGTGGAGAAGGAAAGAAGGTCCCTTACTAGGAAACAGCATTTTTAAGCAGTTACCCCAAGTACTCATTGATCCAGGAGGATTCAGATTTCTTCATGGAAAGAGACACTTCAGTATTAGTCTATCCAGCATTCCACAGACTACTGGAGCATCAGAGAAGGACCAGCAGTTTTGAATGGAGCTGCTCACAGAAGACACCTGAAAATCCAGACTTTCCCCAAACCTGCACAGTCTGTTGCCTCAGGTTTTGAGCTTTACGGACAAACAATTCCATTTTGGGGGGAAATGCATCCCATTGCCTGTTAGCTCCACTGGCTCCAAAAAACAGAGCAATTTTGTGACATTATCAGTGTTTTGACAGGGATCAATTTCACTCAAGTGTATAAGATTAATTTTAAAAATTTTGGCACTTGTCTCATTTTAGAAGACTAATGTTGCTCTATTACACCACAGATTCAGGGTGCAAATGCCACAGGCAAATGGGATTAATACTTCTCATCACAGATAAAGAAACACAGCAGATCAAGCCTGTGTAAATAGGTTCTAAGTTGTCATTTGGAGTCAAATTAAGTTTGAGACTTTAAAAACCAACTGGAGGCTTTAGCAGCCTTTCTTCCCTGATTTCAGATTGCACTTAAACCCTTTTGTCAACTTGGGGAGAGTTGGGCTACTTGTACTTCAGGTGAAATCTCCCATGTTGTTATGCAAAACCAAGATGATGGAAAAGTAAACATCTTACTTATTATACGCTTGTTCCTTCAGCAAAACAGAGCTTTAGCCTTAGCAAGCCCCGGCCGTATAACACGTTGTAAAAACAGTAACAATAGCAAAAATTATTAAACATTTATCTCTCCCCTGAGTGAACATCTGGCATGTATCAAACCACTGCCGTGGGGATTTAGCACCAGAACCTTTAAGGTTTTATGCGACAGTGCCTAGTGAGGGCAATAACAGAGCATATTCCACACAGGATTTTTAATCACTGGCCTCTTGAAAATATCAAGAGCAGAAGCTGAAACGCATCTCACTTTATAAATGAAATGTTACCATTCTCATTTGTGACACAGTGAAAAATATCAGCTACATTTTTAATTAAGTAGGAAGAGATTTAAAATAAACAGAATGCAAGATACGATATCGCAGACGACAAAGAGATGTGATGGAGGTTCTCTTGGTGGACCTTGCACGAAGGATGCTTTGCTGGGAGAAGGGCTTCTCTGACCTAGAAATTTTTCTGATGATTTTCAGCTCGTTACCTCTACAAAGTTTTTCTGTCTTTCACTTAAGTCTCAGGGAAGTTGCAGGAAGCCACAAAGAGAGTCAGACAAATATTATGTGCCTGTACACAGACACAAGCACCCTGTGACAGCTCCAGTCCAACCACAGATGCTCAAATATTAAGAGTCCTCATAGTCTCGATGCCACAAATAACCCAAGAGTGCCACCTACAACAGGAGACTGGTTTTCATCAGAAATTGGGGAATCCTTCTAATCCAGCAGGAAACAAGCCACATCCTGCATCAGGAGAAACTGGAGATTCACATCCAACATGCTCCTCGGAGCTGTTACCACCTTGGAATTCCACCTGAGTTCACACACCAGGAGATAACACACACAGGGGGGTTAAAACTGCATCTTTAATGTCTTCTTTTAAAACATCTCTAGAAAAATGTACAAATCTGTACATTTCTACATCTCCCCCAAGAGCTCACAAGCTCAGGGAGAGGGGGAGGAGTGAGTGAGGTGTGCGGTTTATGGTTACCCAAGTTTTTTTGTAGGGACAGGACAAAGATTTATGTAATGCAAGGGAGGAATGCATGTAATGAGAATGATACAGGGAAGGAACAGAGGAAGACCTGATAGTGAAGATTAAAGTGCAGGGATCATGTGGATCACGTGCTGGGTCAAGAAACAAATGTGAGGGGAGAATAGAAAAGGGTCCTGTGTAGACTCTTGTTATAATAAGAAATGATTGTACAACTGTAGATATGTCCTAAAGCAGCACTTCTCTCTCTCCTGTCAGTAACTACAGAGTTTGGGGGGTTTTAATGGGAGAAGAAAAATTTGAAAATTTTGTGACGAATGTTATTATTAATGAGACTGTCCAAGGGCCATAATCTCATGACTAATCCTGTTAGTGTCTTAAATAAGCAGTACAACAAGGAAATAATTTCTGATGGTTTGGGTTTGCTTCTTTGTAATATTTTAAAATCTATGAATATTTTTTGTTAAATTTTAATATGTGTGTCGGTATTTAAAATAAATGAATAAAAGTGTTCAGCTATTTACCTTACTTAAGTGTTTTTGTAATGTATTTGAGGTTCTATATAACAAATTTCCTTTCTTTATAAAGAAGCCCAGTGAGTTTATGGATAGACAATAGTGGATTTTGGAGGAGATACAGATATCAAAAAAGATACAATTATTTAGAGGATATAAATTAGTCCAATATTTCCAGAAAATATCATTTCTGGGTAGAACACAGATGCATTCAAAACTGATTAAAGCAGTGGTGGATCCGATTCAAGAAAGTAAAGAACAGGAGAAAGCAAAGGATGCTTTCAAGGGGAAAGGGAGTAAGAAACCAACAAACTGACAGACTGATGAAAAATAAAGATACTAAATGAGAAATCACATCCAATATGCATTGTTAAAAAAAGAAAATCCCATATAGGCTGGGAACATCTTTTTTATGAGCATGCAGGTACCAAAGGACAGTGCTAGAAGAGGATGGGTGGCAGTCACTAGACCACAACACTGAAGAGAAGGAACACACTCCCTGGTGTGAGATGTGCCTTTGCCAGGCACAGGCTCTGCAAACACACCCGGCTCTCGCAGCACTCGGGAACCTGAGCTTAAAATGGTATTTGTAGCATGAAATGAAATTATGATGCCAAAGTAAAATAAACGTCGAGCAAACTCAGTCAATCATCTGTATCATTCTTTATGGCTCTCATTTATATTTGATATTGAATTGCTCACTTTTTAAAATTCAAATAACTCCCTCATCGATCCGCTCCTGAATGATTTTACTGAACATATCTTTTTAGTATCTAACACACTGTGATTTTGTTCCACATATGTTGTGCTCTGGTTGATTCCATCCTAACCTCACAAAACATATTAAGCTTAATAAATATATTTATGAGAATTACTTTGTATAGTCCTTATGCAATCAGCCATGCTGTGTATGATAGCCCAAGACGATGAAAACCCATTGACTTTTTGTAGCAAATTAGTCTACCACCTAATCGGTGAACCCTGCTAAGCTTTTGAATTATGAGGAGAACCAGCAGCTCAGTTAGAACACTCAAATGAATTATATCAATTCATAAACTTGTTCATGTCCAGATTTCATTAGCCACACATTAACAGCATTTTATGTTTATTACTGCTCTGACATAATCTATAAATAACTGAAATGCTAATCATAGTGTTCTGCCAGGCATCATCATTTAATCATAAAGAGATACATTATTATAAACTATAATAGATAATAACAAGTCCGGGTCAATGGCCGCATATTAAAAGATCACAATTATATCCTATAAGGGTATGTACCTCATACATTTGGTGACACAAAGGTCCATATCTAATCACTTGCAAATGTTTCCCCTCTGACATACTTACAGTACAAGGTGACACAATTAAGAAAATATGCTTGTAAAACAGGGCAATCTTTGAGCATCAAAGTAAACAGAGAACAATTAATAGTGAGGGGAAACATTATAGCATTTGCCAATGGCAGTGCTAGTTAACTCTTCATTTCTGGGCTTTTTTTTCCCTTACTAAAGAAACCATAATCACAACACTGGGGGAGTTTATTATAGAGGAGAATTCTGAGTTATTACTGCAGCAGCCACCGAGCCAGGGCTGCTGGGTGTTACCTGTTGGGCTAAAAACAGAGCCCAAAGGACTCAGTTGCATTTCCTTTGCAATCCTATTGTTTAATCCAATGCATTCTTTCAGTGACCCTATGTCATTAAATCCCTGTGATATTCAAATATTGCCTGTGTGTCTTCTCTTAAAGAAAACCTATTGACTGAAGGGACTCTCAAGGCCCATTTTGCAGCCCTCTCTCAGGGCTGGGCATTCTGATGTCACAGTTGCTTCTTTTTTTCCCAAACAGAGTAATGATCTAGATTACATTTTTAACTTAAGATGACAATGGAATCAGTAGATTACTGAATGAAGGTAGTAGTTCCATGTAAAACTTCCTGGCAATATACCACTTACTAAACAAATAATTCCCATAAGAGCTTTATCAACTGCACTAGTTCTAAGTGAGAAATGAGTCTGACCCAAAGACCAAGAATTAACTTCAGATTATTAGAATAAAGTTGTTTTATGTGTGTTTGTTTTTTGTTGTTGCTGGTTTTGTGTTTTGTTTTGGTGGGGGGTTTTTTTGTTGTTTTTTGTTGCTGGTTTTTTTTTTTTAATTAGACTAATTTAAAGCTTTAGTTGAATAGGAAGGAGAGATGCAGCCTGTCATTGCAAGCACTTGCACCTCATAGCTCAGGGTGAACTGAGGGAGATAAAGAAAGGAATGTAAAACACTATGGAAACCAACCTCTGGAGACTTAATATTCTGATCAGCTCACCTCCGAACATCTGGCTCTTAAATGTTCAAGCACAAAAACAAGAGAGCTAATGAAAGCAGTACATATTATCTCTCCCATCAATGTACCTCACAAACACCTGCTAAAATTAAAACAAATTGAATCTTGATTGCTGATTAAGTACCCCTTCTTTAGCTAGATATTCTGTCATTATTTGCCCTGGCACACAATGCATAAACTGATGAAAAGCCTGTGGTGGGGCTGCAGCAGCAAAGGTTCAGAAAAGACGATGGAGACAGAGATGTCTGGAAATGGCAGCTCAGGAACTTTATGTGCTCTAGCCCTCAAAAAGTTCCTTACACTTTTTTTTTTCCTCATTTCAGGGCAAAAATTATTTTCATTTGAAAAGGAAAGCACATCAAGTGAACTTTTTTTTTTTTTCCTCCAGAACACTCAGATCCCAGAGAGGAGATGATAGATGGACTAACATTTACTAACACCACTGCCCAGCTACTGAGCTGAAAAATCTCTCTGAGCAGCACTGCTGTGCTTTCTGGGCATTATCAAGGATATGGGAAGACTTTCAAGCAGTTATCCATGTATGCCCATGGAAAAAAGTACAAAACCTGTTCGGGAATGTCTCTATTTATCTTAAATAGCTGCTTAGGCAATGGCAAGAGAAAGGTTATATGGTTTCCTGCCAATAAACTTGGGGAATGCTCTGCTTGCACACTTCAGGCAGGATAAAAACATCCATTAGGAATTTCAGCACACTGATATAAATACCCTCCTAGTGAACACCGATGACAGATGTGTGGCTAATCTACCATGTTAACTTCATTTGAGAAGTTGTGGTTTTGTTCAAACTTTATTAGTTAAACTCGACTTGATCCCGCTACATTTTAAGCCAGTGTTTAATCTAGTTTAAGTATGTTTCCAGACATCACAAACTCCTCAGACATCATTGTGTTTACTATATATATATGTATTCATGTAAATTGTACTGTTAAAATAATCAACTTTTATTTGACTCACAGTTCTCCAATAATCAAAAAGAAAAAAAACAGCAACATGACAGTGTGTAAATCCTTCTCAACAATAGCACCCTCCAAACCTGTTTCTTGACTGACAATAAGGTCATAACAGCACATATGTTTGGCATATGTATTTCATCAATGGTGATTATAATGTGAACCAAGAATTAGCTTCAAAATGATGGGTTACTTAAAGACCTGGAAGAGGACATTTAAACAAAATGGAAAAAAAAAAAAGGCCTGAATCACTTACTAGAGCCTGACTTCCCCCCCTCCCCTCCCCTTATTGCATTCTAAATTATTTAAATATACTATTAGACACCATATTGGAAAAAAACAGATGTTTTCTAATTATGAACTGATTTTACAGTGTGATGGTGTCACATATTTAAATTACAAATACACATTTTTAGCATTCCAGCTGTGCTTTACAAGGGTTTAATTTGCTTCTTGTGATATGTCACATTGCACCTGCCTTTTAAAACTCCTATAAATGTAAAACATTAGCCAAGCACAAGTATTAAGACAAGCTGATGAATTCTAAAGATCTTTTAACATCTTCTAGAAGATGAAATTTATAGAAAGATTTAATAATGAACCAGCTAAATGTTTATTGAAAATAACATTTACAAATACTTTTGAGAAGTACCAACTGGGACTGATGACTTGTGTGTGTGTAGGTGGAACGGGGAATTAAACTGGTGCTTCTCTGCTCCTTCCATACACAAAATACTCTGCAGTAATCCATAAACTAATGAGGTTAAACTTGGATAATACAGTAAAATCGTGTAGGAAGTCAGCCATGCTCTCAGCCACTACACACACAGAGAATCTGACACATGATGAAGACTATCAGTATCTCACTAAGAACAGGGAGATGGTCAGTGACAACACTGGTGACAAACTATGATAATATATTCCTGGGAATAGAAGAGCAATAGTTTCTAGGATAAACTTCAACTTCAAAGCAATTAATTAGCTTGTGATTCACAGAAACAAGATGATACAGTGAGAGCCTACACAGCTATTCCTTGGCTTGAACACTCCCCAGAAATAACAACTATCGGTTTGGATTCAGGCACAAAGACAGAGCACAAACAACCCATGGAGGAGCTGGAACACTGTTGATGCACCTTTTAAACCTGGTCTTCTAACAACAAAGGGAGAAGAAACTTTTGGTCTTATAAAGAAATATTAAAGAACCTTGTAGATAAACATAGAAGCTCTTTTAGAGCTCTAAACACACTTCCTAAGCACAGTCAGGGACCTCCTCATTAACAGTCTAATCCCACCTCGAACAAATTAAAGGCAAGTTCTGCACTGACATCAATAGGAGCTAGAACAGACTCTACAAAAGTACTGCAAACTCATTCCAGTTTTCTGTACTGGGTCTCTGTTTCTGAATGGGGCTGGCAGAAAAGGGACCCAGCCTTGTTTTCCTGTCCCCTTGGAAAAGCACTGCCTTTCCATGGACCATCACACAGCACAGGAATTACGTTCCCCAAACCACAGCTGTTGTCTTTGTGACCTTGTCCCAACGCCCTCAGTGCACACACCAGCTCTGCAATGGCAAAGGGAGAAAAGCAAGAAGGGCAAGGAAAGCCCAGCATGACGGCGAGGCACTTGTGGTAATCAAACTGTTGTAATCCACTTGAAAATGTGGAATTTTAGTGCCTACACATAATCAGACCCGCAATTCAAAAGCTTCCACGCACGCCAATGTATTTGAGAATAAACATGAGGGTGTTTGGGCTACACAAAGTGTTATAAGTCCTCTGGACACGTTTTACAGAGACATTTTCAGGGCAAAGCTTGTTACAAAACTGATCAGTTCCTCCTCAGGAGACCTTTCAAGGCTTCCTGCCTGAGTTTTGACAAGTGCTTTTTGTTTCAGCCCTGCCCGATACAGGAGCCTTTGTCACACGCTGCAGAGGCAAAAGCAGGCAGAGATCGTGTGTGCTTTGCTAGGGAGGAAAACTGGATGCTCTGCACATCCCAGGAGTTTCGACCACTCATTAGGGAAATTACTTTTGCTCCTCTGCCATGGAGTTCATTGTATGTGCAGCAAAAATTCTGTGCTCTGTGCAGGTGAAGTCATTTTGTAGGAAGTTGCACTTTCTGCAACACGCAGACTAGAGGCAGAATAGCTGCTTCACCTGCAGCTTTCTATTTTAGATCACACTAGAAAAAATAAGGGAATATTCACCTTGCATTTTGTAATTATTTTTTTAGGCTAATTTCAAAACTTAATGCAGTCTGAAAGCAATAATAAACAACAAAAAACATCTCAAAACTGAATGTCTCTAGTCTCATATTTTCAATTGCCAGCAATACTTTAACTTTTATTAAACATGCCAAGCCAAATTTACTCTATTTAAAATTACTTATATAGGCTATCACTGTACATCAGATACTTACAGTAAATTATTAACAGCAGAAGATGGAGCTGGGATAAGCCAAGTCCATTCTGGTAAGGGAATTTGAGTCAGGTTATTTCCTTTTGGAAAGGTGTGTTATCTTTTTACCCCACTTTCCCTTGATAACCAAAATCTGCAGTGGGATTACACTCACCTTTTTCACAAGACACTGTAAAGTACAGTATTTAAGATGCATGACAGATAAATGATATCTAGATGCTGCTGGACCTGCCTTAATTCCCCATTAAGTGAGAATTTTCACATTGAGTCCACTTGGAAGAGTCAGGTTTGTGGTCTTTCAGAGGGGGGGCTGAAATTAAGGGTTTTCTCTGCCTGTTCTTGAGATAATATAGATGAAATGCAGAAATATGATTAAGTTTATTTTTTCTCCAGGATTTGGCATGTTATGGTATCCTCCCCATCTCTTTCATATTCTTATTAAAGAAAAAAAACCACAGCTACTCAGTCCATATTTTGGGATTGGTTTGTCTGAGGTTTCATGCTATTGCTTGCTGTATCATGAAAGTAATATCAAATTGAAAATATTTCTGTTCAGCAACTTCAGCAACCCTAAATTAAGAGAATCTGGAGTTTATTGGCTTTCAATGCTTGAGCAGGTTAAGAATGTGTAAGCAAGAAAGATTTCATTTAGAAAGAGAAGTGCAATGTCCATGCTGCCAACAGAGACATTAAGAGAGATTAGGCCATCTTCATAAACTACTTCCCAGCTACCAGATTATCAAAAATAATGAATGCCACTAATTAAAGGAAGCAATTTTTGAAATAAAGAAAACTCATTTTTAACCCAGTAACAGCTCATAGATAGAAAATTGTATGATAACCAGAAAAACAGTTTTTGCACTGTTGTACCAAACAGGCGTTGACCAACACTTGCCACAGAGCAGGTGGCCTTTAGGTCACACTCTACACATGGCATAACTGCCATGGATTGGGAAAAAAAATGTGGTTTGAGGGAGATCTTCTTTCTGTGACAGGAATGGAGATCTGTCTCTCCCACTTTTGTTGCCAGTTTTTATAGATTATGATTAAAACCCAACTAATACATTTAACTTTTAATTGTGGTTCAATTTTAATTTTGAAATCTCATTTCCTTGATTTTAGAAGAGATTAACAACTTCTGAATGAAAAGGTAGAAGAAACAAGATGCTTTAAGTTTTGGTAGTATTTTCACTACCTCAAAATTTAGTGATGGCATCGCCCTTGTGTCGTGTCACCGGGAATTCACCGCATGTTGTCGGTGGTTGCTTCCTAAAAGATCTCAGGAACACAAGCTCCTTCTGGAAGTTCAGCCCTACAGGGATAATGCAGCTCTGCACATTGCATGTTAAGTCCATGGAGTAGTCATTGAACTGAAGTGGTCTCTGCTGAGGTGCTTCACAAGTGCTGTGCAGCACAGGAGTGATCCAAGCAGAGACATGATCCAGAGCATCATCTGCCCACAGAAGAGCTGGATTCAGGGTTTTTCCCCCAAAAAGGCAGCTGTCAATAAAGAGACAGCCTTGCCACTGAGGTGAAGTGGCACAGAGAGGTTGGTGTCAGGAAAACTGTGGTGATTCATCCCTATTGAGGACCCCAAGTGTATTTAAACTCCATTCAATCCGTCTGTTAACATTCACCTTGAGCTCATGGCTTTGTTTCGGGGGAAAATCAGAACATGCAGATAGAAAGCTGAATATTCAGTCATATTGAGAGAGATGAATCACTTCACAGTGAGGATAACAAAAAGAAAAAACAAACCAAAACATGTATTAAAACTAAAGACAGAAACTTCCATCTTAAGAATTTTTAAGACAGAACACGAAGAATAACCTAGAACTTCTAAAGCTTTGGTAAATATGAATCAATTACTTATTATTTCATTAAAGAGGAGATGGGAAGGACCAATTCCTGTGTTTGCCTCCTGGGGTCCCAGATAGTTTTTCCTGTCAAATTAAATGTGAAAAAAAAAAGATAAATAAACATGAGAAATTAAGATTGTGTAGGTATGTGAAGGAGAAAGGAAAAGAAACAAGGAAATAATGTTCCACAATTATTACCAGAGCTAAGAGAAACAAAATTACTTGATCATAAATTGTGGATAATCTGGTTTTCTTTATGAGTTTCCATTTTATTAATGAAAGGAAGGTAACACCTTAGTGTACCCGGATGAATTAAAATGGCAATTTGTAGAAGCAATCCTCCATAGGGGTCTTTAATAGAATCTGTGAACAATTCTGGAGTCAGATAATTTAGCTGTAAAAAGGCAGTATTAATAGCTCAACCCTCAGTACACAGCCCAGGCTGGACAAAAGTAGGGAATATTGGCGTGAAAGGCTGTGGGGATTATTTGCATTATCAGAACTTCCTGCAGCCAAGAGACTTCACACCTTTCTTAAAAAAGGGAGGAAAGTCCACAAACATCAACTCTATAAATTGTCTGTCTGCTCTTGAAACAAAGTTCCCCTAAGTTCTCAAACTCTTTGTCCTAGAAAATGCATGTACAACAAAAATGTAACTGATTTTAATGATGTATCATACTGAAAAAGACTAAAAAATATTTACTTGCTAATTTTAAAGAGGATTTTCCCCTTAATTTTTTAACCCGTTGAAGGAGAATATATAAAATATCTAAAATATCTTCTTTCAGTTATTTTGAACAAATGTGACAAAGATACTGCTCAGGAAAATTTCAATCAGATCTTATTCATGGCAGTTCAATTCCATACGTGGCAGAAAGTCTCTGGGAACAGAAATATGAAGAGAAAAAATAGAAGAGAGGAAATAGTTCACCCCACCTATGGGTACCTGCTCCTGCCTGCACTGGGAAGCAGGATCATTCCAGACTTCAGAAAGTCAGGGGGATGGTTTGAAATGGTACCAGGACTCTCTTTTCAGAGAAGAGATTTGCAAAAGGCAGAACATTTCTCCACACCAGCCCCTCGAAATCTTCAGGTTCCATAAAGATCAGAATGGTGTTGAAGAGCCACAAAACCAAGTATTTACCGAGGAACTGTAAGAGCTGCTTGGGAGGTTTCACCAGAAACTACAGAAAATGGACTTTTTCAGCTCAGTCAAGTCAGTTTTGATGATGAATTGGTTTTATGAACAAGACTGGAAGAAAACTATTACCAAAGCTCTAAATATTCCAGTCTGTCAATTTTTTCTGTTCTATACAAGAGTAGTTCTGGTTCATTCCCCCCACTCCCATTCCCCATGTTTTTTACAGACTTTCTCCAATCTCCCATGCTGAAACTGCCCATTTCTACTTAAAAAAGCAGGAAAAAAAAAGATAAAATATAGAAAATAAAAAGAGACAGAGCAAGAACACAAGAGCACACACCCAAATACTTGAGACAGCACAATAACACATGAGGAAAAGAATCACCACTACACACAAGCCCTGAAAACTTGTGAGGGATGTTTAATGTACACTACTGGAATTTCTTATTTCATAAATTTTATTCCCCTTCACCACGGAAAAAAAGTAAAAATCTACTGTTCTCAATATCAGTTTAGTAGAAATGAAAACAAAGCAAATTCGGAAGATTATGACAAAGGTAATTTTCTTCTACAGGAAAGGTGAAAGGGACAAATAAGGCTTAGTCCACAGAGAAATTACTTCCAGGAAAATGTGATGCTGTGAAGTTCAGACACACAGGTTGCAATGGAGCCAGTGAATTGTCTCCCTCTCCTCTGCCCTGGTGAGACCCCACCCGGAGTCTTGTGTCCAGCTCTGGGGTCCCCAGCACAGGAAAGACTTGGAGCTGTTGGAGTGGGTGCAGAGGAGGCCATGGAGATGCTCCAAGGGCTGGAGCCCTTCTGCTCTGGAGCCAGGCTGGGAGAGCTGGAGCTGTTCATCTGGAGAAGGGAAGGCTCCAGAGAGACCTTAGAGCCCCTTCCAGTGCCTCAATGGGCTTGTGAAAAGGAGGGAGAGGGACTTTCTAGATAGGCAGATCATGGCAGGACAAGGAGCAAGAGTTCTAAACTGCCAGAGGGCAGGGATAGACGGCATATTGGGAAGAAAATCTCCCCTGTGAGGTTGGTGAGGCCCTGGCACAGTTGCCCAGAGAAGCTGTGGCTGCCCCATCCCTGGAAGCATCCAAGGCCAGGTTGGACAGGGCTTGGAGCAACCTGGGATAGTGGGAGGTGTCCCTGCCCATGGCAGGGGATGGAACTGGGTGAGCTTTAAGGTCCTTCTAACCCAAACCATTCCGTGATTCTAATCAATTCCAACATCCAGGTTATAGGGAGCTACTATCAAGTTGCAACATGATGGATCCATTTTCATGAATAGACAGGTAAGCAATCAGTCTAGGCCTCTTTCTTTCCTCTTTATTTTAATATCTATTCAGTCTTGTTATTGGGCTATTATATTTTGCTGTCGCAATTTAAACCCTTTATCAGAAATAAATCTTTGAGTTCTATTATCTTGTAACAATTCTGTGGGGACAGGCATTTCAAAATGCTGAGAGAGAAAAATGAGAAGGAAAAGAGCCTTTTTTGCAGGCCTCTATTAAAGTTTCCACACTGCTACTTTGCAGCTATAAAATGGTATTTTTATAATAATTCATTACTATCCCATAATACACAAGGAATATGTTATGCTGTATTAATCAACAATTCTGTTAACTTATTAAAATCATTCATTTGAAATTGTATATTATTTTAGTGCCATATTGTAGCTGATTTATGACTTCAAGTTTACTAATGGTTTCTCATTCGCCTGAGACCTCATGAAATTTGTAAATCCTGTTGATTCTTTCCTAAATCTGCTTTTAGTCAATAAACATCACAAACCTACTAGTGAAAAACATTTGACACGATTTAAGTGGCCGCTGGCTTTGGTTTATTTGAAGGTAAGTCTCCAAGAGTGGAATTTAGGGAAGAAACAAAAGGAATGAATGAAACTAGTTGTGAAATCTGGTGGAAAGCTGCACAATTGCAGAAACATGAGGAATCTGTTTCTCCCTGAGCCAGCATCAATGATTCATTAGCCACTTGCTAAAACTCAATAATCAGTTCATGATTTGCTGAGTTCAACCATTATGAAAACAATACACAGAATCAGTAAATAATGGCCTCTGATGAATCTGCTGTACTGGGTTCCTTTTGGAAGGATAACAATGGAAAGATCCAGAATAAAAGTAGAAAAGGGAAGCAAATGAACCCAGTAAATCATATGGAAGCCTAACTTTGTACTGCACATCTGAATTTACTCTGTACATCCAACTTCTTTATAAGCTCAACATACCTGATTGTCTGAAAATGAGTTTATTTTCAAACCCTAAACTTCAGATTCTGTTGTAACAGGCTGAAAAGTAATAGTTTGGGGCTTTTTTAGGGAAGATTGATCTTTTAAATTTTTTTAGCATGTTATGAAGTCAGAAAATTCTCTCTCTGTTGCGCACCAATGGCAGAAGTATTTTTCACATGCAGCAATATGTTCTCACTGTCATGTCTCGAAAGAAATCCCTTGGGGCTCGAGATCTGTGCAAGTAATACTCACATAGAAAATTAAGCCTCAATTGACTTCTTAAAAAAAACAACAAATCCCACCTCCAAGAATATCTAAGCATTGTTTTTTAATGATGATTAACGAGATCCCTTTTAGAGTTCTAATATTAGTTACACACTCTCATGCCAAAGCTAAATTTGATATAGTCAGGGATTTTTTTAAAATGCTGGACTAGAAGATAATGAGTTTCCCAAATTTCTCCAGCACTCAGGAGAATGCAGGATCTTCAGAGAATCTCAGGACCAACACATCTTTCTTCCTCTGAATTGAAACCCTTGCTGCCTCTGTTTTTCAAGTTTAAACATGGAGGTTTGCTTCTGTGAATGGGGCTCCAAAGGAAAGAAATAAAACCTTCACTCCTGTCCAGCATGTATTTTGAAAAATTTAGCTTTCCCAGGGTCTTAACAAAAGGAAATTCTACTTGTGGGAAGAGATGATTAATCTGAGATGCTGCAATGTTGTAATGATGAAAAGGATGCTCAACAGGTCTAAGCCTTTCGAAGGGAGGGTCTCACTCAGCTTTGCCAAGGTGTGGTTCATGAAGCGTCTTTAGCTCTTGACATAGCAGAGGGCACCTCGGAATAATACAGCCTCTCTCCAGGGAACAAAATGCATTTCCAAGCCTTTTCTTTACCAGGTTAACATTTGACAAGCTTGCTTTAATGCTCTCATTCTCCCCAAGTGTCTCAGATGAGGAGGACAGAAAAAGTTTGCGGCAGAGGAGGACAGAAGGAAAAGGAATTCAGGATTTTCAAAACAGGTGCCAAAAAGCAGACTTTCTTTCCTTGCTGCAGGCAGCAGGTAATGAGTACAAGTGGATGTACTGGGGATTATTCTAGAAGCTTGGGCCAAAGAAAACGGGGTTTGCTCAGCTTTTACACACAAAATCTTCTGAAATATTACAGCTTTAAGTGTATGGGTTGAAAATGGAGTAATGCTTAAATCCTGCTGTCCCACAGAGCCAACAGAAGGTGATTAGTCCAACTTCAGCAATGCATTCATTTTCCTACTACTGAATTATTATTTACACGATGTCACAAATGTGCACAACCCTCTCAAGGATTGAAAGGTGTAGCCCTCGTCCAGAAGATCTGCTGTTCCAAGTTCACCCTAATATCAATACAAATAATGGAACACACTTTTGCTCTCTAAAATGGCAGTCAAAGCAAATTGGGCATTCTGAGCTGGGCTCTGGCAGCCTTTTGTATTGCTTTCATTAGAGTGTCAGACTCTAAAAAAAATAATGTGACAAAGGCAGGGTGGCTGGTGAGCTGGCAATCTCACGACGTCCGGAGATCTGAGCCCTTCTGTAATGATCATATGTGATTTACAGAATCAAAGGGTCAGATTCTGCCCTCAATTACACACCTATGGTGAGGTGCTGCACCACCACGTGACACAGGAATTAGAGAGATTATTGTGTTTCTAAAGAGAGAGAAAAATGCTCTGTAGCCTTCAAAGTAACAAATTCAGTGTTGGCCCTATATTAAATAAAAACATATAAATGTACAAAAGTATTGGTGTGTCTTCAGGGCAATTTTTTTAATAGAGATATTCTGTGCAGCAACAGAACTGCTGCAGGCTCTGGTTCTGGTCTGCTATTCTGTGCTTCTTGTCTAATATTCTACACAGGGCTGTGCTTCATAAGCCAAACTTCGGAAAAGAAAAAACTGGCACTGCTTGAGCCTGTGTGAACCCCGAAGCATTGACTGAGTTTGTCCCTTGTTCCCCATTCCGCTGTATCCAGGTGTTATCATGGGACAAGTGTTTCTGCAAATTTCTGATGCCTCTCAACTAATACCTACACGTTCCACAGAAGGATTAAAGCAATTTACTCCTCAGATGCACAAATTATTTAACTTCAACTGCTGGTTTCTGCTTTTGATAATACGGTCACTACCCTGTAATCCCAAACTTGCTGAACTTGCAGAGTTTCTTCACTGACTTTAGGGGGATTTTATTCACATGGCAGGTTCTCCAAGGTTTTCGGCTTTCCAAAACAACAATATTGGTGTAATTAGTTGTAAATAAATGTAATGGCTTTGTGATTTGAAGCTTAAAATAAATTCTGACTTTCCATTCAGGCAAAACACACGGATGCAAAGTTAGGGACAGTTGTGAAAATGATCTAAACAACAATTGGAGCTCAAAGAAGAGAAAACAGTGGAGAAAGAAATTAAGTAATGAGTAGGACTATTAAAGAAAAGCTCCAATGATTTTGGAGGTGCCACAGAAACATCCTTGCCCCAACCACTCTGTGTCTCTTTCATCTCAGTGCCCTATGTTGTAGGCACTGTGTTTCCATGTCATTTTAAAGGAACAGAATTTTCTGGATCTTCCCTTTCTTAGTTAATACACATGCACACCCTCACACTAAACATATGTTAATAACTTCAGACCACAAATTTAATTTATCTCAGCTTTCCACCTGACATCACTCCTTGTCATGTGGCGCATCCCCATCCGTAAACAAAATGGGGATTCATTTCCATAGCAACAGCAAATGGGACTTTGATCAGCTTCAATGATTATTTGTAGGCACACATGTTTACAGATATCAGAATCCTAAGTGAAGACTGATTACCTTTTTTTAAAAATGCAAGCAATTTAGTTGGAGAAGGAACACAAGGTAAAGGCACTTAAATATCCCTCTGAAAGGCAAACGAAGTCACTGGTCATTAGCCCAGTGTCACCTCCAGTACCTTGTGAATATATATATTCCTAATACTTATAATTTGATGTACGTGCCCTGTGATCACTGAAGAATTTTCTTTGTGTTCCCTGGCAGATGTGCACGTTCAGGCTGCACATGCAGGTGCTTGGGGGTTGGCTTGTGTGGGATGAGGAGAGGTGGGAGCCTGTAGCTTGACAGAAAAAAAAGAGGAAAAGAAGAATCTGAACAATGTGTTGAAAAAGACTCCAGTTAGAGCTGCACAGGACCAGCTGTTTTTTTCTAATTAGAATAACAAAAATAGCACATGCTAAAATGTTTTTTTTTCTCAAAAGCAATGAATGCTTTAGGAACTATAAGGAAAAAGCTCTAAAACCTATTTAAATGAAGGAATGTTTCAGGAGCCATATGGAGAAGAAAAAGAAAAGGCGAAAGTAGAGAAATGTTTTATTTTTAGCTAAATCTGAAACATTTCGATCCTTCATCCAGTGTTACAGAGAAATTATCTTACTTTCAAACTTCCAAAAATGTCAGTGTTGATGCTTATTGTATCATGGCTTAAAGGAGATATTTGAAATACTTGGTGCCTTGCAGCGGTGTGTTCTTCCAGGCACTGTAAATTCCATTCTGTGCCCTGAACACGCATGGAGATATACTCCTTAGGATGTATTCATGCTCCAGTCATCTATGAGAGCTGCACATAATGAAGGATGTGCTAAACACTCAAAACACACCCTGTATCATCAGTCTTTGCTCCTCTTGTCTTTTTTCTTCCCCTCCCCCCGCCCCCCTTCCTGAAGCACTGACAATTCAAAACTTTGACTACAGGAATAACATTTGTAACAGCTCCGGCATTCTGGACATCTGCAATGCTCAAGTACTTCAGAAAAAAGTCACATGGCCATGGGGAAATTTCACAGAATTCAAATCACAGGGACTTGCCAAGGTGTATAACGAGTTTGTTTTCAGCTGTTCTCCTCATGAATAATTACCAAGCAGGCATATCCTAAAGCGAGCACAAGCTGTCATTGCACCAGCAATATTCAATATTTAAAACAGAATTTCGAATTTGGAATTTCATAAATGAAAATAATTAACAGCACAGGCAAACAGCACAGTCCAAGTGCTGTCAGGGACTTCTTGCCTTTCCATGAGGCTTCCCAGAACCAGCACACTGGAGTCATATCAAATTATTTTTACAACATAAAGAAAATTATGGAAATGCAAAGGGAATTGCAAGTATCTTTTTTTTTTTCCTCCAGAACTAATACTTTGCTACCGTTTTACTGACTACTCCTTTACCAAGCACAGAAAGGGAAAACACAGTAGGATCCCGAGACTTCCATCTGTTTCAGTCCCTTTGGATCAAAGCTGCCACGTGGACTCTTTTCCACTGCTGTACATGTGAGCCAACAATAGTGCAAAGCTGGCCAGGAAGCATGAGAGCTGGGAATAAGATGGATATGGAGAGATGGGATGCACTTTACCTCAAAGCCCTCCTTAGACCCTTTGCTCCCATGCAGGTCCCTAACTGGAAGCACAGACCTGTGTTGTGCCCATGGGAGAGGCTTTGGAAAGCTTGGGAATCTGGGAACGAGAGCATCTCCAAGGGACCAGGGCGTCACTGCCCCTCCAACAGCTCCATGTGCTTCAGGATTAGCTGTGACCTCTCTGTTATCCCAGCAAATATCAGGTCACATCCCTGGGTTTTCTGCTCTAGCATCCCAGAGGGGATAAATAAAGGGGATATTGGGAGCCCAGGGAGAAGTGTGCTTGCCTTTCACACAGGGCTTAATATTGGCACGTTATTATAATGTTATGAAAATCTTTCTTGGAGCTTGAATAATGCCCTGAAATAGATATTGAGCTGGTTAATAAATTACATTTTCAAATGAGAGAGATTTTATCACCAAAACATCTCATGATTAATTTCTAATGTGAAGCTTATGGCCCAAACTTAAAACATTTGATTTTGCATTTGTGTTCAAAGGTTGAACACTTAGTAAAGTTTTTATAAGAAATTCACTGAATTTTTTTCCCCATATTGAAAAAAAAAAATCACTAACCTGTTAATCCACTATAACTTCATAACCTCAATTACTGCTCTTGAGATGAAGGTGATTAAAAATAAGTATTTTCCCCCACTCTCAAAGAGCAGGTCATACCTTCCAAAGAAATCCTGTTTCAAATTTCTCAATGATACATTAAGGGCAATAATTAGAATTGGTCAGAAATGTTCCATAAGACATGTTTCCCATTTTTCAACCAGTTCTAACTATAACTACTTGGAGTTATACCATCTCAGGTAGTAAATAGGGTTATTTCTGTAGGAAGCAGGAGGAGATGATTTAAAATTGTATTTTCTAAGAACAAAAAGCCAGGGTATTAAAATTAGGGATTTATAGCTCCCAAACTTAAATATGGACCATGAGGCCAAACTCTTGCAGTAATGAATTTTAAAAAATTAATAATTTCTATTAATCAGCATTTTACTTAACATGGTCCCCTGCTAAGATTCGTGGCCCAGCACTTCCTAATACGTTTGACTGATTTGCTGTTGTTGCTCATGGGCAGCCCATGACCCATCTAAACATATTTTCCAGTGGCCAAATGAAGACACAAATAAGGGTGCCAGGGTAATAATCAATAAATAAGGGCACCAGGCAAAGCTGCAACTCAGTTTGTCCATTTTCCTGGATGTGTTCAAGTCTCAAGGATGAAGATCTAATTTTTCAGCTGATTATTTCCAAGATCAACATGGCATTGCAAATATGCTGATCAGGTTGGCATTCATTTTGTTAATATGCTCAAGAAATTAATCAAAATTTTGCTTTTCTAACTAGTAGCCAGACAATAACCAAATACTACATTATTCACAAAGAGCTGAAAAAATGAGCATAAAAGAAACAAAGGAAATGGGACCACATAAAAAATTCACACAATTCAGACTATTTAATCCTACCACTTACCAGAACATGTGTTTAATTCTAAGCACAAAAATTCTTCCAGACTAATGATTTACTGACTCCTCTCAAGTGACTGGACAGGTTGGGTTGTGCTATTTCTCCAGCACATTTTGGGTTTGTGGGAAAATACAGCAGCTCTAAACTGGGGTAGGCAAAGCCCACAGCAGCAGCACCATCAGGGGTTCTCAGATTCTTAAGCTGGTGATGGAATTACATTAAAAAATAAAATTATTTGTGCATTTGGTAGCATTATCACTCCTGCATCAAAATCACTTTTTGTTTTGAAGTTATTTCCTGGCAGCTAAACAAATTGTTGCTGTGAAAAACACTGTACCTTACTGTGATCCTAAAATCTGGAGAAAAACGAGAAACATTCTCCCAAATCCCTCTTGTCAGTCCTGCTTTTCTAATGGTTTCCCTTTTTTCCTGCAATACTTCTCCAAACTGTGTTTGTGGCTGATACTTCCTACCCTGCCTTCCTCCCTTGGGGAGCTGGAGCTCCACCTTCTCCTCTTCCCATTTGCAATCCATTTTAATAACTTTGTCTTCTGCAACAAATAAGAATTTTGCCATTGTCTTTAGGGGAAGGAAAAGAAATTTTCAGGCAGCTAAGCTGTAGAGGTTTTTGTCTCATTTTAATCAGGATGCTGGTTGCACAATTCAATCCTGATTGTGTAATCAGAAAGCAAGAAGAAACAGAACACAAATGAATTACTATGGAAAAATTGTCCTCATAATGGGGTCATGAAGCATAGAGATATACATTTATAATGCTCTGTCAAATTACATTATGCAAGGAAATAAATTATGTTAAAGAGAAAGTATGTTTTAATTACAAGCACAATACTTCCTCAAATTGGGGAAAAATTGCTAACCCCGTTATTATTATTATTATTATTATTATTATTATTATTATTATTATTAAGCAATGTGCACAATCTCCTACTGCTAAGGAGTGTGTGTGCACAGGCACAAAATTTAAGGCTGTAACCTTTTCAAATTATTATTTTTCCTGTAGTTTTTTCCTGAGCACCACTGTCTAAAATAAAGAGATTTAAACACTAAATTTGTTGCCATGCACATGACAGCACTTCTCATTAAGTGTGTGGCAGACAAAGTGGATTATTTAACTTACAGAAGATAGAATACNTAAAAATAAGTATTTTCCCCCACTCTCAAAGAGCAGGTCATACCTTCCAAAGAAATCCTGTTTCAAATTTCTCAATGATACATTAAGGGCAATAATTAGAATTGGTCAGAAATGTTCCATAAGACATGTTTCCCATTTTTCAACCAGTTCTAACTATAACTACTTGGAGTTATACCATCTCAGGTAGTAAATAGGGTTATTTCTGTAGGAAGCAGGAGGAGATGATTTTAAATTGTATTTTCTAAGAACAAAAAGCCAGGGTATTAAAATTAGGGATTTATAGCTCCCAAACTTAAATATGGACCATGAGGCCAAACTCTTGCAGCAATGAATTTTTAAAAAATTAATAATTTCTATTAATCAGCATTTTACTTAACATGGTCCCCTGCTAAGATTCGTGGCCCAGCACTTCCTAATACGTTTGACTGATTTGCTGTTGTTGCTCATGGGCAGCCCATGACCCATCTAAACATATTTTCCAGTGGCCAAATGAAGACACAAATAAGGGTGCCAGGGTAATAATCAATAAATAAGGGCACCAGGCAAAGCTGCAACTCAGTTTGTCCATTTTCCTGGATGTGTTCAAGTCTCAAGGATGAAGATCTAATTTTTCAGCTGATTATTTCCAAGATCAACATGGCATTGCAAATATGCTGATCAGGTTGGCATTCATTTTGTTAATATGCTCAAGAAATTAATCAAAATTTTGCTTTTCTAACTAGTAGCCAGACAATAACCAAATACTACATTATTCACAAAGAGCTGAAAAAATGAGCATAAAAGAAACAAAGGAAATGGGACCACATAAAAAATTCACACAATTCAGACTATTTAATCCTACCACTTACCAGAACATGTGTTTAATTCTAAGCACAAAAATTCTTCCAGACTAATGATTTACTGACTCCTCTCAAGTGACTGGACAGGTTGGGTTGTGCTATTTCTCCAGCACATTTTGGGTTTGTGGGAAAATACAGCAGCTCTAAACTGGGGTAGGCAAAGCCCACAGCAGCAGCACCATCAGGGGTTCTCAGATTCTTAAGCTGGTGATGGAATTACATTAAAAAATAAAATTATTTGTGCATTTGGTAGCATTATCACTCCTGCATCAAAATCACTTTTTGTTTTGAAGTTATTTCCTGGCAGCTAAACAAATTGTTGCTGTGAAAAACACTGTACCTTACTGTGATCCTAAAATCTGGAGAAAAACGAGAAACATTCTCCCAAATCCCTCTTGTCAGTCCTGCTTTTCTAATGGTTTCCCTTTTTTCCTGCAATACTTCTCCAAACTGTGTTTGTGGCTGATACTTCCTACCCTGCCTTCCTCCCTTGGGGAGCTGGAGCTCCACCTTCTCCTCTTCCCATTTGCAATCCATTTTAATAACTTTGTCTTCTGCAACAAATAAGAATTTTGCCATTGTCTTTAGGGGAAGGAAAAGAAATTTTCAGGCAGCTAAGCTGTAGAGGTTTTTGTCTCATTTTAATCAGGATGCTGGTTGCACAATTCAATCCTGATTGTGTAATCAGAAAGCAAGAAGAAACAGAACACAAATGAATTACTATGGAAAAATTGTCCTCATAATGGGGTCATGAAGCATAGAGATATACATTTATAATGCTCTGTCAAATTACATTATGCAAGGAAATAAATTATGTTAAAGAGAAAGTATGTTTTAATTACAAGCACAATACTTCCTCAAATTGGGGAAAAATTGCTAACCCNGTTTGGTTGGGGTTTTTTTAGTTTTCTTTTTTTAATCTAAACAAGCATTTAAAGAACAGCATCCTGGGGAGAAGAAGGATGTTGTTAGGACACACGATTCACCTTGTAATTTTGAATAGGTACAAAGGCAAACTTTTTCTAATCCATTATAAAAAATTGATAATATCACAAGTATTAGCCATGTCTGTCTGTGAGATAAATTTGGAGCTCTTATCAATCTTTTAAAACTTTTATTTGTCCATATTTTTCCAGGTTTGGCCATAGATCAAATAATAGTTGCTCTAAGTGCTGAGTATAAAACAGAGATAACATTTCACTCGGCTTCCTCAGCCCTTACGCACAGAATTAACCACAAACAACTACCAAAAAAAGTCTCATCTATCCAGGTAAAAAAAGTGTGTCTCTCTTCCCAGCCCCAGTTTTCTGGGATAACAGAAAAAAGCAGCTTCGAAAATGCACAGGAATAAGAAGCCTGGAAAAATATTCTACCTTTGCTTCAGGAGTCCTAGGAAGACAAGAGGAGGAGGAAAACACACAGGAAAGCAGAAGTTTGGTCATGCACTTCTCTACCTAAAATTTAATTTTACTTTAAACTTTTCCTTAGAAGAGAATTTCAAATCCTTGCCAGCTTTCAGATGTGCACCCTGCTCACCCTAAAGGTGTCTGGATGCACTAAAGCATCTTTCTTACCACAAGGTGGCATCTTCTTATTTTTGTATAAAACATCTGAATATTTACATAATTTGAATAATTTTCTACACCTGAGTGTTTCTAATTTTTTTTGTGACAGCCATTTAACATCTGTGCAGATACTCAGCAATGATGTCAAACTTCACTTCCCAAATGCTCTTGGAAGTGGCTGTGGCTGCTTTTCATGGACCTTTTCACAGACATCACATAAGGACTGAATCCCCTCCCCAGACAACGTACTGACAAGACTTACAGGAACCCACAAATACTCCATGAAAATTCTGGGACAAGTGAAATCAACAATTTACAACATGTGCTCAAAATGCTGAGCTTTCTCCCCAGACTCCTACTGGAAAAGCACATTACTGGATATCTCAGTGCACAGATATTTTAAAATATATCACAGAAACCCACTAAAACCAGGGAACTTTACACTCCAGACTATAACTGAAACCAACTCTACAAACACAGAAAAATGCATAAAAAGCATCAGCAGGGTTTTTCTTAAATCTGCCCAGATCACTCCTAACATAACCCATATGAGAAGGCAAAAGGGAAGAGTTTAAAGTCTCTCTCTCTCTAATAACTTTCATTTTGCACAGTCACTGGTCTCCTTCCAAAGGTGAAGGTTTTCAGTTAATCACAAGAGCACAATGTCCAGCAATGATGTTGAATTTAACACAAGTGGGAATTCCTACATAAGTGACAAATCAGAGGCCTGAGTTCCCCTGACAGAACTCAATCCACCCCTCACCACTTTAAAAGCAAAAGAGAAAAAGGACATTTCTTTTTAAATACTACAAGTTCATTAAATATGATCCTGGATGTGCTGATTCAATTGCAAAGCTGCTTCAAAGGGCCATGGACTCAGGCTCCTGTCCCATGACTGAGAGAAGTTTAACTCTCTTGGTATACCACAAATTGAGAGAAATTCCATGCCAAAGCTTTTCCAGAATAAAATTAAATTTAATGCTTCTGAAACATTTCAGAAATTCTTCTCTGCCTCCTCAAAATGGTCCTAACTATGAAGTTTTATCTTGTATACTAATCTATTTCTAAGTTCAGGGCTTTTCTTTATTTCTTCCAAGAAAATTGCCTTGGTTTCTTAATTTGAGACAAACTGCCCCCAAAAAAATTTAATTGCAAATGCTTGACTGTGAAATTAAGATTTTTGAATAAAAAGGAAGAATGTTGTCCTTTGCAGTAATTCTGAATATTGGAGAAGAGCATCAGAGTATTCCTAAGCCTCATTCTTTCTCCCCTCTTTAAACAAAATACTGGACACATTTTTGATGTGCACGTGCTCTCAGTTCCTGAGACACCCATGGAGGGAGGTGGATGTGCACATCCTGCTCTGCTCAACTGGCAATCAGGAACTTCCCCTAGCGGCCAAATCTTGGTTCTAAAGCAGTGAGACAAGGATGCAACCAGCTGCAAACACAAATGAGGCAACAGGTCTGGCCTTTACATTTATTCCCAATTATTTGCAGCTACAAAAACATACAGACAATATTTTTCATGGACAAAATTCCATTTTTGGCCCCAGACATACATCAGTTCCTACCTCTTATCTACTGCTCTGGTGGAGCTTTCAGAAAGCAAGTACCAGAGCAGGAACCTTCTACCTGAACTGATGTCTGGCTGAACACCTGAGAAGAAAATGATTTCTAGGATTATTCAGTGAAGACACGTCCCTCAGAAGAGACAGGCGTGATTAGTGCTTCTAAGGTTACCTGAGGTCTGAAAAGAAATAACCCCCCACATGAATCCACAAGTAACAGGATGACACAGCTGTGCCTCAAATATGAAAAAACTTGTCAAACTTGTGGAAAACTTTTGAGGGAATTTTAAAGGGTATTCCTCACTAGCCTGTAAAAATTACTTAGTTTTAATTTAATGGCAAGAAGTTAAGAATAAAAACAATTTTACGCAGTATCACAAAGCAGTTCTCTGGATGTTCAGAGCCAAAGCAATCAAGGAAACAGTTGCATAAATAGTCTTTTCTAGTTCCAGTAAAGCCGCTCTGATTTAGTAGCTGAAGATCTGGTTTGATAGAAGAAACATCAGCATACATTCAAATTTCACTGTACCGAACATGATCTTCCCAGTGATGTTCTTCACCAGAAAATGTCCTGATTTGTGTGCAAAATATAGAAACTGAACAACTTGCCCCCGTGTTTGAAGCACAGGATGTGCCACCCTCGAGGACAGGGCCTGGCTCGTGGGACACTTCAGTCACTTCTGTGCTATTAACTAATGCCTAGAAATAGAAACACAACAGAACTCAGGGGCAAAACCCTCTGCTGAAGTGAAAGGAGGATTACTGGTGTTCTGTTTGGGCGTGAAATCTTGGCCTGTTGGACATGCAGGAATACAGCACCTGGCCAGGCAGAGAAACTGTGGGATAACTTAAAGTGTTAAACTCCTCTTCCACAGCTTACTCTTGCCACTGGAGAAATTCATGTGGTTCAGTAAGTTGTGCTCAGACCGTGGTGAACACCCCTCAGAACACACACACTCCCAACACACCACCAAGGACTTGCTGCTCCTCACATGGAACTCACCCTCACTGTTCTATATGTGAGCTTCTTCCTCAGGCACAACCACCCCTCAGGGAGCCCTGGCCCAGCAGCACCTCTGCTGTGGCTGTTACTGTCACATCCCTTTTGCTTTGTACAGGAACATAACAATCTATATCAAAATTCCCCACGGAATGAACAGTTACCGTGGCTCAGCTGCAAAGGCACTGCTGTTATTCCCTGTTACAAAGCAGTACTGAAGGAATTAAAAATCCCAGTCTGGTTAGTGCAAGCAGCTGACTTTTCCCTGGCAGCTATTCCAACTTTCAAGAGAAGTATCAATAATTTCCAGCTAAATCAATACATTTTGCTTAGAAACCAGAGTTCTTCTGCATGTTGTAAGAAAATGAAAAGCAAGTTTTCTATTTTGGTGTCTTATGGGCTACTCTGTTATTCTCATAAATGGAGGGGACAGCCTACATTTCATAGTTTACTCCCAGTTTCCTTTAATTTATCAGTGCAAAATTACTTAGCATAAAGCCATTAATCGAATTTCTTCAAAGAGAGAAGCATTATTAGATATGTTAAATCTCAACAATGTTGCTGCACAGCTGTAGCTATGGATTTTTTAAGCTTTAATTGAACATCTGTGCACTTTAATTAAATTGAACAAAATGCAAAGGGAAAAAAAGGTAACAGTAGGTACTGTTGAATTTTAGGAACTGATTTTTAGCCTTTAGTTTGATACAAGGCACACTTGTCCCAATAAAACTACCATCCACATTTATAACAATCCTGAGAGAAAAAAGCAGGATCATTTTCTGCACAACTGATATGACCTGGGTGAAGGTGAGACTCCTGTGTCTTTTGAGATGTCCTTTAACAGCTACTTGTGCAAGGGATGACACTCACTGAACAGTTTAAAGAGTTAATCTGTGGGGAACATGAGATATGGGATATTGAGTAAAGATGTAGGTAACACGTAGAAAGCAACTTATTCCATAGTTCCCTTATTTACAGTGGGGTTTTTCCCCTCACAAAGACAGATCACTGCTCAAACTGCACCAAAGCATTATTGTTCACTTCTCTGCAAAACATTCCAGCTACTACTTCAAATAAAATTTAAATTAAGCCGCCAAATAAAAGCAACTTTTAAGATGGATTAAAGCATGGAATATGGGAATTCCAAAGGTCTCCCATTGAAACAGATAATTGTAACTACTAGAAACTATTTCAAACTCCTTTTTTCCAGTGGTTGGACTGTTCATGCCCTGTTGAAATCACACCAAGGCTGTCTGGGGGCTTTTTTTGCTGTTTCACCACTCACAGAGATACAAGGACTCACTGGCACACTTCCAGCCAGAGACACATTTGAATAACACACGTCCTGGCCTTTAGCTGGGATGGGAATGTCAGATTTCAAACAAGGTAGGAAGTTTCCCCCCACACATTCCCAGTGTTCAGCTGCTCCTAGTCTGCAGCATTGCCAATTTATCATGGAAGTCGGAGACTCGCTGCCAACTTATCAAAGTGGCCACTGGATGCATGTGATCAAGTCTGAGCATCTGGCTCTTCCCTGCTCCCGACATCAGCACAGCCAATGGAATCAGTGGACTATTGAATGCAATTACAGGGAGCGAGACAGACAATAAAGATTGATAGCACCTTCTCCTTTTATCACACACAAAACTAGTGGGGGTTAAAGCTTTGCCTTGAGCTGCCTTCATTTAACAATGATTGAAAATATGCAACTGTGATGGTAAAACACTGCAGCCTGTACCACTTCATTTACTGGACACATTATCAAATTAAATGAAAAGTGAACTGCCAAAAGCAACAGTTATTATATATTAATGATGAATATTTACTTAGCATTGTTCACAAATCACACAGAGAACAGAATCCTTCTTGTTATCTTCTTTGCAGGCTACAGATGAGTAGTTTAACATTTCTATGTTTACGTTAAATCTTCTGTCTACAAATCTCTAAACACAGACATGTGTGAGTGGGTTTGTGCCTATCCATGTGGTTACAAATGTGTAATTAATAAAATGCTCCAGCAGTAAATGAATCCTAATTGCTGCAGGGATTCTTCACCTCAAATCACAGTTGGTATTCTTGAAAGTACTTAACTAACCAAAGAAACTAAAGGAAACGGGTATTTTGTTTGCAGCAGGCTTTACGTGGAGGGTCACGTAGTGTGCAACAGGCTTTCAACCAATGGAAAATCCAGGAGAAGCCAAAATAGAGGATTTATCTTGATACATCTGGTGCATGGAATTTCTAGCTGGTTACTGCTTACTGGGCAAGCTAAAAACATGGAACCGCATTGGAATCACACAGATAAGAAAGCAGAGCTTTGCAAGTCAAAGATTATTTTGCTTAAAACTTTAATTCTTTGTTTCACAGGAACCATGCAAACAACATTCCTGCCTCAAATTACAGCCAAATCATCTGCCAATGGGTGGCAACAATCTGTGGAATGGCAGAGCTGATCACTATGGATGTGGCCTATTTCAAATTGATTTTTTTAATAGATAAACCAAGAAATTTCTTTCTCAGAGTGCCAGGTAAATATTGATGCCACAGAGAAATGAAGGAAAAATGGTCCTTTCTATAAGTTTAAAATTGAACAAAACAGTAACTAAATCATCAACACTGTAAAAAGCTCCCCCAAAACCTTTTGTCTCTGGTCAATTTTAGATCAAGTGCAATCAAGTAGGAGTTGGACAAGCTGTGGTCCTGGTACTGCCTGGTTTGGGGTCACATATACCACAAACGCAGACACATGGTCCTTGTCACACACTGACATCCATGCAGGTAGATTTTTGCCTGTGTGAGGAGCTCTGCTTGTTCAGAAAAGCTCTTGATGCAGGCACTGTGTCTGTGCAAGTGGCATCAGGACACAGATGAGATTAAACAACTAAACTAGAGTTTATATACAAATAGGCATTTGATTTTTGCCTTATGTGCACTCCTTCCCTGAACACTCACTAATCCACGGGCTGTGTTCTCCAAATTTTCCTTTTTTTTAAGCAAACTGATTATATTCCAGGAATTTGATTTCTACAAATTGTTGATGTAAAGGCACTGTGGACTGAACAATACAAAAGAAAAAAATTGAGGAAATAAGTTTGTCTTTCTGGCCATACGCTGGCATATAAACAACAAAAGTGACAAACACACAAATATGCCACAATGGAAGACTATGTGCCGATCCCACACAATAAATTGAAAAAGCAACACGTTGGATGGTTCTGTTTAACAATAGTGCAAAAATAACTGTAGGAAACTCTGGCTAAGATGGCCCACAGACAGTTTTGGAAGGGATGCATCAATTGACAAACTACAAGCAGAACAAATGAATTATCTTAAGCCTACTGAAAACAGGAAACCAAGGACACTTCTATTTTCAAATGACATTTATTATCACACACACACCCCTTTTTAAGCAGAAAACAAAGCTAAATTTAACCAAAATTTTTTCAAGAAACACAATCATTATGTTCACATTTATTTGCTGGAAATATCAAGAGAAACAACAAGCTGAGATTTTTTTTTTCCATCTAAGCCACTTTTTCCATTTGAATTTCTGTAAAAAGAAACAATGATCTGTTCCACAAAGCAACAGGACTATTGAAACTTGGGTTTCTGGGATCACTTTTTGTTCTCCCACACCACCTCATGACCCTCATCATGCAAAGGACAGCAATGAACACTGTGGTTTGTCCTCAGACCAACAGGGTGAACTTCACATCCTTAAAAACAAAACTAGATGTGGAGTGCAGTCAGGAAAGGAGCACTTGAGAGGGGGCCACAACAGTCCCCTTGAATTTTATTGTGGAAATTTACACTGAACTGAATGTCATAGGAAAAAAAAAAAACCAACACAAAAAGAAAAAGCTACAGAATCTTAGCCTTGATCTGACTCAAGTCAGAGAGGAATGGACAGCTCTGCTCATCCATTAAGGAAAGGCACAGTCAAACCTCTCATGTAGAATCATTTTGAGAGATAAGCCACTGCACCCCAGTCACAAGAACGAACAAATGTAGATATAGGTAAAGGGAATAGAGATTCTGATCTTCACAAAAGCTTTACTTTGCATTTCCATTCTTCTCCAGTGTGTTTCAGTGAAAACATTGTTCAGCTGCATCATAATGTTTCAACAGAACAGGAATAATCAAGTCAGACAAACACCAGAGTGACTGAAGTAGAGAGACTCTGCTGTTGTTTAAGGTCTTCTCTGAAGAGCAGAGACAACAAGCTTTTTTTTTTTCTCATTCTGCCATTCCTACTGTGTCAAAGAAAATCAAAAAACCAAGACTCTAAGACTGGAGTCCCACTTGATTTCCTCAAATACTGCCAAGAAAAGCACAATTCCCAATTCCTTCTGCACTCCAGTGTTCCCACGAACATGGTGTACCCCCCTTTTTCCAGAAAAGAGAGGTACATTATTACCAAAACCTGAGAGTGTGGAATGGCTCTGCCACCACCCCCTACATCAGCAAGATATTGGAGGACTTTAGTACCCCTGTAAATAAGCAAATTTGCTCCCTAATTTTAAAACATTGCCACATGACAGCTGGAATAGGTCACACAGCCAAAATTCTACATGAAAAATAGAGCAAGAAAATATTCCAGTGTCTGTTCCAGACCACTCGAGATCTTAAACCTACTGATCCAAGCACACAAAGTGCTCTTGAATCCCCTTTGAATCCCCTCTGAACTCTGACACAGAACTTTGCTGTGGACTCAGACAAGAAACCCAACACCTTGCATGTGCCTAAACAATGCTGGAATTTATTCATTGTTTGAAAAATACCACAGGTAATAATCCTTTATCCACAAATATCACAAGTTTGGGGAAAGAGCTTGTTTCAGCCACTTTATTAGAGGCATGAAATAGGCAATATCATGCAAGATGAGAAATCTGAAAATAATATTTAGTGGGGAATGGAAAAACTGCTGTTAAATAACACAAAAAGTCCAATGTAGTCATGCTTTAGTATTTCCCAAAAGCTAAATCATGTTATTCTGGAATACTTTTAGCATCATACCCTCCTGGTCAAAGACTGATTTAGTTTCTTGCAGTGTCTTCAAGAAGAAAAATGGCCTTGGTATGGAATATGCAAAATAGAAACTTGATAAATTCTGAAACAGATTTTCCTCATCATCTACTTGAGTTAAAATCAGTTTCTTTAAAAACAGAGAACTAAGCCTTTACACAGACTTTTATAAACTGAAGTCTGAAACCTGCTATTGCTTTTAGTGCCATTCATTTTATTTCAGAGACACAACTGGTGTGCATCAAGTTAAATATATTTTATTGTATTGCAGGGTTGTGGCCCATGTGAAACATGTCCAGAGGAAAGGACACAGAGAAGGTTTGGGTCACCCTGCCAGTCCCCCTGTGAGACCAAAAAGGACAATTGTTCATAGTGACAAGAACTTCATGGCTCTTTAGAGGGTGCCTCGATTGCAACAAAATCCAGGGGAGGACATCTGTTCACTGAACCCACAGTTCACTCAGGGAGCCTTTTACTGGCTTGTTTCTGCCATGAGTGGCAGGTGCCCATCAATCTAAGCCACATGTCATTTTGCAAGCATGATGGAGCATCTTCAAAAGTTAATTAAAGCTGTGCTGGGCTTCTTCATCAGAGGCAAAAAGGGAAATGTTCTGTTTCATGGTGGTACTAAATCAAATTGTGTCATTAGTGAGGGTCCAGAGAGGAGAGATGGAAAAGTCCTTCTTAAAAGTACTTTGTTGAGAGGAGAGAGATTTTGTAGACACTCTCCAAAAGCCATTTTCCTTTGGAGACCCCTGTCTCTCTTTAGTGACTGGAGAAGAAGCCCAGCACACGTGCTCTCCTATTTGGGCACCTAAAGCCAAGCAGATGGGTCAGAATCCTACAAGGGAAGCCGGCAAACAGGAACAGGTCTTTGGCAGCCTTCCCACAGGAGCTGGAGTTCAGCACTTGGGCTGTCCACATTTCAATTCCATGTGTGTAAGAAAGGATAACATTCCTGCCCCAGCTCACCAGGGCACAATAAATGCATTAATGATTATTATGCCCTCTGAAAATATTCTAATGAAGGCTGTAAGTATAAGCACCATCATTCGAAATGTTCCTGTGCGTTTAGTTTCACTTACCAGCTCTCTCTCTGCTGTGCTTCCTTACACAGGGATCATGCAGCAGAACTTGGAATGACCCTCAACCCGTGCCCACCAGGAGCTTTGGAGCCTTTGGGAGCAAGGCCCTGGCTGCTGCAGCTGCAGTGACACAAATTCTGCCGGATGGGAGCAATCCCCACTTGGCCGATGTCCGTGGAGGATGATGACAGATGCTTCTGGTTTTATTTCTTTAATTATGTTTCACACGCACTGTAATTTCTTAGAGCCTCCTCAACTGCTAAATTCCATTACCACCTCCATTCCCTGACAGCTCCCCTTGGCACAACAAATAGAACTTCCAAAGAGGACCCAGGGGACACCAACCCGAGAGGGCAAAAGCCTTCAGTAATGACCCTGTTCAGCTGCAGCACAGGAGTGCACAAGCAGGAAGGCAGAGGCTGCTCTGCAGTCCCAGAAAACAATTCCAGAAAAGCCTTACAGTGTGCCATTTTCCACCTCTTTCCCTGCACCATTTCACCTAAGAGAGGATGCTGTACCCCAAGGGCATCACTTTTCCTCATCAGGCATTTAAAAGCAAAAATACTGCAATTAAAATCCTTGAAAAATGGTACTTTTAGTTAACTTTGAGATAGAGCAGGGAGTTAGAACAGGTCCACCAGGGTCCCAAGAATCCCTCCTCTGATTTCACCTTGAAGCTGAAAATCAGTGTTTGACATATCTTGCATAAAGAGCTTCATGTTGCAGAGTACACTGATGGGAAACTGAGAAAGAGAAGGGAAATGGCAACTACTGGACTAGTCCTTACTCAGGACTGAGACCAGGCACACAAAACGGCTGAGTAATATTTTTTCTACAGCTAAAAGCACAAACATGAAATCCTGAGTGGGGGCAAAGCAAGAATGTGAACACTACCTTAGAAATGCCTCAGCCCAGTCATTCAGTCCAAAGGTCTCTTCAAAGCAGCTCATTCGGACTCTGGAAATTAAAATAACAATAAAGATACAATTAAGACAAATACATTTACTATTTTCTTCATTCTGGAATGTCTTACAAGAGTTAATAAAATACTCTTCCCCTTCTTTTAGCCCCACACCTGCTCAAGGAACCTGCTGCAAGATGGACAAGTGAGCACCAGAGAGGCATGGCCAGGTCACCAAAAGGCAACTGATTCTCCCCTCCCTTCCCTAAATGTGATAAAAAGTAAGTTATTTAAAAATTAACGGCCCTCCAAATGCACAGTATTTCTTTCTCCTTTCATTGCCCATAGTTCATGGCATTGTCTGGCTTTGGGTGTGCTTTGCTTTTTTCCCCTCAGTTTACTTAGGATAAGACTCACCCTGATCTCATCAATAAGAAATGAATTTTGGTAACTTTCAAACCCACTATATTATTTTTCCCTTTATTTGTAGTGAGTTTTTCTTCTCTCAGTGGTATTACTGCAATAAGTCAGTCATTATTTCTTTATGTTTTCCCTCCTTTCTTTAGTATTTCATTTCCCTTTACAGCACATCTCGTGATCACAAAGAAAACAGAGACACTTATTTCTTTTAACAGTTGAAATTGCTGCAAGTGATTTAACTGTCATTTAATCTGATTCCTCTCTTCTGTCTGTGGAGAAATATGTTTAATGTACTGGAAATTATGTTAATAAGAAAAAGCATTATCTCATTTAATGAAATAAATATACAAATATTTCAAAATAAAATAAAGAGGCAATCTTCACTGAGGAAAAAACGTCTCTTATGGTTTGCATAAAATAAACAAATGAGAAAAATTAATGAATACATTGAAATATACTGACAAAAATTATGCCTACCCTCAAAAGGGAAAAAAAATAAAAGAGAAGGTGACTGAATTGCATCTCACCTAATCAGATGCTGCTTGAGACAACACAGAAGGAAGCTCAAAGGATCACAGTACAAATTATTTTTTTAAATTATGTTTTTACCCCAGGCCAAACTTTTTTCCTCTCCTTTTAAAAACCATCAGTTTTCCTGCCTTTTTTTTTTATTTTCTTCAATTGGTGTCAAAATAATACTTATTATTTAATGACTGCAGTTGCTTCATCCTTTAATTATCTTTGATCCTTTGCCACAAACCATATTTAATTTATGGCAAAGAACTTTGAGCCCCTCTGATTTAGTTAATCATTACAATCAATAACTCTGTTTCTAAGCTTTTACATTCTGAAGGATGTAACTAGAATGCACTAAGGTTAAACAAATATTGTTAATGGTGAGAGAAAAACTTGTAGCAATTATGTAATAAAAGCATGACCACTGCAACAGAAACACATAATTAGCCATTTAATTACAGACATCAAAACAAACTAAAGATGTCAATAAAAAAAAAAAAAAAAAAAAAAACAACAAACTGTGACAAACGGATTTAATTTCCCTGTTCTGCAGTTGTAGATCTTAACGTATTTCTTTACATTTCTTTGTTTTCCAGAAATAAAGCGTTGAAAAGCAAAAGAAAAGGCTCAGTGTCATTCGTAGAAATTTGACGAAATCCTGGGTTTCTTCTCACTTTTTTTAAGGCAGAATTAGTGCATTAAAATCCATCCCACCGTGGATTTTTTTAGCTGCCCCCCATAAAGCAGCAGCAGTGCTGAGAGTGCTGTGCCAATTCGCCTGGGGAGTTTCAGTCCCTTGTGTCACGAACCTTCCCCGGCACTTTCCCAGTTTGTCTCTCTGCCTCCCCCCTCCTCCCCAAGTGCTGTGGATCATCACAGCTCCGGCTCAGCCACTCGTGCTGCTGACAACAACCCGCACCGGTGTGATGGGGAGAGATCTCAGCGACTTTCTCACTTGAAATCCATAGTTCTGCTTCCCTACAGTTCTCCTTTCAGTATATGGACTTGCCAAGGGGAATTTGAGCAGAAGTTGTGCAGTGAATTATTTGGGTCAGTGTTAAACGGGTCACCTTTTTATTTTAAAAAGCACCTCAAAATCCACACAAAGAAATTCTAAATCTAACTGAAGTCAGTGGCAAAACTCCCACCAGCTTCAATGGGGATTTTAGCCTGTGCTTCCAGAGGCTCCCTCATTCCTGAAATATGCATGGGGCACACCACACATCCAGGTTCATCACTCCTGACAGAAACCTTCCACCTTCAGGGCCTACACCTGATCCATGTGGATTGGAGGCTTAACCTGCTTGTAATGATTCCATTAGGTACAAAACAAATCCTATAGAAAATGGTTGATCTGAAGTCTGGATTATAATTCCTGTATACCAAGTAATCCATTTAAACACATTTAAAATGACTGGTTTTTACACACATATATAAAACCCACACTCTGTATGAACACCAGAATTTGTTTGTAACTCTGTGCTTTCTTTTCAGCTAAGTTTTAATTCTACAGAAAACATTCCATACAGCTTTTGTGATCAGGGTTTGCAGAGATATTCAGGACAGGATAACTCCATATATTCACAGCTTTATATTTCTAATTCAAGGTTTACGGTGCATTTAAAACCAAAAAGCTAAACCCCATTGTATGTCTTTTATAACTAGAATGAAGAATAGTAGGCAGTACAAATGAATTAGGAAACTACTCTCCTGCCAGGAGAAAGACCATGCTGACCTTAACATATAGATATGCACTCAAAAAAACGCACTAACTCAGTAAGATGAGAAAGAAGGAGGGTAGATTTAAACCCTCTCCACTCTGGCAACGTGGATGTCAATAACTGACAGTGATAATTTGCCTTTCAAACAGGTAACACACCTTAAGAGCCCCAAACCAGAACCCAGAGCAGCTCTTTGATGGGCAGGAAAGTACAGACCCCCCTCCCTGTTCGGGTTCACTGACACCATAAACGTGGCTCCAGTTTCCAAACCACTCCAGGTAAGACCCACAGAGGTGGCAAGCCAAAATAATAATAATCTGATACATTCCTCTTGTAACAATACTTGAGGGAGCTGGATCAAAAGACTGGAAGCATTGATATTTTTGATTTCAATGTCTTTTGAGTGATCAAAAGACTACTGACATGAACAAACCATCCTGTCAAGCTACAAAGGAAGAACTCCCCAAAATCTCTTTCAAAAAAGGTGCGTTTTAAAACTTGCATCTCAAAAACTATCTGTAAGCTCTGCCTGACACAAACCTGAATGTTTTCCCATTCTAGATTTTGAAAGCCAGACATCTTTTTTTTTCAAAGCATACATTTAATGCAAAAGCTCAATGTTTTTAAGCAAAACCAAGTAAATCAAAGTTCCTAAAATCAACACCTCCTTTCTGGTTTTCTTTTGTCTTCTTTTTACTTTTTTAACTAACACCTTTGTCTCTTTTCCAGTTTCTTTTTCTATTCTTGACAGGGAAAAAAGGAGGTGGAAGAAGACAGCAAACCCGCTTAAAGTGGTATTCAGCACCACTTCCACTCCAAGGAATTTTTCCCTGAACACACTTAGTATCTTGAATTTCAGCCATTTTGCACATTAAACTTTTCATGGTTTAAGGCTAAATCAGGATGAAACTAAACCCAGGACTTATTCCTAACATCTCTGGAGGAGAGCTACAAATGAAATGAAAATAAAATCCCTTCTTCGTGGGCACAGCTTCCACCATCTTTTAGGATTCACAAACTTGTCAAGGAAAAGGATGGCACAGAGGGATCTTCACAACCACATCTCCAACCCTGCTCATCTTTCAGCCCATCAACAGGGAAGCTGTGAAGGCAGATGTCTGTATGTGCTGCCCAGGGAAGAGCTAAGAGAACTTCTGAAGTTCCTCCTGCCCCTTTCATGTCATTCCTTTAAGCCTTCTATCGGTATTTTAAATGTATTTGAATTTATTTGATTTTCCTGTTTTCTCCCTCTGTTCCCTTAATTAAAAGAATTAATTTATATACCTTTGAAGAGCTCTCTGCTTTCTCACAATGCAAGAATTTTTTCCTCCAAAGAGGAGTCAGGATTTTCAAGCCTAAACCTCAGCAGTGTGCACAAATAATTAAGCTAGAAAACCAAGCAGGTGCTTGAAACCAGAAAATGGAAATGCATCTCTGAGCAGAAATGCAGAATTTCAATGCCAAGTTGTGGTCACTGCAACTCTTCCCCAACCTTTTCATTTGGCTTTGTATCCACACTTCTTGAAGCACATATTTGTGCAAACTACATCGTATTGCTTCCACCCACTCCACAGAAACACACCACTAACCCAGCAATAGTGAAACACCAAAAACACATGGAAAATATGTGAAACACAGAGAATTTAGGAAACTGAGGAAGAGTAAAACAAATATGGCACCTGAGCTTTGCAGACCAATTTTGGGTATGTTATGCAGAGTGCAAATATTGCTTCATTTGATTGGCATCAGACACCATTTTTAATGAGCTCTACAGAACTAAAGCAGTAAGTTGTGTCACACACTTTATTTTTAAATTCCTCTCCTTGTTTTTCAGCAGTGACAATTGATAGCAGATGCCACAAAACCTCCAGCATCATTGATACTGATTTAGGAGAGGTGTCAATACCTGATTATCAAGATTCTCCACCCTCCTTGGCATTCTTGGAGATGCTGGAATGAAAGCAAATGCAAGACATGGCTTTCATCTACTTGAGGGACCTTTTAAAAAGCATTGCATGGCCTCTAGTAGCAAAATATATTTTCCTTTGCTGCAGAATTCCAAACCAATTTATTTATTAAATTGTGACAACTTTGGGTCAAAGCACAAGTTATGACACACCTCCATAAATAAATAAATATTTGGGGGGGGGGGCTGTCCCCCATAAATCCAGGCTTTCTGCTCTCTGGCTCTCCATAGAAGCCATCTGTAGTCACATTGACCAGTCTGGAAATTACTGGGGACTTTACACTTCATCCTTCAAGACTTCTCTGTTTGTCTTGCAGCAATTGCAAGGGCAGCAAACATGTCTGTGTTATTCAGCACTGACAATCCAAGCTGTAGACACCTCATCATCCCCAAAGAATGTCCCTCGAGTGAAACCAGAACAAACTTTCCCCAGACTATTCAGTGCCCAAACACAAAGTACACGAGCAAGACAGATGCTCCCAACACAAGTAATGACAGAGTTCCTGTTCTGCCAAATGAGCTTTTGTCCTTCCTTATCATTCTAATGAGTCAACCTGGGAAACCATCTGCAAAACTGAGAACAAGCAGCAATTTTTTTTTGTGAAATATGTTAAAAATCACTTCCTCGCAGCTTTGGAAGTAACTAGACATATTTACCGTAGCGCTTTCCAGGTAGCCGTTTTTAGGAAGCTACACTTGTGGGGAAGAGTTTTCAGGTCATGAAAACAGCCATAACATCTAAATTTAGGTAAGCTGTCAGACACAGAAGTCTGGAGACTTGTAAGCATTCCTATATCCAGGTTTGCATGAAACTCCAAGTATCCCCTGCTTGTCATCCTCAGAAACTACAAGCAGAGAAGTTTCTTTGTGCTATTCCAGCACATTTACACCTGAACATTCCTTGCTAGAATCCAATGAAAAGGTGCTAACAAATACAATTAGATGTTTTCAGACTCCAGACACTGCTAAACATTAGTCCCGCTGAAGTGGCAGAGAAAGGTTAAGGTAGATTTTCCCCCTTAGCATTATCTTTTTTTCCTTTTTTCCCCAATGATTTTCACAGGATACACAGTCCATTGTTGGCTGATAAAACTAGAACATCAGGGATAGCCTAACCAGAACGCAATTTATCACCGTAGTATTCCAGTATATAGAATTTCTATTCCTTAAATAAACATATTTCTTTAAAGTGTCAACACAACCAAGAAATCTGATCTTCTGGACAATATTCCAGGCTTCATGTATTTTATGGCTCTCTGGTAATGAAGTTTTAATTCTTGATGTATTCCTGCTATTTAACTGCCTTTCAACAAAACTACAATGATCAATTTTCAAAGCTGGTTCAGGCAGAGCTGTGACATTCCACGAAGGATGTGCCCAGGTGTTCTCCCTGAGAGCACCCACCAAAATGCCTCAGCGACAGGGGAGGTGGAAGAATAAAGAACATATTTGAATGCATAACAGAACTGAGGCTCTAAATTCATCCTGCACTAGTTGCACTTGTAAATAAGGTGCATTGAGTAACTGTGATTCCTATATTTGCATTTTGCAAAGTGCTGGTTCCATGGAAAGCTCCCTGTGGTGGGAATGGCACTGCTCCACTAACTGCACTGAGTGGCCCTTACACACACTCCAGATTTAACAAGAACTTCTATTCAAAGTTATGGCTACAGCAAGAGATTTGAACGAACAACTTCTATCATATTTATACTTGTCATCTGGGATTAGCTAATCCCAGATCAACTCTGTACATAACACATAATTGCATATCAACAATATCAGCCTGGAAATGTGTCTCACTTCTTCCAGCAGTTTCCCAAGTTAAGCATTTTTGTCCTGCTAATGAACCTTTTGTTACAGTGAATATGATTCTGCCAGGAATTTAATGCATGTAAATGTAATGACATAAGAGCATTACATAACCACTCTCCTACAGGAGTTTATACAGTACAGAATATAATGAAGCCAGACTATAAATGATGCATTTACCTGCAAGGGAAAAGGAGCCCTTTTTCATTTTGTGAATCTCTATAAATAACAACGTGATGAGAAATGGTTTCAAGTGCTTCAAAATGTTTGGGGAAAGGGATCAATCGACGTGCTGCTGAATTGTTAAGTAGAAAAGGAAAAGGCAGCTAAAAGATTTGAAGGTAATTCCTACTTTCTAAGAATTTTAAAGAGAAAAACTGTAATAAAAATCTAGGAAGACTCTCTCCATACACCCACCCTGCATTAGAGAATGTTCTTGCTACTTCTTCCCTCAAATTTTGGAATCAAAAGCACCTGCAACAGGAATAAGAACATCCAGGACCAGATTCTGAAGCTGTTCCCATCAAAACTCTTCACTTGACATCAGGTGGCTCAGTGAACTCACACCCAGCAAGTATCACCTTCCACAGGGAAGGAAACAAGCAACTCTTGCAGCTTTTTATTTTCAAAATAGAGGAAACTCGGCAATCTTTATACAATAATAACTAACTGAAATTCTTCCCTCTTTGTCCTTTTCCCTTCCTCCCTTCCTTCCGGCTGCACGGCCACTTGTAAAAGAGCAAGAAAAGGTAAAGATGTCCCCAACACTCAGCTGCAGCAACCGTGTCCCTAAAGCAAACAGCTGACTTGTTTGCATTTAGAGAACCGAAAGGAACGGCTGCCCATCCCACAGAGCTCCTGAATTTCCCTAAGCCAGCACTGTCATTTCAAGTGCACTTCCTAAAACATCCTGTGCTGTGGTTATTTATGTTGCTCTGGGTAAGATCTCCTCTTGTCACATGTATAAATAAATTAGTGGATGAGCAGACGCCGAAGTGTCTCTATTTTGCATACAACCACCTCCTTATTTCCCCCCCATCGACTTTGTGTTTGACAGAAGGAATTTCACCTCTGCCCACTCGTTCTCATGCTGGTATCAGTGAACTCAAGGCAAAGAACCCACATCTTCTGACTGAAATGAAATTCTTTCTGAATTTTGAGAACCTTATAATTTACTGCAGAAAGATGCAAAACATATTTCTGAGTATCAGCAAATAATGACATTAAAGAAGCATAACTTATTGTTATTATTTAGTCAAAATTATTTTAAAACAATTTTTAAATATTATAAGCCCAAACTCTGGAAGTAAAAGCAGAAAAGCTCTAGCTGAATCACAAATTAAACCACAGTTAAGCAACATTAAGGTATAATTTGAGACCTGCAGAACTCAGAGTCAAGACTGAGTTCTCTTACTTTATGAGAAAGGGATTTTAGTACAATTAATTTTTTTTTCTCCAAAAGTATTTAAGTAAAGTAGAAAATTCTGTTTGGAATACAGAAGCACACAGCACTAACTAATTTGCCATACTAACTGATAAACTTTGCACAGTATTTAAAAAGGAAGCAAAGGAGACAAGTTGCCAAGCTCTCGGGATCTGTGTTTAAATTGGACTTTTTTCATGCACATTTCATTGCCATGTAACTCTTCCTTCAGCTCAAACTCCATAACGTGCTGCTAAAAAGTGCAGGATGGATTTTCAGATCCCCCGCACCAGAGATGTCAATTTGAGCAGCATTTGAATGCAGGTCCCCACATTCGACATCTGAGGCTCTAGGAACAATCCCGGTGAGTCCTTTCCCACAACAGGTTGAGTGGTTTCCAGAGTCACTTTTTTCACATTACCCAGAAGCATTTCCTCAGCCCCAAGGGCAGATTCCACTTGGGCTGCAGGTATTTACAGCTCTTGGAGGTAATAAATACCAAATCAAACCCATTCTCACCACGATGTGAGGTTGTATAGTTCTGATCCTTTTAAAATATATCTGATCCTGATAAAATATATAACGTCTGGTATAAGTAATTATTCTGTTGATTTTATACTTTATCCCATTTTGCTCATGTATACAGTGTTTAAAGCTAATATATTATTCAACAGCTGTAAAGGGCCTTTTTCTGGCTTTTTCAGTGGTATTATTGTCTTTCACATCCTGTCAGAGCATTAAGATGTCATGGAACTTTGCAACAATTTACTGCACAAACCAATGTGCACCTCACCAATATTATCTGGATGACTAAGTGTGTTGGCAGTACTTTATTAAAATACAGGCTTTAACAGCCTGCCCAAAATGTGGGATAAAACACCAACCGCAACTTGGTAGAGACAGAAGAAAGCAAGCACATTGGTCCTGCAAAACGGCTGGGTGCAAAATTGCCAGATGTCTTATTTNAAATACATTATGTAGCAGAGGATGCTTGTTAAGTAGGTCAGCATGGGCTCTTAAAAGTTATGCAAAACTTACTGGTGCCACAGAGCCGGCGTGACACGAGTCGAGAAGGATGAGAATCAATTTTATAGGCTGCAGGAAATCTCTCCTCATCACAGGAAAATCTGTTTTGCCATACTTAAAATGTCTTAAATACTGGGATATGCTGCTTGTCACAAGTCTTTAGGTCTCCACATGAAACACAAGTGAGGTGGGCAGCCAAGGAAAAGCCTGTGGATGAGCCTGAGCTTCATATACATGGCAGGTTCCTCTTTGAAAATAATTGTTCAAATAAATATTTTCCATACTTGCAGTCAAACAAATTGTGATTTATGGGATGCATCAGACAAGGCTGTCAAGACAAGGAGGTCTGTATTTAGTAGTAATTAATCAGAGATAGCTTTATTACCCTGCCTGGAACTTGGAAGCTCTTAAGCAGCGTGGTATAGAGAGGACAAGTGTCCAGAGACACTGTGGTTGTCCCCATGTGAGAGGATGACAGAGTGAATATTGCACCTGCTAAAAGGAGCTGGTACCTGCTTACCCATCCCTTTCCACACTACGGAGCAGAGAATAGACAGGCCTTGGAGAAGGGTAGAACAAAAGGATCCTTTTAGCATCTTTCGACTGAAAAGCCACTAAGGCCCACTCTGCACTCAATCATGTCTAGTTTGTGCACAACTGAGCTCTAGAGGAGGCAAAGTCCAGCCCAACTCAAGTGGCTCATGTTCTCTGACTTGAAACATTCACAATCTCTAGGCTGAGCTGAATTCCTGGCTTTCATCCACTGGGTACCCTTCCTAACAGCAATAACAGGGAATGAGCCATCAATGTCTCAAAAGAGACCACACTGGGCCTGCCCTTCAAATGTCAGGTAAGAAAAGCCCAGAAAATCAGGGGTTTCAGGCCTTATCTCTGTCACTCATGTTTCAAAGACTTGCCATGCCACACCCTGAGCACAGGAGGAGGAATGGCCATGATGTTGTGGTCACACCACTGCGGGTTACATGTAACGCTCTTCCAACAAAGAAGCCTCTTGCACACAAGTGGAGACTTACACACTACTTACTCTTTGCATCTCCTCTAACTGCACTGCCCAGGCTCAAAAACAGATATCAATAAAAAAAAAATACTATTCACCAGTTACTTTAATGCACCAAGAAAAAAATCAATGATAAAAGCAACTTTTTTTTGAGGAAAGAGAGGAAATAAGCTGCAGAAGCCTGGCTTGAAAAAGCAAGCCTCAGGAAGGCTTTCCACCAG
>WEIV01024937.1:645841-745860 GCA_013390005.1 Calyptomena viridis | reverse complement strand
ACCACTGTGGGTTACACGTAACGCTCTTCCAACAAAGAAGCCTCTTGCACACAAGTGGAGACTTACACACTACTTACTCTTTGCATCTCCTCTAACTGCACTGCCCAGGCTCAAAAACAGATATCAATAAAAAAAATACACTATTCACCAGTTACTTCAGTGCACCAAGAAAAAAATCAATGATAAAAGCAACTTTTTTTTGAGGAAAGAGAGGAAATAAGCTGCAGAAGCCTGGCTTGAAAAAGCAAGCCTCAGGAAGGCTTTCCACCAGCCTCACAGTAACGTGGTCCATGTATGCAAGTTGCACATCTTAGTTAGCATTTAACTCAGAAGCTTTTCCTTTGAGACAAGTGATTATTCTCGTTTCCTGTCTGACCTAGTGAACACTGCACTGCTCCATGTCACTGTATGTGTGCCCTGCAGGCAGCAACATCCCACCAACTTTCCACCCAATGCTCATAACACAAGGCAAAACGACACAAAGAAAACAAGGAGTATTATTTTGCATATTGAAAACAAATACATGCTATTGTGCTCCTTTTATTGTTTTGTTATTTCATCATTATTCACCACAGTTCTTGCCTTCATTTGCAGAGTTTGGGTTTTAATGTAATGGCCATTCAATAAAAATGTTGCTTTTAAGGGTTTGCATCTCATCCCATTTTCTCTTCAACCCTTCAGCAACCATATGGCAAGCAATCAGGTCTGCAATCACTAGGTCCATATTATGTAGAGCATGATTTCAGCATTATGCTATTACCCATCTGTTTCTGTAGAAAAAGACATGAACCCTTGTATAAGAGGTCAGTGGTTTCATTGCACACCGTATTCCAGAAATCCATCTCTGTTCACTTGAGATCACTTTCGTGATTTACTGGAGTCTTTTAGGCCAGGCTTTTTTTTGTCTTTTTTTTATTTTTTTAAATACAATCAGCACAATTTGTCTGTCTGTTGTATAAAATTATTTTTAACTGTCATTCTGTGCACTTATGCTCTCTAACTTAAGAGATGCTCTCCTGAGACCCTGCCATTTTCTTAAATGAGAGAAAAAAGAGAGGGGAAGACTCCCCTATTTGCATTTGCTCGCCTATTTTTACTGGTCTAATATTACTCCAGGAATAATGAGGTTTGCTGTTAGTTATGAGATAGTAAAAATCATCTCTTGCTTTGTTTCTTTGATTGAAGCAATAGTCAAAGAGGTATTTGACTTTCTGTAGCAGAGGAATCAATTATAAAAGTACAGGCATAGTGGAAATGTCAGTTTTTAATTTGACCTAATACTTGGATTCTGCCTACAACAAAGACAAGCCAATGAACTTCAACTATCAAGCTTAGAAAAGGGAAAAAAAAAAGAAAAAAAAAAAGAAAAACATTCTAATACAAAGGAAATTAACTGCAGGAACCCTGTTCACCAGAGCACGTAACCGGACACTTTAGTTCCCTGCCATCCTATTGCCAAAAAGTCTCTGCCATGATAAAGGAATACAAAAACACGTCCAAAAATAAATTCAACATTCCTGAAGTGTCATACTATTCAGTGCTCGTGCAGCATATTTAACTGGATAGCTATGCTTCACTAGAGAAACACAATGGAATTCTCTCTAACAACCTCGTAAGTAAACCACAGGCTTAACCTAAAAAAAAAAAAAATTCAATGCACAAACCATTCAACAACACAAAACTCATCTTTTTATCCAAATTATTTTATAACAGCAGATTTGTCCGGCTCTTTCCAGACTCAGAGGGCTTGTAGAAAAAACAACCAAATAAACGAAAAAAGGTTAAAATTTAAACAATTTGAAGAAAAAAAAAAGAAAAAGACAGAGAGTATGATGGAGAAATAGGATGTCATGTGAGGAAATATTGAGGTATCCTGATCCAGAGAGACAGCATCACATCCTGAATTGTGTCACCAGGAACTGCAAGCCCTAAAGAACAGTCACAACGTGTCAGACACATGGGGTGACATGGAGATAAATAGGAGCAACAGGAAAAGAAACGGAGCAAATCCATGCCTTCTTACAGGAATTTTAACAGAAGTTCTAGAAAATAAGGCTGGAAACCTTTGCTAGATCCTAGGGGATGGGAAGAAGCAGTTCTGGAAAATGCTGGCACTCTTGGTGTCCAACAGAAGGCAATAACAGAGGCTATGGATAGGAAGAAGAAAGAGTTCAAAATCCAAGGCCCAGCACAGTTCCCCAGGGATATTAAATACCTGGAAGAGCTCAAGAAAGGAGAGAGTAAGAAGTGATGTCATTGGGAAGATGTCCTTGTTAGCTGTGCACTTCTCAGAAGTCGGTTATTTTGGTGAAGGAAGCTGAAACAAAGAGAACTTAATTTGGCAAAGTTGGACTTAAAATAGGTAGAGAAAGCCATAGAAGCTTCCAAAACATCTGCAGCTCATTATGGGCAGCAGAAGTGGCTGAAATACTTAATTTCTGAGTTTCCTCTGCAGAAGCAAGGCCTTAAGGATAAAACTGCAGTTGCACAGTGAAAGGAAACATTGCGACTTCGCTGATGAGAGTCTCCAGTCAATGCTGGAGACAACAAGCCACCCAGATCTGCACAGTGGCTTCTCCTCACTAATACAGATTTAAAATAGTACAACAGATCTGCATTACAGCTCTTGGACAACATTCCACAGTGCTTGGTTAACTCCTAAAGCAGCCTGAGAGTGGCAGCCATGTGGAAGTTTGATCCACTGATGGGAGAACTAAGCTTTTGTAATGTATGCTTAACTATCAAATGCTAAGAGTCATTTCAATAAAATCATTAAAGAAATGATACATGGCCATATTAGGTCAATTAGGTAGACTCAGACAGACAGATTAGATGGGATGACCACAAAGAATAAAGTAAATATGAAATGGAGAAAAGTAAAGGGCAGAAAATTGAATCTAAAAGAATATTATAGTTATATGAACTTGGCAAATAACTGGAGCAATTCCCCTAAAGAAAGAAATATTAAGCTGGTCAAATAAAAACTTGTAACTCACTTTTCCATTTTACTTTAATCTCTGACTATATATGGTGTAAACACTACAAAAAATAGGGAAAACAAAGTGTTGGGAATGCTACTATGGAAATTACAGGCTGACAACCATCAATTACAGAATAAATGCTGTTCAAAAGCAGATGTAATAATAGCTGGCAAGAAACATTAATACAGTTTGACCTACAGTTTTATTTACTCCTTTCAGGCAACCTGAATGTCATGGTGCTTACATAAACAATGCTTAATGCCTTGAACTTCAGTAAAACACAGCAAGAGTTAATTAAAATGATACAATCAAGGCATATCGCTTTCGATATAAAGGAACAATAAAGGGAGACTGTTTATTATAGATTCTAATAATTATTCACAAAAAGTATACAGTGAGAGACCAAGCTTTAATTTTAAAGATAACTTCTTGAGCTGAAAAATCTGCTCGCTTTGATGTTTGCCTGCTGCTGAAACTCACGCATTTGGGAGCAGAGACTTTGGCAAACAAACCCTTAATACACACGGATGAAAAGCTATTTTCAATAACATTAATGTTTAACGCAAACTGCTAAAAGCAAGAAAATTCAAAGTTAAGGCTGACAACTCCATTTTTAGCTTAGAGATCAGAGTTAAAAAAGCCTCAGCACCTTATGCCAGAGCCGTTGTAAGATTGCATCCTGAATATCCTGGCTTTTGATTCCTTTTCCATGCACGTGTAGACTGCAGGGGTTTTGTTCTGGTTTAGTTTGTTCTTCTTCTGATGGGATCTCCTTTGTTCCTTTAATCACCAAAAAAACATCAACACTGAGGAACAGAAGTAGATTGTGTTATGAAACCTCCCATTGTAAGTCATCCATCCACCTCTCCAACAGCATCCATGGCTCAAGCTCCCCCTTTAGCAAGGTGGGAGTCGGGAAACTCAAGGATCTTCAGACAATCCTACCTGTTGTGAGGCACAGAGCATCTTCGGGAGATATTCTCCCACAAGGAGCCAGGTTTATGTCCAGCTTAATCAAAGCCAAATCCCACATCTGCTTGTCAACAAAGGTGGCAAATAAAGGGCCACCTTTCTAAGTTTAAAAGTTACTTTGGGGAAAGTTTGAACTCTCTTATTTATTCAAGAACATGTTTTTGGTTGGGATGTTGTTCTGGCTTTCTTTTCCTTGAGAGTGGGAGATACTATCTTCGAATGAATTCAACTGAAAAAAACAAAGCTGCTTTCATCAACTAAAATAGACTGGATCTACAACCTCCTGGCCCCCAATTACCCTTTTCTCTTTCTTCAGAGTCTCACTTGTGTGACGTGAAAGAAGAGGAAAAAAAGAAATAAAAAATTAATAAAGCCAAGCATTCATTTTAACTTCTTTTTTTCTGAGATACCAAATGGGTTAGACTCTAAAACTATCAAGCTAAATCAAAATTCTTCAAACTAAATTTCTAAAAATACTGAAGACCTGCTTATAATGCAAAAAATAAGATTTTAATAAAACTGGTTCCAGTGAGCTGGTTATTCTACCTTGGCTATTTTCTAACCAAGTCCTTCTTCTACACTGGTACAACACTGCTCTGCCCTCTGCGCCAGGTGAAGCCCTGGCTGCAAACAAGGCTCCTTTCACAGGTCTGCTGCTGCAGCTCTTCCAGTGATCAGTCTCACAAGAGCTGAACAGCTTCTAATTCCCTTATTTTTCAAAATCTTCGCCTAAAAAACAATCTAGATTTTCAATTAAGAAGTGAGTTTTTAGCCCTCGCAGTCGCAGAGAAAGATTTGGAACCAGGATCATGACACAATCTTTAGGTTTGGCCAACAGAAAGCAAATGAGAACCCAACTATAGTTTTATTTAATGAACAGTGACAGTTTTAGCCCACGAGACTCATGTGAGTTTTCTCAGAGTTTTACATGAGACTTGGAGTCATCACTCTGTCTCCCTAAAACAACACATATCCCAAAAGTGCTCACACAGAGCAGCCTTGGTGAGACAATCAGAAAGCCCTTCATGTAGATTTGCCATCTGATATCTTTAATTCCATGAAGTAGGTGCACAAAAGTCCCCACACTCAGTGCCTAAAGGATCTCAAACCGTGGGATCCCCATTTGTACAGGTATTTCTTGCCACTGTCTGAAAAGTCTTTGATTTAGGGTAAACACTGCTCAGGAACAACTAAAACATCCCTGTGTTATCAACTTTCTTCTCATCCTCAATCCAAATCACAGCACTGCACCAGCTACAGGCAAGAAAATTAAGCTCCATCCCAGTCGAAACCAGGACAATAGACCAAACTTATTTTAACCTTACCGAAGTAGACCAAGCTTGCCAAAAGAGTTCTAAAAGTAGTGGAAGACATTCCTGGTGAAAAGTTTGTCTCACTGGTTTCAGCAGAAGATTCTCCCTCATGTACCTTCTGAAATGCTGCCACCTTTAGCACCAAACCCCACGTCACCAGTTTCTGTAACTGGTTTTAAGGCAAAGGTAACGACCAACAAGACAGGTTTGTATCCATGGCATGCACTTCAAAACAACACTGCAGCACTACAGAAAATCCATTTTCAAATACTACTTTTTAAAGATGGCAATTCTTCTAACACGTATTCACAAGTGCAGCAACATGGCAGGGGAGTTGACGTGCAAAGACACGACTGGGTGTCATTCCCTACTAAAACAATTATCTGCTGGCTAATTGGGATCACTACACTTGTGTAAGTGCTGGAAATAGTTTTAATCAATTGTTATAATAATGTACCAACTCACGGAGAATTTAAAGGAAAAGATTCAATTCCAGGCCGTGAAAAATTACTGAATTACAGAACAATCTTAAGTGTTTTAATTGAGCAGTTTTCTCAGAATATGGGGGGAATGACTCATGCAGTTCCCCACCTCCACAAGCAATTTTTGCCAACCCATCTGCCACCCCAAATGTTTCGTCCAAAGCAACCCCATCGGTGGACTTCTGCTCCCTCTGCTGGATCTGCAAAAATAGGGATTAATAGACCCAAAACTATTTCCTTGGGAGGCAAGAGCACAACCTCCTCTGGTCTCACCAGGAGAAGGACTCTGCCCCAGCACTGGCTCCAAAGTGCTGACATCACTGCTAAGACTGACTTGCAAATAGGTAGCAAATAAACAGCTGTAATATAAAAAGAGTTTTAAACAAAACCCCTTAAACCCATGGGAGAACATTGGTTAAAAATACAAGTGACTTAGGAGACTGTGATTTTTATTAGTGCTGTCTGAAAAGAGGTGCAATCAACAGGCAATGACAACACCCACTTAGCTTTTCAGTGTTTCTTTCGATCTTTACCGTTGTTTCCTCCCAGCACATGAACTTGCAATGATGGCTCCTTGCCACGTTGGTAGGAAAAAATGGTAGGAAAAAAGCATCCTTACAATGGACAATAAAGTGTTGCTTCTGCATTCCAAGACACAAATAAATAAATACTAAATGCCATTAAAACCTCTGTTGGTGTGACTTTTCCTGTAGTCTCCACTACAGACGCTTTTAGTGTCTGACTGCTTGGAAATCACAAGTGTTGAACTGTTTAGTGGCTCTGATCCTCCCATCAGCAAACTGATCCCGGTGATAAAATGGAAAGGGCTTGTGCTATTTGCATTTTTACTCAGTTTAGTCACAGATCACAAAATAAATTAGTAAATTGAGCTACGAGGCTTCCAATTTGCAGCAACCAAACCTTCTAAATAATTATCTATGCTTAAATACGCAAATCCCTTCAAATTTAGGCATTTCTTTGTCAACTAAAACAGCAACAAAAACTCCATCCCCCCCAAATGCTTCCGCACAATGAATGTTGTAGAGAAATCAGACAAATCCAAATGCAAAATTACTCCTTGATCAGCTCCAGAGAATTACAAATATCCACTGAACTGAAATGCTAAAAATCACCCATGATATTCCTCGTGAGCTGTCAAACACTGCACCTACAGTTTGATACGAAAGAATTGAGAGCTGTTTTCTTGCTGAAAACCACGGTACAGGTGCCTGTATCACAAACCCGACCAGCAATTAGCATCATTCCTGGCAGCATCTGAAAAGCAGCCAAATTCCTGGAGACTGAACAAATCTCCCACTGCTCAGGTCGATCCTTCCAGGTCAGGGCTAAAGCACATCCGTGGCCCTCACAGGGGAAGGCTGTGGAGCTCCTGTCACTCCATTTATCCTGCTGCTGTGGCCACTTCCACAAACGGCTCCGAAAATTATCTCCCCCAAAATACGGGGACTTGGCACACTAAATGCCAGCTCCCTGTTTAACATGAATTATTTCGTTAGATATGTGCAGAGCAACTATTTCAGCTCCACACAACTGTGGTTGTGTCAGAACTAGGTCACTCAGATGCTGAAGTTGTTATTGATGTGGCCCTGAATTGCCTCTTTCTGTGTAATTTCAGTATAAACAGTCAAACCTTTTTTTGATAAACACAGAAGTAAATCAACACAAATTCCAGGCAGGTTCTGTGATGTCTTAGTCGGAATTTGTGATTCGTTAGGACAAATGTTACAGTTTCCCTTGACCTATATTAAAAATATTTAAATGTTTAAAATATGATTCCTTTCATTCATATGCTAATGAGTATAAACAGTGCTCCAGTCAACACATTACAAAAGCCTAAATAGATTTCACCAGGACTTTACATCTTCTTAGTAAATTAGGTAGAACAGTTAGTAAATGGATGCATTGAGGGCATTGTAAAGTTGCCACTCAGCTGTGCAATAATAAAGGGACTACACAGTACTAAAAAAAATGACAAATGTGCCATGAGAGTTCAAAGACAAAATTTTAAAAACCACAGGAGCTACTTATTCCAGTGGGGACAGAAATCCTCTGGTGGGGATATGTTTTCTTCACATATCAGAGAAATATTAAAGATGAAAAAGTGTGAGGTTTCAGTTTGCAAGGCTTTGTTTCGATCCCTGCTACAGGGGTGCAGGCACACGCTGGATTCCTCCCCGCACATTCCTGCCTGATGCTAATCTCCCCTCTCCACTCTAATATTTCCCAACAATAGTGGTCAGCTAAATGCTGCTAATCCTTTTAGCACGCGCTAATAATTATGCATTAGCACAAATAATATTAAAGCTTTTTTTTTTCAAATAATTACATATATAATGGATGTGTCTTTAAAAAGTTGTTTACAGCTAATTAACCAATGAATAATTGGTTTCTCTTCCTGAAGCAGGAGAAAGCTTATTTGGAGTCACAGTTAAAAATGCTTTTTCTCTCCCTTCTTTAAAACAGTTTTACAGATGTTGTTAGCAATTAAAACTGTTAAAATGCTATTAAACCAAAATTTCTTTATTAAAGGGATTACTCAACCCAGCTGAATTGTTTTTTAAAGGACTGGATCATTTCAAATCATTTCCAATTTGGATATCAGTGAATGGTCTGAACAGACCAAGCCCCTGCTCTGAACAGTTCAGATCCTTTACTACCACAGCACAGGCTGCTTGTTGCTATATGACTGGTTTAATTGTGGGCTGTAATAAAGGTCATAATTAATATCCCAACACAGACACTAACAAACAATTTTAAATTGCCAGCATAATCAAATGATGCAAACATCTATGAGCTACAAAAGTTCATTGCCGCAACTGACAATTTCTTAATTGTATTCAGTCATTCATGGAAATTTTATTAACATCGAACTGATGTATCCTGCCCTTACTCTGTCACAACACCAGGGATCTAATTTCATTATTTTCCACAAGATTTGCTTGACTACTGCCATGATTCTAATATTGCTTTAGTCCAGATGTTTATGCTATTTAAATTAGGAAGAAAAGGCTTTTGGGTAAACACAATTAAAGAAGTTTTTTTTTCCTTTTTTTTCTTTCCAAATTTAGTTTAACAATCTTGTTTTAATTAATGAATATAGCTGCAAAGTAGATGGGTTTTTCCCCCTCATTTTTTATGCTCATTCCCCACTGTGTGCAACATACACCGAGTGTATGGCTCCAGCTACTTCTAAATATAACAACCTTTTAATTTTTCACTTACATTTGAGTGCTCATTAAAGTGAAAGATAGCAGGGCATGACAACTGCACTTTTCCCCCTTTTACTCTTAAATCAACCCCCAATATATTTTGAGCACAACAGTTTAAAGCTTTCTCCCTCCTCCCATGGTGTTGCCCCCCTGAAGTGGATCTATGACTGAAGGATAATCCATATTTTTAGTGTCTTAAGTGCTCAAACTTAATGTAGAGCATCAACTCTGTGTGACAGAGCAGAGGAATCTGTACAGCTGGAAATCAGCATCCAAGGAATTTTCTTTTGCTTTTTGATACGACTTGAATACATTCATTTCCTTCTCCTGTTGGACAAGAGCATTTCATTCATAGCAAATCTCTTTCCTAGGAAACGATGCTCTGATGTCTAAAGTAGGATTCCCCTCCTTTTGTCTGTTTTAAAGAAAGCTTGTTTGATATAAAAACATGAATTTTTGTATCAAAGAGCTAATGAACATTTTTAATAAGGCACAGTATTATTTTAGCAAGGCCAAAACATGCCCAAATAGTGAGTACACGATTTTACACCACAGTTTACGCACTGAAAGATTATTCCTAAGTGCAAAACTTGGTAACTTCAGTGTGCAAAACAATCTTTCAAAAATAATAGGCATAGTCTTTCAAAAAACTGTCTTGAGCCAGTATTTTAAGGGATCTGAATTAGAATTTTCAAACCAGCATTTTGTCAACATTTGTAAAAAGACTGAATAATCTGTGTGATTTCAGCTGACTGAAGATTCACACCGAGCTGTGCCAGACAGGCATCAGATGCACCGAAATTTACTGCTGTAATTAGTTAGCAACTGCTTTTGTAATGCACCAGCACGGAGATATTTATAAATAACCTCTCTATTTGCTGTCCTTATGAAATGCTATATTATTCCATGCGCAAAAAAGAGGTCACTGCCACCTTGTCCCTCTGCAAATCCCTTTCCTCCCCAAACTGTGGGTGAAGGATGACAACTCCTTGAGCTGCGCTATTATTCCTTTTGTGTGTCTTCCAAATGCGACCCTCATTCCATCAGGCACCAAATTTCCATGTGCAGGAGCGCTGGGGGAGCCAAAAGTCAGCTGTGGTAGTTGTCGGGGCTGTGTTGTTTGGCTGCACTGCAGGCAGGGAGCTCCGGGAGCTCCGGGAGCCCCTCGGGAGCCCGGCAGCGCTGCTGCTGCCCATGCAAATGCTGCTCAACACCGACACTGACCTGCTCTTCACTGGTACCCTTTCCTATACAAGCACCAATAAAACCCAGGCAGCGAGTTGTACTTAGGGACAACACAGAATACACTAAAAAACTTTTTTTAAAAAAAAAAGTCCATGTTCACAATGTTCATGTTAATGGAGTATAACACACCCACTGAAAAACGATCACAGCAGTTCACGTGCAAAATTCACATGTATTTTCTGTAAAATAGTTCAAAACACCAGTGCTATACCTTTAAGTGTTGCTCTAGTTCCATCATGTGCTGATACGGCGATGTGTGTTTGGCAATCTTTCCGAGTATTCCGTGTCAATTTTACAAAAACTAAAAATATTGTTGAAAAAATATTATCCCAAGAACATACGTAAAATTATAAATATTCAGCACATCAAGCTTTTGATATACTTTAGTGCACATGAACTGAGTAGCTGTCAAAATTACAACAGGCAACTCAAGTAATTATGCAGATTTATGCAAAACATTAACAAGAAGAATTAAATGCACAAATGAGGTGGCTACACTTGAATTGTTAAGATTATGAATAATTACCATGAATCTTTTTGCTCTTAATATAACTTGTTTTTGATAAACAAAGCCTTAATTATCAGAATACTTTTGAGAATTTTGGTGACCTTCATTAATCTTACAAAACAAGTCTCTTGTGTTCTGCATTGTAAAAGGCACATGCTTGGAATAAGTACACAAACCATGGGAAAAGCATATGTTAATGGCTACTACAAACCAGGGAATGATACCTCAGGTTGGAAGTAGACGGCATTCTGCACACGTAGGTGAAATAATATTGAGTATTTGGAAGTACTCGAGGCTGAATAATATCTGACAAAGGCCAGGAGAAGGCTGCTCTATGAGAAATTATTTCATTTTGCAAAATAACAGGTTATTTTAAGAATGGAAGTGAAATATCAGCCTACTAATTTCTCATCTCTGAGATACAGTAGGTGCAATAAATCATTTACAAAAGCACTGGAGAACCCCAAACATCCCCGCCCCCACCCCGGAGCCAGTATTAGTCATCTCCTCCCAGGCCCAGCTTCCTCGAGGTGAGCGTGGATGCCACACAGCCGTGTTTTCTGCACTGCCATCCAGCTGCCAGGCAGGACGCGGGGAGCCATTTCCACTGTGCTGCGCTGGCGATTCCAGCACTGCCCTCTCCCTTGCGGAGGAACAGTGGGGGCTCTCCGTGGCCCCTCAGTTCACTGCAGAATTAATTTGCGAGGCTGTCACCGGCAGTGAACAATCCGCGGCTCAACAGTTGCGATCCCTCAGAACACTGTCAAACCCCCAGCTGCCACCGTGGCAGCCGCTTCGCCCAGGCCCACACACTCTGCCTTGGGACTGCGAGGAAGGAAGAACTTTGGAAGCATTAAGTCTTTAATGCCAGCCACACTCTTGCTTCCCTAGAGAGCAAGCTGTCAGATCAATGGCGGGTTTGTCATAAAATCTCTCCCAGGGACTTGAATTTGTTTTGACAAATGTCAAATAGCTTTGATGCATAAAAATTAACTTAAGGAGGTCATAATTAGACAAAATCCAAACTTGCATTTGGCTGGTACTTGCAGCACTTGATGTCCTTGCATAACAAGACTAAACCACGCTGTCTGGACAGCTGAAGCCTCTGCTGTCCATGAGGAAGTGTGTGGGCTAGGCTGCACTTCTGAAGGGCTTTGCCCAGCATGTTACACAAACACAGCCAAGCCCAGGGTCACCATCACCATCCCATTCCTGACTCACTCCCAACTCCAGCAGGGAAGAAATCCCTCCCACAGGGAGACTGCTCCTCCTCCCCATGCCATGTGGCCATGCTGCCCACCAGAGCCAGGCCACAAAGACACACCTCCCCTGCCCAGCCTGCCCCGCAGGGAAGCACTAGCTCTTCCCTCCACCCCAGTCCCTGCTCCCTGGGCAGGAAGCGCAGAGCAGAAAGGCTGTAACAAACTTTTCCTTCCATGAGCAACAACCTCTCCTGACCATGTGCCTTTGGCTTGCGGCACTGTTCCCAAGCCCTGCTCCCTGTGCCAGACAATGCTGCAACACCCTGCTCAGCCTTTCCGCTTTTTTTAGTCAGGGAATACTTAACTATAAATGTATTCACCTACTTGAGGAGCAGTTGGGAGATTTTCAGCCAAATAAAGTAAGATGGTCAGGCAGAGACCCCATCATAAATTCAGATTTCATCAAGACCCCACACTAACATGGAGGTGTGCTCGCTGTCTGCCCACAGAGCAGACATCACGTGAGCCAGCAGCACATACTCCCCAACCCATTCCTTCTCCTGCCCAGGCTCCTCTTCCTTGGTGAGGACTCTTGTACTTGTAAGGGCAGAGCAGTCTTTATACATCCATCCAATTCTCGGTTCCTTTTATAAAAACACCGATCAGAATATCAATTACCAGGACATTTTTCTCCTGGCAAAACTGATATTCCACAAGTAGGTATTGCATCAAGGCCTGCAAATTATTCCACATCAGCCAGCCAAAGAGAAGCCAACACACAGAAACACTTTCCATTCCCAGACATCACTCCTGCCTATACAACAAAATCACTGGTACATTTTTGCTGATATCCCCACACTGCAACTCCAGATTCCCCACAGGTCTCTGTTCATTCCTAAGAATACAGGAAGCATTTCACTCTTCTTACCCCATAGGCAAGTATGTTAGGTAGCATTGTAAGGAACTCTAATGCCAGCTGAACTGCACTAATGAATAAGCAGCCAGACCTTTTGCTTGCTTTATGAGCTGCTGGTGAGCTTCAAAGCTTCAGTCATTCCAGATCATGGAAATCAACACTAACTTTCCTCAGCAGAGGAAAATCCTGATGTCCAGTAATGTCAACAGTAAACTCCAGTTGTATCAAGCAGGGCCACAGTTTGACTGCCTAGGTCACTGCCTTCAACAAGGACACACAGAGAACATCCCTGATGAGGATGAGAGAGGCAGAGATCAAACCAGACCAAAATTACAAAATGGGTAGATTCAGTGTACTGTAAAAGAAAAAGCAGGTAGTTCAAAATCCATGCCGGAACAGTCATGGGAATCAAAGAACAGCTACTTTTGTAGGACCAAGTTACTTTTCAGAACTGCTCAAAGCAAACATACTGCAGCCTAAGACCTCATACACACTGCTCCTATATAGCTCTGATTTTATAGTCCTGTAAAAATAAAAAATATCGGAAGAGAGGAGCCTTCCCATGAAAATTCTGACAGAATCTTAATGGTAGCAGCACTACTGGGAGCTGCTATCATCATAACATTCTTCCTTCTATTTGTGTCTATTTTCTTTTGATACCATAAAGCAGTCATTTCCTAGATAATGAGCCTGTTGTGGAGAAGGGCTAATTTAGAAAATCAGAATGGGGTTACCACCAGCAGACATTGTTTTCTTAATAAATGATCATTTTATTTTGAATAAATTTGAAGTTATACCCTGTCAAAATGTTCTTGCATTACAAGGAGCTTCCCAGTAGCCAAAAGGTTAGTGGAACATTTCTCTTCAAACAGACAGTGTTGGCACAATCTTTCCTAGTTCCTTATGTAAAAGCACAAGAAGAAAACAAGTTTACTAAGGAGACAATGCTTATTTAGAGACACAAGGAATTACTAAGTAGCTACTGGCATCTTTTTTTCCCCTGGAGTTTGTGCATGGTGACCACAGAACAAAACACCACTCAGCATTTCAAGGGAACAAAAACTCCCATAGATCATGAGCATTCAAGAACAATCAATTTGCTGATCTGAAGTTGACTGGCAGAGCTTTTTAATCTACAGCAGAACAGAATTTGCAGCCTGATTTATACTGGATTAATCAGGTTGGACTGCAGCAAGCTGGCTCTCTGCATGGATATAAGGCCTGACTTAGGCTGTTGAGCCAGATATTGATGGCAAAGACTTGTATTACCTAAATCAAATTCCCAGCACTGCTCATGCTTGAGCACAGACCATTCTCTACTACAGAAGATTCCTGAAATAATTCAGGTGTAATGCAAGGAACATCCACCGGCAGGGGAAGAAAGGAAGGAGCTATTCCCTAAGATTTTCTGGGACAGCTCCATCAGGGATATAGCAACATGATGAGCACACTGCGTGGATTTCAAACCACCAAGTTTAGCATAAGCTGGAGAGATCCAGAACTGCAGCAACAGCTGCGGTGCTCAGTGAGCTCCATAACAAGCTTGGAAATCATTTGCTGTTGGCACCTGGCTCTGTCATTGAGAACAAAAACCCACAGCAAACACAAAAAAAAGAAGAAATAATGAGAGATTCTCTCTGGGAAGAAGAAAAAAAACACAACCAAACGCAAAAACCAAACCAAAAAAACCCACCGAGCAAGCAATGTTTGACTCATTCTCATCTCATGATTTCTAGACAACTTAATCTTCCTCAAACTGAGGCTTTTCTTGAACAACAGGTTTTTATCCCAGAAAGCTTGTAGGTGGCTGCTGTGGATAGACCAGGCCTAATGGCTACATGAAAACCTGAGAGATATTTTCTGAACGTTCTCTAGTCTTCATTGCTTTGTCTGGTGAGCAGGTCTCTAACTTAGTCCCCTAAATAACCATACTGGTGTTCTGCAGCTGCCAGTTGCACATAAAGGTTCTTCAAACCCCCTAAGAACTCTGTCAGATATTGGAAGATAGAAAAAAGTGTCTCCTATCATCAAGCCTTTCCAAAAGTACAGATGTATTAAGTTCAGAGAAAACCAAAATGTCAAGAGCAACTTAGGATTCAAATTCTCTTTAAAGCCCTTCATTAAATCCTAAAGCCCCCAACAAGTAGACCAAATGCTCTCTCTTCCTTTGGCAGATGCATAATTGAGGTTGGCTCTTAAAATAAGGTAAAAATAAACAAACATTATCAGAGGGAATTCATTCTGAGAGCTTTTACAGCTGAACATTTATCACTGTATGGAAGATGTTACATAAAGTGCTTTTTAATCAAAATCCTCTTGATCACCAGCCACATTCAACCCTCAGCATTTCTCTCTGGATCTCTGTGGTTACACTTTCAACTTCAGCCTTTTTGAGCATTAGTCTTTTTGTCTTGGTGCAAGTTAGAACAGGGACAGAGACTTCACAGAGATTCATGCCAGGCTCTGCTCACACTCCAGATACAAAAATGCATGAGGTAAACTGAAAAACTCGGTCTCTTCTCCCAGACAACCAGAGACAGAATGAGAGGACAGTCTCAAGCTGCACCAGGGCAAGTTTAGGCTGGACATCAGGAAAAAACTCTTCACAGGAAGAGTGACTGCCCATTGGAATGGGCTGCCCAGGGAGGTGGTGGAGTCACCATCCCTGGAAGTGTTTAAGAAGAGACTGGATGCGGCACTTAGTGCCATGGTTTAGTTGTTCAGGAGGTGTTAGGTAATGGGTTGGACTTGATGATCTCAAAGTTCTTTTCCAAATTGGCTAATTCTGTGATCCTGTGAAATAGAACAATTTCACTGCTTTGAACACATTAGCAAGAAACTATTCCACACAGCTCTAGTTTGAACACATTAGTGGTTCTGTACAACAATCTAAGGACTTGTAGACACTTTTTCTCCGCTGTTACTGGGTGAATACACAACACACCACAGACCTTCCCACAGTAACACATGAGCTAATTGCTGTTTGCTAATGCCTTTGCTTGTCTAATCTAGTCCTACATTTTGGGCTAGGGCAACACAGAAATCCCACTTCTGACATTAAAAAGAGATTAAAATATAAAGTGTTGTTTTCCAAACCAGTGACAACAATGACTTAAATACCTAATCCTGTTAATTACTGTTAACGATCAGGGTTTAGCACTGGAGTGTCAGACAAACAAATGAGGGCTGTCTATCCTATGCATATGCATTCACACAACATACACTTCTGCTTTTAGAGACTCTGAAAAGGTCTGAAAACGGACTTTAGAGACCTTAATGCTGGTTTTGGTCCTGGGTGCATCTCTCTCTACCATAAAAGGCAAACTACTGAACATTCAGAAAGTTAATGGCATCTTAAATATCTGTATGTCATGAGCCACAAGCCCTCGCTCTTTTTGTACCTCTATTTGAGACTCAGAAGTCATGTTAGAAAGTTATTTCTTCTTAACTAATTCCAGTGAGCTAAATAATTCATTCACTGCTAAATGTTTTTAGGAATTCTCTTTAAAACTTGCTAGTTACTTGCAGCATGAGTTTATGTATTTTCAGCTTCCACTCCTTTGCTTCTCATTACACTTTTGTCTTTTATATGGATTCACCACATCAAATAAAGCACTAAGGCTCAATATAATGATTCTGTATCAGAATGCCATCAGATCTGTACCAAAGTGTCATCACATGCAGATAATGCTGCCACATCCTGAGGTTCCTTGGGCTCAGCAAGAATTCAAGAAAAAAAATCCTGCAAGTGGAACAAGTTTGACGAGAAACAAAAATATTTCCATTCCCTGGGACTTGGCCCCATTTGAGTGTGTTTTGTACAGACAGAGTATCCAGCATACACATTTTTTATATGAAAGATAAAAGAAAGAGTTGCTCTAAAACTTGCTATCTGTATTCTGTGCATGGTTATTCCCCATTTGGTTTGTGGAACTACCTGAAATGTACGGAAATGTGCAATTAAGTGCTTTAAAATTATGATTTTTTAGAAAACATGTCTATTAAATCCACTGTGTGAAGCAGAGGGTTTGTTTGGCCCATAAGTATTTCCTGAAAGAGACACAAAGAGCCAGAGCTTTATCCTGGCACAACAGGCAAACACAGGTCGCCCTTTCTAGACTAAAATACAGCTGGTGGGCTCAATATTTCCAGGATGTCTCCATGCAGGAGGAACCAGCGAATGCCCTGGATCAGGGAGTGCACTTTAAATCTCCCTGTAAGCACCAGTTTGAGGACTCGGAACTCTGCCGAGACTTTCACTGAGTCTCCATTGGAAGCTGACACCTCCCTGACAGGCAGAAAGGGGGGTGTGAAACGGTGCCTAATTCAGAAAACTCTCTCTGTACCAGTGGGATTTTGGCCACGCTGAGCAAGAGGGAGAAAAGTTCTTATGTTTATTCAGCTACAAAGATCCAACAGCTTCTGCTTAAGGGAGAACTTTTTTCCCTCCGCAATGGCTTTCTCCCACACTTCTGGATCCATGGATCCATACCATCTAAGGATACAATTCCCAGTGCCATAAATACTCTATATGAAGAAAGTGGTGAAAGTTTAGGTTTGAAAGTTCTAAGTGCCTGTGAGAAAACACATACTAGAGAACTTAGAAATAGGACAGAACCTTAAAACACATCATTTCACTTAATATTTTTTTTTGAAGCACGAAATACACCACATGTAAATGCAAAGAAATGTAAAGAAATCACAGTGAGAGTACAATCCCTCAGTGCTACAGTCGCTTTGTTTTCAAATTTAACAGTTAATTTTTTCCATCAGTCATTTGAGCAGATGATAAGTGGGAAGGGATTTTAGTCATAAAAACTATCATTTGTAAAGGCCTCATTTAAATACGCCTTAATTAGCATTTTCATAACTGAGTTATCAGGTTTCCATTAAACTCTGAAATTCTCACTTCTGTTCCCACTGGACAGATGTCCACATTGCAAAAATAAAAACTGTACAAAATCTTACAACACTAGTCACTTAATAAGCTGGAAAACAGTCTGGGAAGAGAGAATGAACGGGAAGAGCCAATCTTTTACCACTGTTTTCTGCACCGAATCCAACCATTGAGACAGTGTGAGAAAGTTTGTACTACTGGTAAATATATATTTTGAGGAAGCAAAAGACAGGACTCCTGTCCCTTTGGCAAGTCAACCTGATATCTTCAATTTGTACTATGTTGAAGGAAAGGAAATAAACAGAAACTCTAAAACTTACAGATTTTCTCAAAGGTTTTTTCCTCCAGATTATATCACATCTAAGAAATGAAGATGACATTCCTGGGCAGTCTTGGAATGATCCAGATCTGGCACACTTTATGGAACTGCTCTTTCCCAAGACAGAAAAGTACTGAACTTTTCTTCCTTCACTGGAACAAACATGTTTAGAAAAAAATCCAAAAACAAAATTCAAACCCTTTTGAGTCCAAAATTTGAAAAGAATAATGTGCAGTCAATCTAGAAGCAAAAGCCTAAATACACGTAAAACTTAACAATTAGATAGAAAATCTTTTTCTTCTTTAGAGCTATTGTACAGAGAATAATCAACTATAATCATTGCTTTTGAAAATGCAAGATTTATACCGCACAGAATACTTTAAAAAATAAAGAATTTTCTTCACTCCACAAAGGAAGAGTATCAGACTAAATCAGGACATTGCAATATTATTTGAAGCAATCATGGTAAGTCAATTTCGGCTTAAACCATGATTGTTATAAACACTCACAAAACATATTTCCCAGATGGCATCTTACTCCAGCAAATACATCAAACTTCTGCTTTGTTATTATCAAATAAGGATGAACTTGTCACTGGGATAACCTCCAGCAGTTAAAGCATCCCTCCTCTGTGAGATCGTCACTAAGGATCCTGTTCTTTGAGGCCCCTTAGCCCAGGGCCAAGATTTGAGCAGGAATAGCCCAGTTTCCCTACAAAATGGAATGATTCTCAAAAGGAGGAAAGTGCAGTGGGAAATGGCAGCTGCTGGTTCGTATTTGACTCTGAGCTGTGCAAGCACAGGCCTGCAGAGGTTTAATGGAAATGCAAGGTTGCCTTCAGCCATGGCCCAGTCTGGAACAGGCGAGCGCTCCGATCCCACGGCCTGATTAATTAGGGACATGGAGGCGCACACGTACATACACACACACACACATATATATATTTAAGGGCTGGCTACAGCACTGCAAACTCTGCCTGCCTGCAAAAAAACTTGGCTGCTAATGCTGACTCTGCCACTGATTTCTCTGTGACCTGAGGCAATTCGCTAAAGCCAAAATCTTTGACCTTAGGCACCTTATTCATATTTAAACCCTTAAACAGTGACCTGATTTCCAAGGTGTTGAACACACAGCACCCCCACTGAAGTTACAGGTAACTCTACTAATACAGGAATCCAAAGTTAAGTTTACTTCCGAAAAATTCAGCCATGGCCACTCTTGTCTGAACCAACAATGTTCCCCAGTGGATCCAACACATCAGTACTTTAGAAGAGAAAAACTCCTGTCAAGGAATGCAGCAAGGTAACAGGAAAGACAATGGCTCTGCATTTCTTGGTACAGAATATATACAAGTATGCAAATAAATATTATGTATTTGCATACATCTGTATCTATATACAGAGACGGTCTTCAGAAAATTAATTTTCCTTTTAAAAAAGCAGATTTTTATTGACTAAAATAAAGAAAAATTAAACTAAATAAAGTAGATGATTAAATGTTTGTCATACTATAAGAACACATTAAATGCCACAAGTACGGCCTATTCCTGTAGTCAGACTTTTTCCATGCTGGGCCGAGAACTCCAATATCTCCCACCTGACCACTGTCAGCATTGATATGGTGTGTGCAAACCCTGAGAGCACTGCAGGAGACACACAGAGCTGCTTAGCCTGGAATCAGGCCTGTGCTGCAATCCAAGCACTGGGCTACATTGGAGTCCAAAAAGTCACTACTGGAACTCACACTGACTTCACTGTTCACAAAAATCAGTAAATATAAATAAATAAATCACCCCGTGTTTCTGCCAAGATGTGAGTGATTCTACAGAGGCAACAATGTATGAAACAAGGGGTTTTTCTGTTTTTCAAGTACTAAACTCTACAGAGAAACCACTGTCCACTCTCTTGGTTTCTCCAGAGCACCTGCATTTACAACAGTGACTGTGAGCCTGCAGCTGGTTTGTCCAAAGATACCAATTCTGAGGAAATCATAAGAAATAGGAGACAACATTCAACAGAACATTTAGGACAGAGGAAAGTACAGTGAAAATCCTCCTGGGAGTCACAAGGAGGATATAGAGCAATGCCTTCATTTTCCCTTGAATTTCTTCCAGGATTCTTTAGGTATCTGATTAATTACAGGGATGAAGACAAAACCAGGAGGCAGTGATTTAACTCTCTTCCCAGCTGGATGAAATTCTTCCAGCAAATTATTACTTCTGGGCTCCACGTTCCTCCTTTTTGCAACATGACATGGAAATAAGGAATGTCTTTTCAGGAAACTATAGCTCACAGGCTGGTAAGCACACTGTAGTTGTGTTAACACAGGCTGAACATGAGTTTCCCCAAAAATCTGAGGGATAAGCCTGCCAAACAAACCTCTCCCTTTCCTTTCTCTCTGCCTTTTTCCCATGAGCATTACCAAGTGTGCATAAACTAGGCTGGAGATGAAATGTGTATTTTAAGATCAATTAATTCTTATTATCTACAGTGTGTTTTAAAAGAACATTTCACCATAGTCCCATCCTTAGTACAGAAATATCATCAAGTAATGAAGCTGCCTCCAGTTCAGGGACTTGATGCTTTTAATAACATTTATAAAGGAGGTATCCAGACACCTTGGCTTCCACTTTAAGATGTCCCAGTGCCTCTGGAGAGAGCAGGCAATTGTGGAGTTATAAAGGCACCCTAAGGACATTGTCTAAAACAGTCATTACATATAATTTTTAATCCAAGTACCCACACTTATAGGTTTAATAGGTATTAAAGAAAAAATAAAAGTGAAATATTTTTACTCCTACAGAGAATTAAAATGTGAACTTGTCATTTCCTCTTAAGCCCATTTCCCCTTCCCTTCAGACTCAGTCCTGAAGACAGCACTGGAGTCCCAGTCAGGTGTGAAAATGAACTCCAACAGACCTCTAGGAGTGTACCACCAGTTTCCATCCACCTTCCGTAGTGTTTCCAAATAACAATACAAGTACTTATGGCAAAGAAATTTATTGAGTCTTGAAAAGGAAAGACAACATGACACCCATGTCTGCCCTGCCACTACTGGACCTTGGTCCAACCTGAGCAGCAGGGAGATTAAGGAGATTAAGGAAGAGGGACAGTGTATATCTATTTGTGGTGGGAAGGCCAACATCTTAGTTCAGTCTCTGCAATGTTATCCCTGTCACCTGTAAGCTCTTCCCATGCCCTATGTGCCTCCTGAACGAACCGCATCTTTAAACCCAAAATGTTTACTTGAGCACAAAACCTGCCATCACATCACTATTGCAACTCCATCGTGCCATCAACTCCCAACTTGGATTTCTCTCTGTTGTGCCCATCTGTGATTAGGAGTTGCTCTTGCTGAAGATATGCTCAGCAAGAAAAATAACCAAAGTGACTTGCATTATTTATCAGCACTAATTCGGATGTGCATTAATTTTGTGCCGTAAGAGGCACCACTACAGAGAGAACAAAATTAAAAACAGGACTTGCCTTCTCAGAAGGAAAAGTTTCCCTTGTGTTATCACCTATGTAAGATATTTACCTTCTGCAACTGGTTTGTATCAATTCCTATTCCACAGAATAACACTGATTTCAAGAGAGTCAAACCCATTTAGTGTGTCTATATGACACAAGAACCACACCTTAACTTTTAGGCCAGATTCCAGTACCTTGAATGACACAGAAACCAGATTTAACACTAATAACCTACTGCCCCTGTTAAATTTCAGGCAGCTTTGTTTTCCTTTAATTTGATGCATTACCATAGAAATACGTGTTCACATCATCTACCATTTTATAGCTGGAGTTTGGTGGGAAACAGTACAAAAACCCAATAAAGTTGACAAATTAGAGTTAAAACAATCTTACTTTGACAAATACAGGACTATGTGAATTTTTTTAACTTTTTAACTGATGTGACAGTAAAGGTCATATGGGGCAACGTTGACAAACACTCATTGATACTCCTACAAGCTGCCAGTGTGTAAACAGCAAAAAAACAGGAGATGATTAAAAACCACAGGAAAAAAACCAAACCACCAAAAATCCCCCACAAAACTGTATTTTAATCTTTGAGAAAAATTTGCACAGTGGGACAGTAACATTAACTACTCAAAATTAGTAGCATGAAAATCAAAATTCCTCTATATTCTAATGCCAGAATGCAGGTGGCAGCTTAATCAACCATATGTGTAGTCACAGATTTCCTGTCAAGGTTATGAACATTTAAAGGCATTTGCAACCTCAACATCCACCGCGGCCTCAGGAAACATTCCCAGACAAAGAGTTGGACTCCTGTCACACCAGAGAACAGACTGGCTGGTCTCACAGCAGAAAAGATCCTGCCTTTAAGTACTCAGTCCTAAAATAAATAATTCAGCACCATGGCTGATGCTTAAACAGTCTTGATTCTCCACTGGAACAGGGATCTTTTTTTTTGAGAGGTTATAAACCCTCTTCCTGGCCAAGAATTCTTTCCTCCTTTTTTAACTGCTGTTTTCTTGCCTCACCCAGGGATCTGACCACCTGATTTTCCATGAAAGCTCAAACAGACAGGGATTGCTCCCTGTGTAAGCACACAGAATACTGCAGTGGCACCAGGACCACAGGGAACAGTTTGGATCTGCCTCTGGATCTGCATGAGAAATTATCGATTCCCCACCTCATCATATGTTTTCTCCATGAGTCATCATTTATCACCATATATGATAAAATTTATCACCATGTATGATACATGAGCATATGTTTCACAAATACGACATACAAAAATGACATGATCCCTTTCACCACATCCAACTACATTCATTTCAGGAAAATAAAAGTATTCTGCTTGTCCTGTAGCAGAGGTAAGTCGCCTATAAAGAATAAACTCTACCAGACCTTGTTTGATGGGCAAAAGTTAAAATTTTCTCAGATTTTTCCCTATGCTTACTGATATCTATCCAGATGCTTTATCCTTTAGGTCATGTCAGTCTGGAAAGAAACCAAAAGCCTTCGAAATTTGCATTTAGAAGAGGAAGAAACTGTTCTAGATGCTGAAACTGCACATTAGGAAAAAAGAATGATTAACTTTTCTGAGCATCAATAAATTGTTCAAACAACTCAGCCTGTAAAGGCACCAAAATCTGTCACAAATTCAAGATAAACCATTCCAGCAGCAAAACTTTTTGTCTCCAGCTTTTGCCAATATAAACAAATGGCATTACTTGATTTAGCAGGTATTTTTCTAAATCGCCTCTTGTTGTAGATCTGCACAGAAGCTCATCTTGTCTCCAGCTTAAGTGATGAGATTAGGGAGAAAGTACATCTTTACTAAAATAAACTTAATAGTCTTAAAATAATTAGTGTTCCCTTCATGCTTTCGATGGAGAATATTTTGTTCCGTGATTTTGGTTTGATTAATACCAGCAAAAAACTACTGTCTAGCAAAATAAACAAGACAAAGTAAAGACAAAAATAAAGTATTTCACGTGATGTGACTGGTAGCAAAAGAGCAATTCTGCAAGGTTTCCACTTTGTTGGAAAGAAGAAAGAAGAAAAAAAGAATGTTCTCAACATCCTGAAAAGGCTGACACTCTTACACTTACAGAATTAAGGATTTATAATTTTTTTATAGCATTAAGTAAGTCTATCTGTTCCTCCACCGTTCAAACATCAATACTGCACCATTCAGAGAAACACTGAAAAGATCCCTTGGGCTCCTTAAATGTTTTTGTTAATATTTATTGGTGGAGATCTATAGCACCAGACTACTTCAGTAAGTGAAGATTACAGTCAGGGACTCTGAGGTCTCAAAATTTTGACAAAAAATGTTCAAGCACGACGTTTTTAATATATGAGAAAGTTAAATAAAGTATCACCATTCTCTGCTTCTATCTCAACAATAACTGCACTGAAATTGTTCTTATCACTTCAATAAGGCACAGTATTTTATCATGTAAATGCTTCTACATGACAATTAAGAACTGTTTGCCTTCAAGTAAATTTAAAGAGTTGTCTTTAATAAAACAGAATAAAGCAAAGAGATGTCAAGTATCATCTCTTAACTACCAAGCACCCCCATGCTCAAACAAAATTACACAAGATTACTTTGCCTGGCAGTTTTGCAGCTACAATCTGGACTTTGTCAACTTTTTGGCACTGAAATCCAAAAGGAACCCAAGCAGATTACAGCTGGTGGTGTCACTTTAATAGCAAGTTTGCTGAGCAGCATTCCAGAGAGTTCAGCTTCACCTGACATAAACCCCTGGATTGGGAAGTCTGCTAACTCGGAGCCTGGGGTTGCCAAGGATGGGAGGCCACCTCCGGCAGCAAGCGACAGCCTTTCAACACTCTGCTTGGCTCCTGGAATGCAGAGCTCTCTTGGGAATGAGGTGGGAAGCTTGTGACCTGACACTACTGTTTGAAGGTCTTTGCCTTCCCTACTGCCTTGGCACAGTCGGGAAAAAACGCCTGAACTGTTGTTTGGGGGTTTTTTTGAGCAAATTCAAACCAATTCAACTGCACTACCATAAGCAGAGAAAACTCCACTTCTCTGCTCAGGGAAGAAAGCAGGACAAATCCCAAGGGCAGACAAATCAAGGGGGAAAAGGCAGAGCTGCACCTTCTGGTGGCACGACACAAAGACCACTCTCCTTAATTGCATCAGGAAGCTCTGGCAAAAGTTCTGCTCCCTGGAATATGTCCTTGAATTCTGTCTCTATTTTGGACTTGTGCTTTAAAAGTAAAATTCAGCACTGACAGCACATTGCTGGCTGATTTATAGAACAGTTGGTATAACTTCCCAAACAGGGTTACAGTGCTTAAGATTTAGGGCCAAATTTTGTTCTTATAAAACTGTTCATCCTTTCTCCAAACACTCTCGGAAAGGAACTCTAGCAGTGTCCAAAAGTAGAAGGATGGAGCAGCTCCCAGTGGGCTTCACAAAGCTGAAGGCTGGGAAAGAAACCTAACTTGGGATACATTCCCCAGCCCCAGCTCTGAATGGAACTGCCTGAATTAAGGCTTTCCAGAATCTCTCCCCAGTCTTTAACACACAGGCAGTGGGGAAATAAATAACAAATATACATAAGTGACAGAAGAACAAAAAAAAGAACCCAGTGCAACTGGGACTGAAGGAAATAGTTCTTCCAGCCCCATGCTTGGCCTTAGAATGAGCATAAAGAAGGACTTCTTACTTCAATCTATGGATGAAGAAAACGGAACCATTTTTAAAAGGCAAGTCTCTACTAGCCTATGAAATGCTCAGAACGAGGTCCAAGAGCAACAGATCTAAGAAGTCTGAATTTTTATATTTCAAAAACTATGTATTTTTATCCCCAGTAAGTGCAAGAGAAACAGTTACCAAAAGGGGAAAGGGAAAAAAAAAAACCAAACCAAAACAAAGCAGCCAAGGATAATGCATAATTCAGAGTCAGAAGTACTGGCCCTTGCCAGCTGGACAGCTCCAGTAATCCCTCCAGTGGTTTATTCAGAATTTCCTCAAGTGAAAGACGACGGTTTGTTAAAAATGACACCTTAGGGATGCATTTATAATCCCTCTCTGACTTCCATGTCATGTTTCCTCAGTTTACTTCAAGTCAAACTACATTTCTCTCCCTTGCTCCCAGCCCTGTAAGGTCAGCCCTGCTAATGAAAATCAAGCTGTCTTTTTTCTGCTATCAACAATAGTCAGATAACAAAATACAGGTTCTGAACTTGGCATGTTTAGTGTTGGGGGTGATGTATAAGCCAAGAGCAGACAGCTTCATTTGCTTTAAGCTGGGCTGACCCTGCAGAGAGAGAACTGGGAGAAAAAAACAACAAAAAACTTTTAGTTCTGACTAGTAGTGAAAGAGTTGAGCAAACATAACATGACACGGATGTCAGAGTGCATAACAGAACTGCATGAACTGCAGTAACATCAAGAGAACATACAGAAATGCTAAAAAGTTATGTAACTAACCTTTGGAATACAGTTATAATCTTTCATGTCTTAATTACAGATATTAATATGCTGATCAGAGACAAATAAAATCAGAAAGAAAACCAGGGAAGATGCCTACACCAAAACCACTGCTTGTTGGGTTTTTTCTCTTCCATGTAACTTCCAAAGCACACTTCTAAAGCTTTATAGCACCTGGCACCAACTAGCTGACAATCAGAACAAAATCCCATGCCGCTGTTGTAATTTACATGTAGCAGGATACATGGAAGAACATAAGGGTTGTTGTGGGTGACCCATAAAACGGCAGCGCACCCGTAACATTTTAGAGCCTCACTGAAACAACTGCGCAATTACAGAACTTTCAACAGCAAGAAGGGTTTAAAGTTATCATGTACCAGCAGGAAATTACCCAGAAATGACAGTTTAGTGGTGTTGCTGGTTTGCAGCTGATGCAGAGGCCTGTACCATGCCCTCAGGTGGGAAAAACTGGTGCCATGGCTGAGTATAAAACAAAACAAATGCCCTACGGTATCGCTCCACTGGCGCTTTGCTTCCCAGCTGGGAGCAGCCAGAGCCAGCAATCCATCACCTTTGCACAGAGACAGAATCCACGGAGCAATCTCAGCCACCACTGGGCACTCAGCAGGGCTGTGCTTGGGGCTGCAGCAACTTCAGCATTGGGGGCTAAAAGGGCAAACGTCCTGCCCATGCCCCAGAGAGGCTGAGAGAAGGCACTGAGGGAAAATAGAATCATGGAATGGTTTAGGTTGGAAGGGATCTTAAAGAGCATCTCATTCCAACCCATGTTAAGAACAGGAACACTTTCCACTATCCCAGGTTGCTCCAAGCCCCATCCAACCTGGCCTTGGACACTTCCAGGGATGGGGCAGCCACAGCTTCTCTGGGCAACCTGTGCCAGGGCCTCACCAACCTCACAGGGAAGCCCCTCTTCCTAATGTCCAATCTAACCCTGCCCTCTGTCAGTTTAGAACCACGGCCCCTGGAACTGTCATTATCCACACATACATAGTAAGACATCTTCCCTCCCATATTCATGTGACTCCAAAAAATAGAGTTCAAAGCAGAATTATAAATGTTCAGTTCCAAAAAGTGAACTAAGCAAAGGACCAGGTACCGGAGACTTCTGTGTTAATTCTAAAGTGTTGCCACTAAATTCTATGTAAATATGTAAATACTACCACCACTATGCATTTTATTTCTACCTTTCTTTCACAATCTCTCTGATAAGAAGTGGACAATAAGGTGCCATGATCTTCAGAAAGAACTTGAGTGCAGTCCTATGAGCTGGGATCCACAGCTTCACAAAAACAACAGATACTCCACCAAGACACCACAAGAAAACACACAATTACAGTTTAGAAAGAATATAAAACTGCTGTGTGCATACACTGGAATAAGGACAGGGGTTTACTAGGCAAGTTGGAAGTGCATTGGTGGGAATCTATACACATATCACACAAACAGGAAGACAATGTCTGTAGGGTGAGGCAAGATCTTTTTGCAGATACACAATATTCTGGTTAATTTTATGTAGGATAAGAATATGATTTTTTTTATCTGACAAAATCAATTTCCTTTTCTCTTAAATTTCATAATTCCTCATACAAATCAAAACAATTCCCCTAAAAAGTCTGAAATGTGAGTTCTTTAGAGTACAGCCAATCACAAAACAGTCACTAAAATCAATATGAATTTGGGTTAAGGAGGTGTTCCAGTACAAGACTTTAAACAGAGTGTGCACCAGCACGGGGAAAAGAAATTTTCATCTGTGAGGGGATATTATAGCTCAGCTCCTTCACTCTTCTAAATATAGAGTGCCTAAGATCTGCTGGGGTTAGTTATCAAAGCTCTCAATTTAATTTTAAAATCACTGATATTTATTTCGTTTATTTTTATGATAGTCTTGGACTTCCTCCAAAAGTTAGATGGCTTCTTTTCTTTTCAAGTAGAAGGATCTGCAGATAATAAGACATTCTTAACTGAGGGGCAAAGAGGAGCTCTGAACTTATAATAAATGGTGGAGGGAACCAGTTTGTTTGTGAGAACTGTGTATAAGATGAATTAAGGCAGCAGTAACAAAAGAAACATGCCTTGGATGCTGCAGTTTTTATAAGTTATGATGAATTGTCCCTTGCTTTCGATGACTGCCAAAGAAGTTTTATTTTTGACTTTGTTCACAGTCAGAACTGAGAGCATATGACTCACCCAACACAAGGTGGCAACCACTTAGGTTTTATTGGTGATGTTTCCTCAGGCAATGAAAACATTCTGGGGACTCAGACTCCCCAGCATATGCTAGGTTCTAGTTTACTTCTGTTCATTGAGAAAGCAAAATAATGCCGCCTTCCCTTGCTCAGAAGCTCCTTGTTCTCCAGGTCTCCCTGCTCCTGACCCAGCCCACCCCTGCTGGGGCAGTTCCCAGCAGGATGAGTGATGCCACAAGACTCAGTGACCCTGACTAGTGAGGACAGAGCTTCAGCCCTTTCCCACAGGGTGCTCTCAAATGCCTGGGAAAGGGGTCTCCTCTCTCCTGCCCCTTCCCTAGCAGTGCATTAGGACTCCCTTTGGATCAATGACCTGGCTCACTCTGAGTCCAGCCAGACTCACTCAGTCAAGACAGGCTGAGTCAACCCTTGGGTTGCTAAATTCCAAGCAAACTGATACTTGGACGTGTTGGAATCTGCATTAGAGAATCTGGGATTTCAGTACTAGGTCACAGCAAGTCATTATCAGCCCCAAAAGGCTCATTAGCAACTGTTCTGAGGACGGATATTTCCCGGATCATACTTGTTCATTTTTCCATCTTTAACACCAGCTTCTCTGCTAAGAAAAGTGAGCAAAGCTTTTTGCCTCTCCACATCAGTTTGATGGAAGGCAAACCCCTTTTAAACTTATCTAAGAGATACTCATTTTATCACCTGAAATTCGTAATTGTTTTCCTCCCCCAACTGAGCACCAGGAATACCATACATATTATGCTTCAAATACCAAATTCAACTGCTTTTCATTTAAAAAGCATCAAGCAAAATTCTTTACCCTCCAACTCTCTTCCCAAAAAGGAAAGGTTTCTACACTCCTTGCTATAGTTTAACACAGGAATTCAGCCTTTAGACAAAAGGTGTAATAAGTTCTGCACGGAAAACGAGGAGCTATGATGTAAAACAAACTATAAGCCTTATAAACATATTGTATAAACTTTAGACATGGGTGATGATACATGTAACACTCATGGAACAAAACAATCACCTTTGAGGTTCTGGAACAGCACATACTGGAGGCTGCTTGACCCCGATTTAGCCTGCTTTTAGAAACTCACATTTTCTTGGATTAAATGACTTTAGATAAGGGCTTCTTTTTGTAAAAAGTCCTTAGTGAGATAAAGGATGTAGAACGACCTGACCCATGGAAACGCATTGCACCCCCAAGCTAATTAAATAAGCTGATGGACCAACCAGCCTCTTGAGCTCTTGCAGGCCACCACATGCAGTGAAAACACCCTGCCGGACAGGGATGGGAGGGAGGGGGAAGCAACTCACGTGAACAACCAACCAAAAAAACCTGGCAACAAATATGCTTCACAGGAACCCCTACACTGAATAACACTGCTCAAAATCCAGTCACCCCAGAAGCATTTAGGGTGGACGAGACCTTTAAGATCATTGAGTAAAACAGCCACTAAAATCAACTTTATCATGAGAATTGCCTAGAACTGAAAGAATCAGAAGAAACAAGAAGGAACTCGGGAAATATTGTCAGACTGTGGCTCTAAGAGGATTGCAGTAACCTTTTTATACTTCAGTGAGGATTTTACTGTCACTTCATTGAGAGTCAGTGAACACTCTCAGGATACACATTACAGCACTATCTGCTCAAGTGTTAGCATTGCTTTAAAAGCATAAATGGCAGGGATTTGCTGGTTTTCAGCAAGTGTCACAGTGGTGAAACTCTGTCAAGGAATCACGTTAACACAGGCAGGGCTGGCACAATGTTTTACCTGTGCTGTCACTGGGAGCCTGGAGTTAGGTCGGGATCACATGGAATAGCTGTGAGGAGGTCAGAGGGGGGTGTCTTGGAACACTAATTCAACATCCTATGCCAAGGGTTACAAACCAGGGAAGGAGCTTGGCAGCAATGCATCAGCAGCTCCTCAAGGGCTGGGAGAACAACACGGAATTAGCCTGGATGCAGATCCTGAAGCAGGGGAATGGATTCCTATCCTTTGAAGAAGACAGTCTTCACTCCAGCGAGTTGCAATGAGTCCAAGTTGGAAAGCTGAACTCCATAAATTGCCCTTCATCCAACCCCTCAATCTAAATTTGGCAGATGACCTGACCTGGTCAATACCCTGACAGCACACAGTACTTGCTACCTGTTTCTAGTAAATATAGATCTTTGCAGGGGCTATTTAGAAGGGAAAGAGCCCATCCATTTCTGTCATACAGAGAAAATGCTCAAAACCAAAACAGAGCAATAAGATATTCCTTCATCCTGCTTTGAAACTGCCCTGCTTCTCCTTACTGCTTTGATTGCCCATAATTTCATGTTTCTGGGATTTATAAGTGTGCTGCAAATGGGGTAAAACATTGCTACAAACACAGACCTCTGTAACACACTTACAAACCTGGATCAGACTTGTACTTCACTAATGTCCAATCCCCCATCATCATTTGAACCATTTGAGTGGCCAAATGGTTCTCAAATGCTTCAGAAGAAAAATCACTCTGTGGGTGATTGTGGCTCTCAGGGAAAGTTTCTTTTCAACTTTTAGAAGTCACAGATTTTAACTAAGCACTAATTCTCCACTGCTGCTACACATACCTCTTTTCCCCTCACTCCATATCCTTTTTCCAAAGCTCATTTGCAAGTGATCTTTTAAGTCTCCCAAACACACCCCTTTTCCCAGCTGTTTCTCACCCTCATTACCTGTGCAAACCTCTGCTGAAGTCAGGGGGTTCCTTGTGTGCCAAGCACTTGGCTGTGCTTTAAGAGCAGATTCAAGTAAAGAGCTGAAAATTAAGCCCTGCATTTTTGCAGATACCGTTTTGAGACACTAAATGTCCTTACTATGACTCAGTGAGCTTTAAATTCCTGTTAACTAAAACAAAAAGACACCTGCCTATTTCAGGGGAATATACCACTCTTTAAATTAGGAGGGAAAAAACCCTATATTCAGATAAAAAAGTCACATCATTAAAACGTTTCCTAATTGAACCAGCACACTGCATGTTACACCCAATGTGGCAGGGATGGAAACTGCTCTTTGATTGAATAGCAGAATTAATACCCACCCAAACCCTGCATGACGGGCCAGTGCATAAATTACCTGTATTTTTATAATATTAATGTTTTTTACTCTAATGTTGCAGGATGAAATATGATTTTTCCAGGTAAATATTTCCCTAACTTACATTTTCTCTCCATCCTATTTTTTAATTATGCTGCAAGATATAAAAGATACCCTGCACCAAAAATCTAAACCAATTATTATCAGTGGGACTTGATATCAAGCATCTGAAGTCATTACTAAAAAACAGAGTGAAAGAAAAGGAAGAATTTAATCTCATCTGCATTTTACTATTCCAGCTTTCTCTGTGGAATAGGGAGTAAAACAAAAATTGTCACCTCCCTGCCTTTTAAAAAGCCCTGCACAGCTGTTGGATTATTTCCAATGTTTGGAGGGTTTTTTTCTATCTTTTATCATCTAGGTTTAATAAGCATGAAAGTTCAGAAGGCAGGAGGAAAGAGATTTAATTGTTTTCATCCCAAAGTATATTGTGGTGGAAGGCAGTTGCCAATTCCTGTGGATAATACTGTACATCTTCATATACACATTTCAATCCTTCCCCACTTCCCAGCCTAATTAAAGAGGCAGGTTGCACAACTTTGGAAATAAAACATATTGACTTTTGTTTTGCCCATACATATTTTGACACAGAGTGATTTGCCAAGGCAGAAAGTCCAAGTGCAACAGGCACACGTATCACAAACTTCCCCATAATGGGCAGGCACTCACCCATTGGATCAACATCTTTCCATTTATTAGCATGACAAAGGACACAATTATTTTGGATATGCCTGAATGCAATTTTCATTAACTTTGCAATGATTTATTAACAAAAGTGTCAGGAATGTAATAAAAGCAGCAGGACTCCTCAAAATGCCAAAATAAAAAAAAAAAATTGGAAAGAAAAAAAAGAATACAGCAGAATTTCCAAACATGCCTTGCAGCATCAGGTCAATAAGGTTGCTTGATTCTATCAAAAGCATCACCATGGTGAGTGAACTCTGCAATTAACAAAGAGTAAGCACAAAAAATGCTAATATCTCATTTGAATGTAATTATGCACAGATTACTGTTCACTGGAACAAGAAAAGGGATTTTAATTGTCACCCAAAGTCACGTGTAAAAACAGGATTCTGGTTAACTTTTTTGTTTGATAGAGTTTATACAACATCACAAATGGGAAGTCCACAAATCCTCGTGTTTGGTGACTTTGTGAAACAACTGCACTGATTTTTCTATCCGGAGTTCAACTTCCTGGAGTCCTTTTTGTAACACCCCTCCATGGATGTTGGCAAGGTTAGTTTGTAATAAGTTTCCTCATCGTTTGCATTTTAATACTATTTGATCTCATTTACATGTTTAAATTTGTTCCCGTAATAAAATTCATTAGTATGTTTATCATAACCACATAATGAATATAGCCCTTATGTAAAATAAAAAATTGAAAGTACATTAGAGACATTACAAGCTGTTTGAAATTACTGTGCTTTGCATATTATACCTTATTAATTAAATTATAAATTATTTATTTATGTGTGTCTTTAATCAGGGGCAAGCACTAGAACAATATTATATTAGTATAAAAAACACAATGCAACTTCAAGTTAATTCACACATGGAGCAGTTTTCCATCCATAGGATTCATTTTGCCACAGGATGGCAAATGCTGTTCCCATCACTGTACATCAGGGGACAAGAAACAGCTATTTAAAGGGCAGTGAGGGGAAAACATTCCTTGTGCAAGTTAAAACTTAACTAGGTAAAATAATACTTCCATTGCCTTTTCTTCTTGGAGCATAATTAAATCAGATACACAGATGGAACTGGAGAATAAATCATTATTCAGGCGAATGCCACATTCATGTTATACAGAGCCCACTGATTTTAAAAAAATAATAAATGGAAACCAGAAATTCTTTTAGTGTTTTCAAGTTGTTTCTAATGTCCAGCAGACAAAATTTAGCATTTCATAATCATGGAGAATGTCAGGAAAATACCACAAGAGTGTCAAGACAGTTGTTGGAGTTCATACCCTTTTTAACTAAACTGTTAGAAAGAAAAATTAATCCACTGATGTGTAACATTATTACTCCTAGAAGAATAGAGTTTATAAAAAATAATTAATGTTTGGAAGAAATCTACTAAGTATTAAAAACAAAACTCACAAGATTACAGAAAAATGAGACTTGTATGTTTAAAGGTCAGCAGAACTTGAAGAAAATATCAAGGTATGAAAAAAAATGAAAGAAATTAAAACAAGAAGCCAAGAATAAAATGACCAAATGCATAATTGAAGAAGATGGGAACAGAACTCATTCCTGTTCTAATAATGACAACTGTGGCTCAGTCACAATTTTAATCCCACTGGGAATTATTACTTTCCTGCACCACCAAGGGGAGGGATATTGCTGTTGTGGTTGATGTCTTGTGCTTCTACAGCAAAAAAACTGCCCTGACCCATGTTTCTGAGCTCCACACCTCATCTTTTACATCCCTCCAGGGATGGGGACTTAACCACTGCCCTGGGCAGCCTGTCCAGCCTGAAAACCTCTCCAGTGAAGAAATTCCCCCTATTGTCCCATCTAAACCTCCTCTGGTGCATCTTGAGGCCTTTTCCCCTTGTCCTACTGATTGTTACTTGGGAGAAGTGACCAACCCCACAACCTCTGGTCAGGTCATTGTGCAGAGTAATAAGGTCTCCCCTCAGCCTCCTTTTCTCCAGGCTGAACATTCCCAAGCAATGTTAACCCCTCTCCCTCAAACTGTGCTCCACACCCACACCAAACCACCAACTCCCCAAAAACCAGACAAACAAAAGCCCCAAAACACAGAGGCTGCCTGTAGCAAGGCTGTGGTCATGTCACCATTCCCATAGAGAAGAAACATGCTGAGATTCCTGGTAAACACAAAGGAGGTTGGGAAACTAATTCCTATTTGAGGGGCCTAGAAGCATCACACTTGGCAATGTTAGTGGTTGGACTTGAACTTAGAGGTCCTTTCCAACCCAAATGATTCCCTCATTCCATCGTCACAGATTTGCACTTCCACAAGATGCTCTTGGACAGCACTAGGATTTGGCTGATCAGTCAGTGCAATTTTGGATGTCCAAGGCCAGTTCCAAAATCTCAGCCCTTCCACCAAGTCCTTAACATTTCTAGGCTCCTAGTTGTGCCAGAGAACACGGGGGAAAAAAAGAGCCAAAGGGTGCAGTCTTCCTTTCATGGCTTTCCTTATCTCTATCCCGGCTCCCACTCTCCCTTCTTCCACACGGAGGCTCCTATAGCCTGTCCCAGATGTCTAGCAGGCACAGGGAAAACTCTAACAAAAAGGAGATATTCAAGAACCTGCCTTGGGTCACTGTAAGAGAGGTGTAAAATTCACAGCACAGCTCCTTCTGTGCTCAAAGAAAGGACTAGAAACCATCTCTTCCCAGTGGGGAAACCTTCCATGTCTACATGTGAAGGGCAGAAGGAACATCTCACCTGCCCTTTTGCCCAAGAGGCTTCATTATACATCAGCCTCCATGGACTAAGACAGTGGCAAATTCAAGGATTTGGAGTTATTGGAATAAATGAATTTATCACCTCTTCTCAGTATTACTGGGAATTCAGAGTTCAACAGAAGGTCTATGCAAGAATGCAAGGCACTTCAAACACTCGTTCAAAGTTGTTAAAAACTTAAGAGAGTAAAATGTTATTGGTTTGAGTTTGGGTTTTTGAGGGTTTGTCTGCTTGTTTTAATTGGAAAAAGGAGGTGGGGGAAACAAAGACCATGTCATTATAGACCAGGCAACTGGAGAAGTAGTTTGCAAAAACCATCCTTTTAAATGAAAATCTGAACAAAAATCCACAGGGATGTCAGGATTTGACATAGTAAGGACACAGTCTGAGCAAAGTAACAGCAATCAATTTTGGCCACTTCATCTGGGCTACAAGTTAAAAAGGCCCAATTCTCTTCAGCAAAAACACACTGAATAATCCAAAGACAAATCAACATTCCTCTCAAATTCAGCCAAACAGAAAAAAGCACAGTTAACTAACCTACTTAGCAGGAATTTCCCAATAACCTGGATAAGAGGAATTTATGAGAGACAGAAGACAACAGTAAGGGTTAGTGCCACAATTTAGCTGTGATTTTTGCAAGGTCATTCTCTTGTTGATTTTCCCTCTCAAAGCTACACCAGCCTTCTCATGGCCACAACCTACATCAGATACAGGATTCCCTTCAACAAGCCAGTTCAGCTCATTGACCTGCTTTCCCTCCTTCTCCTGCTCCATCGCATATTATAAAATTAATTTTAAAATACAATTCCTCTACACTTCAGATAAGAGCTTATTAATACCTTAAGCTATGTCAGGATTAAAAAGGAAAAAGATAGATAAGCATTGATAAAACTGCTCTATTTCAATCAGGAAAAACATGCTTCAAGTAAGAAAATCTACTCATTAACTATCCTGGAGATGATGGAGAAGGGAGGATATATATGGAAAAAATTATTTGCATAGTTAAAAAAGAACACAAATACAGAATGGGCCAAACTTAAGACTTTTCTTGAAAAGTGACTGTGGGAAAAAAAAAAAAAAGATGTTTTAAAGTATTAAAATGAAAGGGAAAAAAGACAACCAAAAAACTCAAAATATTTGTCCTAATTATTCTTTAATTTAGTCAACAAAGCAACTATTTAAACATGCTATTTCAAACTATTCTTACCGAAGTATTCTGACAAGACAAAGAACAATATAATTTCTAGTTGTATGTATGAAAAAAAATAAATATTTTTTTCAAAGTCCACATTGGCCAAAGACAATGTGGTTTTCCTTCCCAAAGTACAAAGGCATTAACTGTTTCCTGGAAATTCATCACAGAAAAAGAATGGAAAGATATCAAAACCAACATTATTATAAATTCTGCTTCTTTTCTAACATTAAGTATATTCATCAAAAAACCCCATGAAGGTCAAACCTCTGCAGTGATGATGTAATAGCCACATTCACCTCCCACCATTCTCAGAGCATTTTGATTTTGAGAAGCTCAGGGCACTGGTTCCACGAGGCCCCAGCAGACCTCCCTGATATAACCCAGACATAACTCCCCAGAGTATTCCAGAGGTTCTTCAGTCCTCCCAGCTGCTGCAGGTGATGCCACAGTGAGACACGGAACACAGGAACCTCCAGTGACTCAGGGCTTGCCCCTCTGATAGCACAGAAATGCACCTGAACTCAGGTGTAACAGGGACCACTGATTTCCCAAAGACAGTGCTCATCCTGTCAAATTCAAAATGCAGGATATTGAATGCTTTGTCCAGTACAAACATTAAGGGAATCACTACTCCATTCCCTGGGATCAAACTCACACCAGTAAAACTGCATTATAAGCTTCTTTAAGCTTCAGCATTACTCCCTTTAGCTGTAGTTGGCAGGGGATACGATTCCAGGCATACTAGTTTTGTGGGGTTTGGTTGTTCTCCAGGAGATTAGAACATTTCAACTCAAGGCATGAATGTTTAGGGAAGTTATAAGTGTGATGGCAAACAGGGAGTTATGAAAGAAAATAACTATCACGGGAAGTAGCTGTGTCTGCTATGATAAATCCTTTACTGTACTGAAGAATAAAAATCTATTAAACTGTCCTTAAAGTATTAATTTTAGTGCCATGATTACAAGACTGTTATTATCTCAACAAAATTCATTTGGTTTACAGGTTAAAATATCTATGGTTTGAATATTGGAATAATCCAATTTAATTTGTATAACAATGTGAAGACTGCTTACATAACAATTGTGAACCATTTTCTAATGGACTTAAATTATGTGTTTGTAAAGGACACGGACAGATAATATATTTAATTTTCCTGGGAGCAAACAGGAGCTCTTTAAAGAAGGAATATCTAAGCCAAAGCAGATTTAGATACCTCAACATGTTTTTAAATTGTGGGTCTAAAGAAAAGGCATTGTCCTTGTCTCCTCTACCCTTGGTGACTCGGATAATAAGAACAAAGGATAAAGCCTGACTTCTCCACCTCTCTTGAAAATAAAAAACAACGTATGTGTATTTAGCTATTTAGATGTGGCAAGTACTATCCAGGTAATTAAAGACAGCTGGATTAGCTCCTTAGTTGGATAAGCCCCTCGTACAAAGTTTGAGCCGTTACAGCCATTAATAAGCCCAATACTAGTCAAGAAGCATCCTTGCAATGAATTTTAGCAAAATTGGCTTATATTATTCTCTACAAACTGCTCTCCAGGGCCAGGAGACTCCACACTAAATTGTGGACAGAGCACTCTTTAGGATCAGAAGGAATATTACTTTCTGATCTTTGAGACCTTGTGCTTGGCTCAGTCTGGAGCAGAACATGTTCTGAACATACCGAGCACTGTCAATGCCTGAAAAATAAGTAATAATTGTTGAATCTTTGCAGGACTTTTTCCTGTGCCATAGAAGCGAGTTACTGCAATCTGCTCCTTTCACATTCCTTAAAGGATAGTTCTCATGCTCCTGGCAGGCTCCCAGTTGGCCCCTGATTTTGGCAAAGCACTGAGTCTTGAGCGTTACACACACACAGCTTGTAAGGATGCATTTCCTGATGAAGCTCCCCTCTCTGCAGTGTCTGAGGGCAGCAGCTAACCTTGCTGTAACTCCACTGATTTCAAGGAAATTGAACTGAAGGGATGAATTTGGAGCGGAGTCAGAGCTGAGTGCCATCGAATCACAGGGCAATTCATAACAAACTCTCTTCTCACATTCCTTGTACCTTCTGCAATGAGCAAAGGCCAAGTACTGAGAATTCTTGGACTTATTAGTGCAATCAAGATGAACAGGAAACGAACTGGATTCAAAATAGAATACTAAAATAAAAAGGAAAAAGAGTTCGACTCTCAGAAGCTTTACCACAAACCATATCATCTTCATTTTCTACTCCAGTAAAACAATCCATGGCTGGTTTTGTTTTTAAAAGTTTTAAAAACCCAAAGGTGAATTTAAAATAATCACACAGGCAGCCTCTTACTTTAAAAATGACACGCCAATGCAAAGTAAGAATATGAGAACTGATTCAATAATTGTCTGCATTTAGATAAAATGTGGCTCTGCATTCTATCATTAGGTATTTCTGAGCCTGGTGACAAGAGAGAGATAAAGAACCTCAAGACTCTCCACAACCATAACCAGAAATGAAATTCTCAAGAAAAATACAATAAGATCCTTGGTGAAATGAAACTACAGGTCTTTCAAAATAAATATCTGTGGTTTTAGAATCAAATATGGGGGTAGCTGTGCATGTGCACATGCATTAGATGGTTTGCATGTTTACTAGATTTGCATGCGCTGTGTATTTAATATAGATATTTTTGAATTTTTACACAGCTGTCTGAATTCCCATCATTTTTCCCCATTGTAAGTTAAGGGTTAATAATGTGATATGTTTGAAAAAACCCCAAGTTTTTAATTGAAAACTAAAGTTAGTAGCTACTTAGACTTGGTTTGTTTTCACCTTCATTGCACAATGGTTTTGAGAAGCCAATAGAAGCCTCTGTAATATTTTCTCTTGCAAAGTCTGTTTGCTAAACAGTAGTGGATCTAATCAAGGACCTAATAAGTGCATAATGGTACATTTGCTTCCCAGGAGAAACCAGTGTTTCTCATCATACCAGAAAATACCCCCTCACAAGGTGCAACCAAGATCCATGGACTCACTGCAACAGTCTAATAATTTAATTGCAAGCCCTTAGGCAGGGATAACTTAAATTACAATTAGAGAGCTCTAGCACTGCTGCCACCATCTGTGTGGTGAACGCTGCTCTGATTAAAGGTTTTTAAAAGAGAACTGAGCACTTGGCACTCCAGAACAAGTCACTGCACTAACTTTGAAGTTCTCTATCTGACTATTTTAATACTTGCGATGCATTCTGCCGAGTCCTTCCCGTGGGGATTCAAAGGAGCCAGGCTCAGTGTGGTGTCTGCCCTCTGAAAGGCCCAGGGCTGTGCTTACATGAGAAATACCTCTAATGCAGGTGTAATACACACAACACAAAGTCATTCTGCAGCACCAGAAGAAAAGCACATGCACAAACACTGCCTGGCCACCACCTCCAAAACCACAATCACCTTGGGAAGAACGCAGAGATCCCAGTGCAGCGGAAGCACAAGGCCTGTCCTCATTGTCTGCACCCAGTCCCACGGGACTCTTCAGTGTGCCACTCACATACAGTGCCAAGCACCGAGCCCAACCTGCTGGAGCAGCCTGAGCCTTGCAGGGAGGCTGGCTCTGGTTTTACACTCACATCCATGCAACAGCTCCACATCAGGGAGCTTTTTGCACAACTCACTGATTTTCCTATAGGCCCACAGGATTGCAGCATGGAATGCTGTCAATCACAGAAATAATGGCACACATGGAGCACTGAAGTATGTGAAGGCAAACCTAAGTTCAAGTATTGATGAGCGCTGTGACCGTGCCATCACCTCACCAGTACCACACCAATGACCACAGTGGTCAAGGTCTTATTTTAGAGCCCGAAGACCCAAAAGACCCAATTTACAGCCTATTACACAGGTACAAAACTCTGAGAGAAATAAAGGCCCAAGCAGCAAGAGGGCCATGAATTTACTAGTCCTGCCTACAAAGATGTGGTTCCCAACACAGCCTTCCATCCCAAAAGCAGTGACCTATCACTGGATGGTGGTATCAGAAGCTACTCATTCTTCATGGCCCATTTTTAGGAAGCCCAGCTTTCCTAGCCTGCCTGCAGAGCAGAGATGCTCCTGTTTGATTCCAGCTGGGGAAGCAGTCTCCTCTGCTGGAGAAGGCAGTAGTCCCAGGGAAACACAAGTATTGCACACAAAGCAAAAGAACTGCAACACGTAACTTTGATTTTGTGAAATACAATGCAAAGCTCAGCAATGCATAAGGGTGACAGCTACAGAGCCTGAAGTATGGGAATAAAAACAGTTTCCCTTTTCTGACAGGAAACTCCACTGTTTGAGACAACAAAACAGAAAGAGCAGCAGCCCTTAAGATACAGCCTGCACAAAATAAACTTTTTTTTAAAAGAAGAATAATCTTGGCATATGGTAACAAAAACTATATAATTCTCTTGATCTTTAATCTCTATGCCAATGTCTGTTTTACAGATTATGGCCTCAGCTACTGACAAATCTGCTTAGTGAGTTTTTGGCTGACAAATCTGGCAACACAAATGCTGTCTGAAATACATTCAAAAGGCTAAACATTTTCATAATAGCTACTTTACACAGCTTAGTAGGTTTCCCTTTAGGACACCAATTTGATTTTTTTAAAGTGACAGTGTTAATTTTTATGATTACACACAGAACTGAGATTTTTATTTAATACAGTGGGTCTTCTAAAGCTTTTCAAGGGGATCAACCACTTTGCCAACAGACGGGTGTTACAGCAGGGGTGATTATAGTAATTTTTCATGTAATTGGGAGTCACCATTTGGTTGCTATCTTTCACATGCTTGTTGCCTCATCATATAATCCTTCATAATGGGGGTTTGTTGTGCGTCACAAGAACGTGCCAAGCAGCCAGAAAATAATAAACATTGGAACCCCCTGGCTCGTGGGGAGCGCAAGCGTTTTAACATCTGCCCAGCTTCTTTCAACTGCAATAAATTTCAGCTGATAACAGTGACCCAATAGGAAGGCATTTTGTTGTTGTTGTTTTTAGGACAAAATCTTGAACATCACACTTCATTATCTCAGCTGCAGTGGCACAATCTGTAAGGACACAACTTGCTGACAAATGGCATTGCCTGATGTGAAAGATCGTCATTCATCAGGAATTAGGAGAGACATCAAGTTGTTGCCCCAAGACGTCTGGGCTCTGTGAACAGCAAGAGTTGTCCTTTACAATCACGGGCTGCAGTTGCCGGCATTAAATTATATATCATTTCACGGGGAATTCTGAAGCCATGCCCCCTCTGTTGTGATCTCATCGGGTCTCCTCCAGCAAAGAAAGAATAACCAGGGTCACAACGACAGAAGTTCTCACCACACTCAGGCTGACACCTCAAAAGCACTTGTTTAATGCCACACCCAAGAAATGTCCCCTCAAAGTTACTGGGATCACTCACAAGCTCACAGTTCAGAAAATACAAATGCACTCCTTTGGGACACTGTTGGAAACAAAGAAAATTCTCTTTGGGCCACTTATGCTATATAATTCCATCAGCTGGTCACAGCAGCCTGTTGTACTCCCTGAAAGAGGATAACATTGATTAAGGGTATAAAACAATGGCACACACACCAGAACTGGTCCTGACATGGTGCTGCAGCCTTTTCTCTATGCCAAACAGAGACACCAGGACTTGGGAGTGAACAGCCAGCAAAACAAAATTCAGATACTGCAAAACTGTTTCCATTGATTCAACAGAACTGTGACCCAATAGGAAATGAACAGAAATCCCTGCATCACATTCCAGACAAGCTGTGCAGTGCAATCCAGTCCTTGTCCTACTGTGTTCACCACAGATCCTACGGACTCACTGAGCAGCAAGGCCAGTGGGTTTAGCCCTTGGGAAATCCAGAGCAGGGAGGGGAACTCTGCAGAGGGGACTGTAGAACCAGCTCTGGTTGCTGCAGAAACACCTTTGCTTCAATGACACATGAAAGACTCAAATATCAGTATTTGGAATACTCAGCTCCCCATGATCTTCAGGTGCTTCCAGTGATCTCGCTGGAGTTCAAGTATACTTAGCATATCCCAAGATAATCCCAAGGGATTCTATAAATTTAGGGGTTTATTTGTGATGAAAGAAGTAAGATCCAGCTTTCAGTTTAGTTTTCCAGTGTTGGTTGTTTTTCTTTTAAATTCAGATTGCCATTAAAATCAACTTGCCTCTAATATGTCACTAACCAGAAGACCACCATTTACCATGATGAATTCTTCCTGACTGTTACATTTATGGTTTTATATGTTGTCTCTTCCACTTTCATAGACAAAGAGATGGACAATACACTGCCCAGTACACAATCCCTTTGGAGCTGTCTTTCCTAAGGGCAGCAAAGCAGCCCATCACACAGTGCATTTCAGCTTGCCTGGAGCCAGCCACTGGAATTTCACTTGCTAGATCATTAGGATGAGAGTGCCATTTTCACAGCTATGCTTCAGTGAAATCTCCTCATGCTACATCTACCTCTTGTTGACTAAGAAAATGCATATAGATTCACATTCCAATTCTTGCAAAGCTTCCTGAAATATGCACAAACAGTACTTAAAGCTGCAGAACAAAATCCTTGGCCGAGGAATAAGGAACACAGGTGATTGTCCTACTGGCATTTGTCTTTCCTGTACAGCTCCAGAGCATGGCAGCAGGTTTTGGGAAGTCTAAGCAGCCTATTCCTTCAGTACTTGTAAATTAATTTCATAGCAAAACACATGGTCACAGCCTCTTTCATCCTTCACGTAGACACAGTAATACAGCATCAATGTTTGTATGGCTTTAATTGCACCAAACAAAACCAAGTAAGAACCCAAAATACAAAAGGCACTATTTATTCTGATAAACACAAAACTAGCTTCTGCTCAAGCACCAAAAGCTCTTTTATATTTGTATAAGAGTGGTGATGATATCTCTGAAGGTACTGATGAGGTGAAGAGATAGAGACAGTGGCAAATTCAGGCTTTGAAGGCAAATAAATTAGGGAGTTTGTCATGTAAAGGAACATATCCTGGAAAAATTAGCACAGAATGAAAAGGAGGGACAGAAGAGAAATTAAGAGACTGTCACATAAGGGTGAGAGCCAACAGTCCTGCCCTCTATTCAGGTGGATCCTAAGGAGATGTATAGGAAGGATGAGTTCAAGGAGCACAACTGAAACAGAACAGAGAATTGCAAGACCTGTTTCAAGTAGAGAAAAATGCACAATCTACATCAGAGCAAACTAGATGAGAAAACATCAAACTAGATGAGAAAACCAGGAGATCTCAGGTTGGAACAATGTGCTCTGTCTGCAGTGTCTGTGAAACGGACAGTTCCTTGAAAGAAGAGACTTTCAATTACAGAATGCTTTTAATAAAATTAAGAAGTTAAAGTTTTAGTTTTGAGTTTGGTAAGTTCCAACATTAACATCCTAAACCTGAACACACTTACCTTGAAACCAATTAGATTTTTATTTCCACTAGCCCAACAGTTTCAATATTCAGTATGCCAGAAAGTTCTTGCATTGATTTTTGACCAGTTCTATAACAGAAATTGTAGATCCCAGCACTAAATAGCCCTTGTGCTTTCTGTAGCAGAGCAAACCAGAGAAGGTAGTCTGGGACAACAGGACAAATATTATCCTGATGTTCCTGCTAACTAGTGAGTTATTAACTGTTGAACTGCTTAATTTTCTAGTTACCAGGCTGTTATGGTTAGAGGGGACAATGCCTGTGTGTGGTTGAGCTATTGTTTCAACTAGTTTGCAAATTCAGAAGCAGCAGCACTCCATTCACACTTGGGAGGATCTATCAGGGAGCTGAAAGCAGAGCAGCTTTCCCTTCTACAGAAGAAAACTCTCACTTTAGGCAAGAAGTGGGTGAGCTCCCCCCCCCCAAGGGTAACAGAGCACCCTGCTGTGGCACATGGGGCTCTGACACTCTCCCCTGCCCTGCAGCATCACGCACATGCCCAGGTCTGATGTTCCCTGCACAGCACAGATCCCTGGCCAGCTGACCAGACTGACAGTAGTTTTAGAAAAGTCATTTCACTGGGCTTGGGCACCTCAGCTTTGTTTCCATTTTCTATGAGCTAATACTCACTTGGTTCACCTGATTTTTAAGTGACATTTTGCCTTGGCATCTCAATGCCACAGCACAGTCCTTTCCTGCTATTTTAGGCTCTTCCATATTCTTTTTAGAAATCCCATATACAGAAGCTCTATCTACACTTCTCCTACTTAGCTTTTCTAGTCACCAGCTGGTGCTTTCCATCTCTTTCTAGAAACCACTCAGTCTCCCAATTTAGCCCCACGTTCACTCCATTTCTCCTGGCCAGCTGCCACACCTTCCAGGCCTACTTTGTCATATTCCCCTTAAAAGACATGAAACCTTGACACAATCTTTGCTCAATTGTCTAGCAAATCCACCCCCCACCCCCCCCTCAAAAAGCTGCAAACTTCACAAAATATCAGATGATGTCATCAATTGCCTATTGAATCCATCATTGCTTGTAGTCACTCTTTCTTCTTAACCTCTTGTATTCATCATTTCTCCTCATTTTAAGCCAGCCACACTTGAGAGACCATGACCACGCTCTTGATTTTATAATTAGACAAATAGTGCATAACTACTCATTGTGAAAAACTCCCAAGGAAATCCTGCTAAGTGAAGATAACATCGGAGGCTGCTCGGGGGAAAATCAGGTCAAGTTACATTCTGCATAACCTTCACAATTCTCTTTATTTTAACACAAAGATAACAGCGGGCTAAAGAATATTTCAAGGCATCTGATTCTTCCCCTCCAACTATTCAGATCTGTTACACGAACTTTTGCCCCGTTTTAATACAAGCACAGGTCAGCTGAACCATCATCTGTACTATCCAGCAGAAATAGTGCTCCCTGCCCCTGAAACACCCCATTCTAAAACCCTGCAAGGGCATATCCTCTCCTTTGTGAGAAAATGGACTTTCATGTAAAATGCATACTGCTAAGGTGCAAATCTCTCTTATTCACAGACTAGCCAGTAAAAGAAGAGTTCAGTCTCTTTCCGCATCAAGTCTTAACCTTTCCTCAGGTGGAAATTATGTACAATATGAGGCAGACACACCTGCTGAAATACAGAATGACTCTTGCAAATGATTTCAGAGAAAACAGGTGGTAACAATGTTCATTAGCTCCTGCTCTTTGCCAGAGCTGATCCCACAATCCTGGGTTTGAACATCTCAATGCAAATTCCCAGCTGCTGCCATCATTCCCTTGACTTCAGTATCAACTGGTTTGGATCGTACCTCACATCCATGGATTTTTGTCTCTAATTGCTGTTGTGTGAAGGATTGAGTATTGAAAATGCTGAAATTAATTTAACACTAACAAATTCATCAATTTTAACTCCAGTCACCAAGTAATACCAAAACTACCTTAAATAATACAGCCATAGAGTTACTTGGTGACACAAATTCCTGGCTGTGTACAGAACAAAAACCCTGCACATTTCAGCTCATGGGAATGGCACAGAATGGATTCCAGACAAATAAGGTTTGCCAGCTTGTGTGGGACACGAGGCTGGTTTCCCTCCGCGTTTCACTTGTTGCTGTCAGTCGGCTGTCAGAGACACAGATTTTTCGGTAAAAAATAGACGCAGACATTAAATCATTAAGAAGTGTCTTGGCATGTTCAAAGCCTGTTTTGGCAATCTCCAAAATGATTCAAAGGCAGCAGGATCCATTAGGGCCCCAGCCTGGGAAATATTATTCAATATCAAGATGACACAAGTCTTGCATGTCACTTCTCTAAAAACGTTTAACAACTTGGCCCTTATTTGTTTTACCAATCCCAGTCCTCCTAAATATTTTAAGCAATACTTTCACACTAAGTAACTTAAATTAGAGCAAAACCCAGCATATAAATCTAATGAATAATTTTCACCAATTGCAGGCTCCCTGTTACAGGTTTTCCTGAAAGTTCTAGGGAAAAGAAAAGTTGCTAATTATATATTATTTATGAAAATGGTAGACAACTGGAATGCTTCAGTTGTCAACCAGTACATGCAACTTTGCTTTCAAATCAAGGCAGTTTTAAAGCCCTCCCTCTGAGAAGGCAGGAGTTCAGCTGAGTTGGCAGGCACCACCATTAGTGACCACACACAAATTGAAGCCTTTTTCTACATGTGCAGGCCAGACAGTCATTTTTCTGTGCTGTAAATTAATGCTCTGGGTTCCTGACAGACACGGGTTTTATTTTTCTTAAGGTGCTGATTTTCTGAAGAAACCTATTTGGTACTGTGCTTGCTTTAAATGAAGATTTCAGAAGGAGTTCTAAGACCACTACGAGACAGCCAACTGCTATGTCATAAGGGAGAAAACACAATTCTGACTATGCAGCAACTGATGCTCCCTCCCGCAACATCTGTCTTGTTTCTTCCACTGCACTTCAAGTTTATTCCTAGGAATACAAACGTTATCCCTGTCTTCTCTGGCTCCATTGCTTCTGCTTTGTACAGAGCCAGTCTTGGTAGAAATCATCGTTCTTCTGCTGCTAAAGAGGCTACATGGCCAGACACAGACCGTGCTGACAGCTACATCCATGTCAAGAGCATGACTCAGTTCCTACAAAGCAAGGGAAAGTCTGGATGTTGATGTTAACAGGGACTGGATCCAGATCCAGAAGTTCTAATTTTTCTACTGGAAGCCTTCCAAAACCTCCCAAATGTCTGAGCTCAGGCTAGAAGAATTAAGATACCCTCAATAACCAACAAAGGTGCAAGCACACATCCTAAGAAAGGGGAAGGAAAAAAGAAAAAGTGAATAATCAAGTCTTTCACCCTGTGTCCTCGATCAGTCTGTCCTGCTCTTACCTGGCTGTCAGGTCATGGCACAGCACTCTGCACACGAGTACGTGATGACAGAGGTAAAGCATTCCTGTTCTATTTTTGGTGCTCTTCATTGCACACGTGTGAATGAGGATCCAAAGAGAAAGGCCCTGCTGACTGGGAGCACCATTCAGAGCTGTGCTGCTGTGCTCCCTGCTCCAGGAAGGGCTGTCACCAGCTCTACCCTGGCTACACATCGTGCAGATACTCAATCGCAGCTGCCAAAGTCGCAGCATTTTCTTCCCACCCTCTTGCCAAGTGCACCTGCCGCCCGGAGCCCTTGCTCTGCTCCTGCCAGAGCTGCTTGTTGCTTTTATTCTCTCATTTCCTCTTGTGCCCAAAGTCTATAATACATTCTTTCAGCAGCACTGTTAGAAATATTGAATCGCTTTAATTACCAAGGATGGACATTGCTGGTCAGTGACTTACAAGACCCACGCCACATTTTGGTTTTTTTGGCTGGTTCCAGTTTCTTCGAGACCAGACTCTGGTCCTGCAGATGCTTGAGGAGGGAGGAGGGATGGAGAGGTTCACTTGGACCTTGTTGCAGCATCACAACTTCATCTGTGACAGGTGTCTACAGATTGCTGCTATTTTACATCCCTGCTGCTGACACCTTTGTGGAACTGCTGATCATTTTACACTGGCTACTTCCATCACAAGCTTTCCAAATCTGGATTCTCTCACAAAAGCAAACACTCCTTTCCACTTGAAAACACAATCCCTCCAGCCATCTCTAATTGCTGGAAAGTTCCCGTCCATCCTCGTCATGTAACAAAGGGAAAACGACAATAAAATGAAAACCCCACACTTAACCAATGCTGATGGCCAGCACACCCAAAACAAGGGGAATTTACAAACCACAGGCCTTTGTCGCTCACCATGAGTGATCTCAGCTTCTGCTGACAGGGATCCATCACATTCTCAGCATTACTTGAACTCAGGGGTGTCTGCCTACGAGTGCATAATACAAAGCCCACAAACCGCCTTGCAAGTACAAGTAGTGGCACTCACTGAGATCCAGAGAGCCTGCAGGGAGCAAGCTGCTCACTCTGAGGAGCACAAGCCTTTCATGACAGCCCCTGGCTTTTTCTTTTCTTAAAATAAAAAAAAAAAAAATCAATGGCACAACTGCACCATCTCTGGTGCTAAAAGGATCAGGCCCCTCTGGTGATTTCAGATGTTGCTCATTTACTCAGAAATTAATCCTCCCTCCCCTCATATTCAGAGCCACTTACCGCCAACCAACAATTATGCCATCTGATCACTAAAAATAAAATAACTTTTCTTCTTTGTCTCCGAATGTATTCCTTCAGGACCCATTTTTTTCTGCTGCTCAGTGAGCCAGAGAGACGGATATTATGAGTTCTGGGTGTTTAACAAACAACATGACATGCCACACTCTTGAAGAATACAAGTGCAGATCTTCAGCTTTCACAACAATGGATCTCATTTTGGGAGTGAAAATAAAAGGCATGATTTTAATTTGTTTAATCTTTTGGTTAAGCAAGAAATGTAGTCATAGTCACCATAACAGCACTGAAATACAAGACATGCTCTGTCCAGAGAATGAATACTGTTATGTTTTATGAGCAGCACTGAAAAGATAAACAGCATTTAAAAAAAATAAAACACTCATGAAAGACCAGAATAAACGTTACGATACTCTTGGTACATATGTAACAATTAGGAGCTGGGTCTTACAACCTTTATTCCCAACAATATCAATAGGATTACTGAGTAATCCTCAGAGGGTTTCAGGATCAGACAATAGTGTTCTGCTCAGTTTTCATATAACAACATATCTCAACACATCTTTAGCCAGAAAGTAAATTGGTCGTGTAGCAATTCTCCAGGAAGGTAAAACAGAAAGGGCTGTCGTACCTCTTTGCACAGAAAGGCACCTTAATACTTAATGTGATTAATTGAGGGGAGATTAATGACTGAGTCAACAATAATTCCCGAATGGAGTGTTTGCATAGGAGTGTGTGGCTGTGCTTGCAGGAGTACACTTGTGTGCAAAAATCAAACACAAAACCTGATCACATGTTCACAGCTGGAAACTGTGTTCGCCTTTATTCAGTAAGGTATAAGGCACTATCATTTAGCTCTCCCACAGCAGGAGGAAAAATGGTGCCACAGAAGAGAACTATCACATCAGACACACTCCAGGGGTCTCTTTTACCTACATTGTTCCTCTCCCAAATGTAGCTCTTTAAATTTTAAATAGAAAGAGAAGACACGGAAACATTGTGCGGTACAAAAATGTCACGGGGAAAAAAACGCGGAAAACATTTCTCATTAAGCAAGGTAAATAACCCAAAGTTCACGTGGGGCTTTGATGGTGCAGTGTGTGCCTTTAAGACTTAAAGAAATACCCACATCAAAGTGTTGTCTTAAGATGGTGGGACTTTAGTTCACACATAGCCAAGTTGTACAATAGCCGCTGTGGTGAATGTCCACACTATTTTTATACTGAATAAAACATGGCAAAATACAGGACAGACAGCACATTTTCATTTTGTTTCGATTTTTTAAATTCAAAGAGGATAATGTGCATGTTCATATTTTTATAGCAAGCTACGCCCCAAAACATCAGCTCAGCCTCATACTTCTTCATGTTTTAAATACTGCCCAAAATGTTCAGAAGGCTAAACACACTAAAGCCCAGTAGGAACACTGGCAAAGCACACAAATCTCACAAATGTAAATAAGCAAAGAATATATATTTTTAATTCTCAGTATATTTTTCAAGGTAGAAAACACAGCCTGAGAATTCAGATCGATATCACTGAGGAAGAGTTTTCCTCTAGAAGATCCTCAGTGTATTTCCCTCTCCTCTTGCCCGTTTATGTCCATTTCCCAATACTACTTCACTGTGCTTATTTTAATTTCAGAGCACAAACATTTTTCCCTTCCTGCCACAGCTGAACCCATGTCCAGCTCCTGGGGAGTGTGGGAGCCTCACTGCATCCCACTGGCAGGGGTGAGGATCCCACAGTCACTTGGAAAAAAGCTACACAGAGACAATTAAGGTGCTCTGGAAAGTGAGCAGGACATCAGCCAACGGAAGAATAAACGCTTTCCACATACCATCCAGGCAAGGTTGGGAGCACCCAGAAACTTGGAATATATTTTAATCTACACATTTCCAGTGTTAGCCATTATCAGAGCTTTCCAGCATTGGCTTTGGGAAATGATGATTGATTGTGGAAATCCCACCCGTGGAATACTTCAGTATTAACTTTAATACCTTTTCTAGGAGATGCCTTGGATCTTAATGATAGTGCCCTAAACCAACTATTGTTTATGTTTATCACATTTAGTGGAAATTGAAATACAGCTGAAGCAAAACAAAGTGTTGTTCACACTGCCCAATACATTTGTTAAATATCAATACAAGCCACTTGAAATGATCAACTGGGTAATTAAAAATAGAGATGAAAAAATGTAAAATTACTGTTTATCTACAAGAGCTAAAAAAAAGTTCACAAGAGAAATACTGTCAGAGTGCAAACATGAACTGTCAGACCTACCTTTGCTGGTATCAAATTCTGAATAAAAATACATCCATTAAACAAAGGTTTAACTATAAATTATTTAAAAATACATCAATAAAACATTAAGCAATGCTGCTTGCTAAAGAAATACAAGGCCAGGCAATCATACCTTCCTTAGCCATGATGAAATCATAGAAGGAAAAAAAAACCCACATAAACCACTTCATGTAGCTCAGTGATGTATTATTTGATAGGAAACACTTTCCTGCGAGTGTCCATTAACTGATGCTTACACTGTAACTCACAGTCTATGACATCCATATGAATCTCAAATGAATTCACTCCTATCACTGCTGGTTAAATGAATACTATGAGGACTGGAGCTCTTCTTTGAACAGATGCAATCTGTTCATGTATGATGAGCCATATCTGAATTGAAGGGCTTGCAGTGCACTGACTACAGGGAAGATACAGAAACCAGCACGAGAGGTTTAATCCAGCAGCACGAGAAGATCAGGAAGCTGGTGTATGTTCTGGGAAACAGGAGAGGAAAAGCAGATCTTAGCAGAGATATCAGAGCAACAGGGATGCTGTACACAAAGAATAAGAACTGTTATTGTGTATTGACAAAAGAGAGAAACAATGCACCAGAGCGTGAGAAAAAGACGCTGTTGGGGAAAAAAAATGGAACAGAAGGGAAGTGATCAGCCTTATGGTGTGTAAAGTTTAGGTAGTGATTGAGGACATGTTGGAAAAACACCCTGTGAGAGAGACTAATTGTGACCAAAGATAAAATAATAACACACCTGAAAAGAGTGGCGGAAACAGATATAAATTCTTGTTTCCCAGAGAACAGCACAGGGCCAGTCTAACACCCCAGGACAGGGATGTCTCCAAGAATGGTCCACAACGAAATGAGAATAGAAATCAAACAGGTCTGAAACACAGGAAGAACCACCTGCTCTCTCATAAACAGCCAAGCAAAGAGCAGAAATAGTTATGAACTCCAAAGAGTTCGGACTCAGTCGCACAGCAAACCCCTACTCTAGATTCAGATAGCCTGTGAATGGAGCTAATCCTGTAACCAGCCATGATCCAATCGTATAAAGTATCCTTGGAACTGCTGCTGCTGCCGCCACTTGTAGTTCCCACTGCTCCTTCACTTCACAGTATTTCTAGAACAGATTGCCTTGGGCTTTGAAGAGTTTGCTCAACAGGGAGATGAGCAAAGAAGGAGAAAGATGTTAGAAGTTCCACTGCTGCTGTGGCTCAGAAGCAGGACTGGTTTACTTAAGCTGTCTGCCAGAACCAATACTGCACTTCTTATGAACATGTCATTGGGAGGACTTACTGCCCATAAACACTGGCTGATATGGAAATGGAGCAGGGAGCCCAAAGAGGCTGAACCACTCTTTCCATCAATGCACACACACATGAGACTGAACTATAACATGAGAATGACAGTCAGAACTCAGTCACAACAGCTTTTGTACTGTTGTGTCCTGTCTAGGCCACGAGTGACTCCAGCTCGTCTGCAATAATAAACATATTCACAGGAAAGGGCAAAAGAAACACAATATACATACAAGAGTGGTATTCCCCCTCTTATTTTCAGGGGAAAAGGAACACAGGTATAGCATTTTTCCCACATGCTTCCATAAAGGCACATTTTTTGCCAGCATTTTAAAAAATTGCTGTCTGCTTTTCTTTTCTGATGCTTTCCAATCTTCCTGTTAAGGTAGCTCCTTTCTCACACATGCCAATCTTCCCTCAGGACACATCTCCTTGCCAGAACAGTAAGCAGAGGTTTTGAAATTGCCATAAAATAAGGCCTATTCTTAAATAAATATTGTTTGACAGGGAGCCCAACAACTCAAGACCTGGAGCTGTTTGCCTGGACATCCCAGGTCCACAGTTGGAAAACAGCTCCAACATGCTTTGTCTCCCTGGGTTTGAATGTATCAACGCTGGATCATCCTCTTGTGGATGTGGCCGAAGCACACGATGTAAGGACAATGCTTCAAAAACACGGTCCTAATTCCCACCAAAACCCTGGAGTAGAGACACCCACGTTGGGCTGTCAGCCTTTTGTACAATTTACTTAAAATTGTCTCACACCACATTTTAAAAATACATGAAACCACTGAAAAACTGAAATATAGAAGGGGGAAGAGGAAAAAAAAAAAATTGTAACTGTTCCATAGTTAATGTTACATTCAACAGTAACTACTTAACACATACAAAGCTCAATTGCATAACCTACAATTCTCCCACTTTGTGCAGGCTCCTTTGCTTCTACTTTAAATAAAAGAAATTCTTTTCATTTTGTCAAGAAAACTTTTCTCTACCTCACTATTGCATGACAAGGGAACAGATGGCAATTTAAGGGGAGAATTTATGAGAGCCACAATCTTAATGTTGCATAAAGGAAAGAAAAAGACTCGCATCAAAACCACTGACAAATGTACTTGCTAATATTAATGCACTCCCCATTCATCCAATATGCTTCCTAATTGCTTTTCTGTACATAATAATGTGGCACCTGCTGCTCAACATTGCAAGCGCATCAGGATTTCTCCAAAGTCAAACAGCTCTGCAACTGGCCCTCTCCCAGTGATAAATGTAGAGCACTGTATCACGCACAGTTCCTGTCAGTGGCATAATTAAAATTTTATACTTACAGAAAAAGATAGTAAACAATCAGTTCTTAAATGGATTCACAAGAGGAACTCTTGTTACAGCCAACTTTATAATTAGTATGCATCATGTAATGCTAATATATCCATGACAAGAAAATAGGAAAAATGTAGGAACTCGGTTGTTCTCTTTAATGCAATGTTAAACTGCACACCAAAAAAATGAAAGCAATCAGCCTATTGTTATTTCAGTCTTCTATTTCTGCTCTTCATTTTCCATTGAAAATAGCTCGGCACATTTTGCACTGGAATTATGGTCGCTCCCCAGTGCCACATCTCTGGAATTTTCAAACAGCCACCAGGATAGGTTTCAGCTTTATGATGTTTATTCATTTTAATTTTACATTAGACAAAAAATGTAATTTATATTTAACAGAGTTAGGGCCAAAATGCACAGTCCTTATTAGCTGACAAAACTCCCACTGACAAAGACATCCAAAACATTTCCCTGGATTTTTCTGCCGATGTGGTTGTGCAACATGCGAAATGTGAGAGGCTATAAGCAAAAAAAAGCCTTCACATCAAATGTCCTAAATTAACTCCCGAGCCTGACAATATTAAGCACAACGGAGATGCCATATGCTTTGTGTTCCATAGGGAAACCATTCTATATCTATTCCATACAGAACACACAGGTATTTGCATAATGCCCGGGTACTATGTACATTCAGATTATAATCTGAATATTGATGATAACATTGCAGCCTGCATCTATATGCACCTTGCAGAGATTTTTGGCTTACAAATATGCTGTCTCTACTCACATGCTCAAACATACACACACTTGCGATTAGTTTTCCAATTCTTTCAAAATTATGTGATAGAATAATTTTGGCAAGAGTCTATTCTGCCCCAAAAACCCCTGTGTGTGCAATAATTTACTGCACCAGAGTTTAAAGTAATATGCATCCAAATACATGTATTTTTAACTAAATCAGTGGTTTGAATTTTTAAATGCAAGCTAGGTACTATATTTAAGAAACGTTTTTTAATTTATGGTTTCTATTACTTTGATTTGTAAAAATATTTTTATTATCTTCTGAGAAACAAGATGGGAAAATTATCCTATAGCCTAACCAAGCAATCATTTTCAAATACTATTGTTTAGAGTATTACCAACCAAATGCAAAAAGAAATGCTTCCACCCTCTAGAAACAAGTTGCAAAAATAATTTTGAGGAGAAATATTTTCTAGAACAAAATATAAAAAAATATTTCTTTTTTACCAATTTCTGTGAAATGTAATACATGTTTGAAATGTGCTGGCACAGAGACATTCTGGTAGCCTGCTTAGAATATAATAGTTCAGATCTAAATCTTCTTTACCTTCACTTGGCAAGATAATTTGCCTGCCAAAAATTAAAATATCCCCCAAATTACAGCTCCTATGTTCCAGAGAGGCAAAGGTTCCTGAGCTGGGAGGCAAGGCAAAGGTCTGAGCCACACTTGAATTTCCACGGTGTTCTTTTCTCAGGGCTTTTCAAACAAGAATGGTGGAAGATTATCTCCATTTATAGCTTCAACATTTTTATTGAGAGTGCTATTCCTTCAAAGGATTATTGCAGAACATCTTTTTAAAATGTTCAAGAATCTGAAGACATGAATAGCAATGAAACCATTTATACATAAACATCCTCGGTGGCCAAGCTATCAAAAGCTTCATTCTTACCAGCAAGTGAAAAATCCTCAAGCCAGGCTCCTATCACTCACTTACAGAAATGGCCCCATTTCAAGGGTCAGAATTGCAGCATCAAAACAAGAAAAAGCAAATATTTATTTTTATTCTTTTTTAATGTAAATTCCCATGAACAAGATGGTCACAGGGTGTAAAGAAAATCTGGAGGTGACCTCTAGGATTTTTTCTGAAGATGAATAGAGCAACTGCTGGATTACAAATGTTCGGGAAAATTTGTCATCACTTCAGCCTTTAGCAATGTGAAAGTAAAACAAAGAAAAAAACCAAACCAGCACCCAAACAACAGCCCCACAACGCTAAGAACTCAAACAAGGCCACAATGTCATCTGTGACTGGGAATTGCTTTTATTGGTAAATCATGGAACTGGTTCCCAGAACCCCTAAAGTTTTCTGTATGGATCGTGACAAGGAACTCCCACTGTTTTCAGCGATTTGGACTTCTCAAAAATCCCCCGAAATCTCCTCAATATTTTCTGTATTGATGGACAGAAGAAAAAATGCTTGTTACTTTCCATTGCTGACAAAGGATCTCCATTCCAAGAGAACTAGAACAGGCAGGGAATGGCATTTCTGTGCAAGTGACAGGGAGTGGCACTGACTTATTGGCTATTTCCCCCCAACACTTTACCACATCCCTCCCAGCAGAAAACGTTATACTTTAATGCAGATTTTCTGCATTTCCAGCAAAATCCGTCCTCAGTTCCCCATACAGCATGTGAAGGAGTCAGACAGCACTTGCAATTCTATTAAGCACCATTTTAGATTAACCCAACTTCCATAACCTACCTAATATAGCACATAAATATTAATACATTATAGTTATTTCATCTAATTAGCTTTTCATTGTTTTAACCCAAGTGCAATCTCACATCATGTTCTGCAGCTCTCTAATACTGGATGTACTCGGCACAATATGATAAATGAAAACATGTACTAAGCTAATTAAAACATAGTTAAAAATCTGTCTGAGCAGAAGCCAAACTGAACCCCTCCATCTCTGGCAAGGACCATTTTTTAATTCTGATATGACTTCATGTCACTGAAAACTTCTTCATATGGAAAAAGCTCCAGCTTGCACTGAGTGTGGCAGCCTGCCTGCCTGCTTAGAGGACAAGCTGCTGTGACTGCAGCATCCCACATATCCTCTGAATCAAAATTCCAGCTCCAGGTCCTAGCCTTGACTTTCAAGGCCTACCACAATGTGCCAGGCAGAGACTGCAGCAAAGCTCAATTGCCCTTTCCCAACATAACCTCTGCTAACACACACGTGGGTGGGTGGAAACTCCCATGGGTTTCCCAAAATTTACCGTTTTCCCTGGGATAGAACTGCCTGGCTTAGGCAGACTGACCAGTTTAAGTTGGGCTCAATTCTTCACCCAGCAGAGTCTCACAGCGACTGGTCACAAACTGCTTGCACACGGTCAGCATGAGTAAAATGCCACTTTCACCTACATTTTCTTGTTGGAACCTGCTTATTATCAAGAAATTGTAACCTTGTTTTGAAAATGAAATTTTAAAAAAGAAATTTTAGCCCTTCTGGTTACACAGAAAAACTGGAAGTATGTCCCAAGTACATATTACAGAAGGCAAAAAAATAGGAAAAAAACCCAACTCCAAGAAATGTATTCATTAAAAAAAAAATTCAGGCGATTCGCAGCCCTAACTCATGATTTTTTAATGCTTGGGTTTCCAACAATGCAAATGCTATCATGAATAATAAAATTTTAAAGAAACAACAGTGATGCCTGTGAAGAATAGGAAACCCAGATTTTTTGGCAGAAGGGCTGGGGGTGTGGAATGTACTGTCACAACTTGTTAGAAAAGTCACAAATCTTGCCACATTCAGGGCAATACAAGACTCATCAGTTCACAGCAAGTTCAAATACCTCCAGGATATGGGTAACAACAGGTAAGGAGAAATTTAGAAAAAAGAAGTGAGGGAGGAAGAGAAACAAAATTAAATAGTTTAACTGAGTGACTACATAGTCATTCTAGAGAAACATAAATAATGTCTTGCAACTTCTCACAGAGAGACGAAAGATTGTAAAAGCATGAAACATTTGGGGTGTTTTTTAAATGTTTCCTTACAAATATCTTACCACCTCAGACAGTACTTAAAGTGTTTTTATTTATCTTATGCCTATACAGACACTGAAGTTACTGTCTAAATGTTCAGCATATACCCAAAACATCGCTGAAAATGGATATTCTTCCCAAATAATACACTGCTGGGCATGCTTATATACCCTCTTAGTACTGGAATTAAAGGGGAAAGAGGAAAATACTTTTACTTCTGACAGCTTCCAGGAGTAGGTAGAGCAGAAAGAAGACTTCTCAGCTCACCTTTGTCAGACCTGTATCGTATTACCCCACCACAAGGTAAATTAAGGTTGGGATATACTTCCCAAATCTACTAAAAATGTAATTTGCTAATTGTATTTTAGCAAATACCAAAAAAAGGCAAATAAAAAATAAAATAAATAAATAATCGCAAATTAAAATAAAAAAAGGCAAGCAAACCCCCAAATTTCACAGATATTTTTTTCCCCTCATATTAGTCACAAAGCCTTGAAAAATCCCAGAACTGCTACTTTTTAACTGGTTCAAAACATGTTGTAAAATCATTATAACACATAAGTAGCAGAGTTAAGGTGGAGGCTTATCAAAATAAGCAGGTCCTGCTCTAGGTATCATACTGATAAAGTAACCATATGATATTTCACAACTTAATATGGAAGTTAGAAAAAATGTTTTTCATGCTATTGTTATTAAATCCATGTTAAACATGTTATGTGCTATGTGTCATTTTCTACCAGCTCTGCCATTAACTCCACAGCAGCTGGTGCTCACTGCACTAAACTGTAAAATAATGTGCTCAGACATTTCAGCAAGTCCAGACTCCCACAGAATACATCCTACAAATACAAAAATAAGTCTGATGTCTGATTTCTACCTAGCAAGAACTTAAAGGTAAAACCTGCTTTAATTTAAAATCAATGTTTTGAAAATATATATGTACAAAAGCAACAAAGAAAAATCACAACTGAAACAACTCCAAGTTTCCTGTTTGTCACATGCATCACCACAATGAATCATTTAAATGTGGTTGTGCTTTTCTGACTTGTTTCATATGGTTCCTGTAGTGTAAAAAGTTTAAAACCCTAGAAGTAAAGGCTCTGTGTTATTGGTTTGCTATACAGTTTCTATATCTGGTGATTTTAACATTGTTTTAGGATGTGATGCATTTTAGGATGCTGGATGCAACTCAGGAAAGCCTTTAATGTTAACTAATCCTCCTCACATTTGGCTCTCTCAGCTGCTTCCATGAAGGAGACACAGGTAAAAGTCCAATGCCTACAAAACAGCCAGGACAGGGAATTAAGAGTGTTCCTGGACACCACAGATCCAGCCCAGGACACAGGCTGGAGACAGGAGGAGGTGGCTCAGCACCATGTGGCTCCCACAATCCTGCCTGCAAAAATGGGTGTAGAGACCCAGGAAGAGGCAGCAGCAGCCCCACAATAGTATCTGTGAACACACAGCACACATTTGTCCTACAAGACAATTCCTAATGTCCTAAGAGGAGATCATTCAGCAGGAACCCTCTAGTACCAGTCTCCCTTCCTCTCAATATTCCAGTCCGTTTCTTGGAATCCATAATTACCAAGAGGAACTGTAGATAAATAAGCACCTCACAGCTTAGGAGTCTCTTTGAGGCCCCAACAAGGCTGCCCCATGCAGTAACAACTGTATATACGGGGTCAGAGCCTCCTGCACACATCATGTTTTGTTCACAACACAAGTGACAACAACATGTTTCTCCAAAGCAGTTTTCCCAGTTCCACACCACCAGCCACTGGACTGGTCTTCTCTCTAATGATGAGCTGAACCAAGGAGAAAACAGCAGCAGAGGAATGAACCAGCTTGTGCCAAAGAATGGACACCTGCACATTTTTAGTGAAGCAAATACACACCTACCACTATTTGAATATCACTAATCAGAATATTTCATGTACAAGCCCATTGCTCTCTTTAAAATTGATTGCAGATACAGGTTCTTAGATGAAGTTTTCTTCAGCTTGGGATATTCACTCCAAAACAGACAACACAAGAAGTAACACTGTCCTTCCAGGATCTGGCCCCACAGGGTCCCATGGATTTAAGGAAACAACAGCTGTTACTGAGAGAGTGTGACTGCTGGGGGAAAGCAGCATTTGTCTCCGTGAGAAGAGTTTAGAAGAGTAGGGAAAGTTATAGTGCATTTAGGGTGGGAAATAAATGTTTGATGACTCTAAAATGGTCCATCTGTGCATAAGTATATACACAAGCATACAGTGCAGTGTCAGTCTGTAAAATAAATAGCTGTATTTTTTTCTGGATTGAAACCTAAATGTCCATTGTCCTCAGTCTTAACACACTGTAAGCAGCTACTGGTTTTGCATACCTCAAATTCTGGAGGTACAAAAGTGCTACTGCTGCTCTGGATTTTGGGGAGGGGGCACACTTCAAGGAAAATGGCACTTTTTGAGAGCACCCAAATGAGTTGTCCCAAATCTGAAGTCATTGACCACATTTGCCATTTCTGTAATTCCACGGGACAATGGTTTCCAGCATTTCTGGGCTAGTCTTAGCCAATCATAGTGTACTTGCAAACTCCTGGAACACATCTCAAGCATGGCACTTGACATCGTATCTCTTATCCATCATTATGAACTCCTTAAGACTTTCTGCAAATCACTCCAGCAGCTTCCCTGGCATCATCACCAGAAATCAAAGCATTTAGCCCTTGCTTTGACGGAACTTCACAACTCTGCCTCTCCCCTGTCCATGTTCTCACATTTCAGTGCATCCCTGGCAGCAATGAAGCTTTGAGAGCTATGGTAATTCCCAGACTGCAAGGCCACAAGCTCCTCTCCAAATCTCTCCTTTAGATCCCTCTCTGCCGCATTATTTCTAAATAATCACAGAATTCCTTACAGCCAGATGGGTGGAATCTGACCTTTACTACTTAGACATATATGAAATACATCTTTAAAATGCAGTGTGCATAAAAATACAAGGGAAGGAGGCTTCATAAGGAGAAAGAATACGTTTTGTTTGCATAGTTGACAGAGCTCGAAAAAGTGGATACGTTTGTTTCTTGGCTATATCAACTCACTTGGTAAATAAGATTACCTAATCCCTCCATCTCTTCCATCCAGAGGAAACTATAGCAACAGTCCTTCTGGAAAAATGTTTTACTGACACTCTCCTCTTAATCCAGTGAGCTGCCAGTTATGCTCCTGCCACAGAAAGAAACCCCAGCAGGAAACAATTCTTCAGCTGGGTAGTGAGACGCACAGACCAACCAACTTCCACTTTGGTTTAAAAATCTGGATGTTGCTGAAGTCATACAGGGGAAAAAAATATTACAACAGCCTTGATAGTGTGTAAGCCTTGGATAAATAGAGGAATACAAACATATGAGCACATATTAAAAATATACACCTGCATATTACCCATGTACATGTATAGGTGCTCAGATCATTACCCGAAGTGACATGTGGGAATATTACAATAATGATGGTGATGAAAGAAAGTATATTATGCTGTGGAGAGAGGGCTATATGCACGTTTTATTTCCTTGAGTTACAGCGAGTTGTGACTGGCTGCGACATTTGGCCATACTGCAGTCTCCAATAAACATAAAACAAAGTCTACACTGCCCCTTTAAAGGCATGTTTTCCATTCATTCCATAGGACTGAAATGTGTTCTAATGCTTCTGAAGGGTTTTAATAAATATGAGTATGTATAAAATGCTGCTGATGACTCAATTGCTAAATCACTCAGAACAGCTGTAGCGCTGTGATCTCTTTTGAAATAAATTATGTCGTGGTGATTACCTAAGAAAAGTGCATTTCTCACACGATATTGAGAGATGCATTAGAGATTAAACGGGGTACGGACTGTATTTATTCTGCAGCTTGCATTGAGAGCAAGTGGACAGACTGCACCGGCAAGATGTATATACGTGTGTCATTTCTGTTGTACCATGGGCATGGCTGGGGGAAGGACACACACACTTCCTATGCTAAATTTGCTCATTTCCTCAGTCACCGTTTCCTTTTCTTAGGACTGATCAAGGCTTTAAAAAAACCCAGGGGTTTAGTCTCCCATTTCATCCAGTGCATTATCATTGTAACATTAATCTTTCTGGAATGGATTTCATTTTATCTGGTTGCATTTCATGGCAAGTGTAAAAAATGCACTTTGATTTTCCAGGGCAACATTAGCACATAACATTAGTAAGGGTAGAAGTAAAGCTCTTGTTCTAAATAAATCTAACAGACATGCTGACAGAGGGAGGGCCATAATATTTTTGCATTAACTGATTTTTTCCTAAAAAGATATTCTATACCAATAGGATAAAGGGCTGCTGCCTCAGGAAAGGACATTCTCCATTTAAAGTGCAATATATTTTTACTATTAGAAGTAGCAATGAGTAATTTCACTCAAAGCAATATGCCATAATTTGTACCATTTTAATGGCAGTATTTTAGAGGCGTAAGGAAATAATAGGGCATCGACAAGGTCCAACTGAATATATGACAAGTCACTAAAACAAATAGCAGCATTTTTGAAAGTTAAAAAATGAAAATACCCAAGTAGTAATTAAAGAACAATAGAATAAAAAATCCTCCATAAATGTTACTCTAGGGGTCCCTTTGACTGTGCTAAGGTCAAATGCTAAGGACTATGAACAACATAAACCCATCTTTTTAACATTATCAATATAGTTTCAAACACTCCGTTAAACTTTCCAACCACTGGCAAAAAACTTTTATCAACTTTATGTGTTAAAAACGAGACTTTTTGTAGCAGGCCCCTCCAGATCAGTATAAATTCAATCCAATTTAAAGCACAGTAACGATGTGGGCAGTCTCAGACTATTACTTTCAATGGGATGGAGTCCCTAAGGATGACATAGACTTAGTCCCATTGAAAGTAATGGGGTAAGCAATCACATGCCATTACTTTCAAGGAGACTCACTCTACACTATCCATAATAACATGGTAATATAAATCTGTACTGACTCATCAGCATGAAGAATGAAAATGTAGAAGAATGGCAAAGCAGCAAACGTGCACCCTGAGACAAAAAACAGCCCCTTGGTTTCTCTGCATCCATAACTCATCAGTGCTGGAAGTTTATTACAGAGAGGAACAGGAACAGGCTAAAAAGGCACAACACAAGGTGAGGTGTTAAACCAAGAGGAGGCTCCAGCATTTCAAACTATTGTTTGTCTTCACTGCCCATTCCTCTTTTTTTCTTTTTTAAACAAATAGTTCTGGTCCTTTAAGTCCTCAATTTAACTTTTTTTTTGTTTCCTAAATCCAGCAATATGAAAAATATTTGATCATGGAGACTGTCTCTCCATAAAGCCATTTATTTTCCTTTTTTTTCCTTAGTGTACAACACAGACAGCTACAAATAGCCTCTGCAATCTTCTCTTCTGCAAGTCAAAGACATTAATAATATATTAAAAGGATAGATAATTCTGAGCAGGTGGACAGGGTTGTGATTGATCCATTACTGTGCAAATACCTTGGTAATGGCTTGTAAAAATTTAAGATCCACAAAACAAAGAGATAACAAAGCTCCACCATTAGGACAGACACATTTATGGCTAGTAAATTTTATACAGATTAATAGAAAAGACCAACTCAAATCCTCCTCTTGATCTAAGAATAATGCTCAGGTTAGCAGAGCTCAAGAGGAAAAGCCATTGGGAAGAAGTAAAGCAGATCCCCCACCTCGTGCCCACAGGGTAGATAAGATGATTTATTTCCATGAGGACAATGCCACAGGTTTCAGCAGAACAGCCAAAAGCATTTCTATAATATTCATATAACATTTCAAGTCCCTCTGCTGACCCCACTAATTTCTTTACAAAAAATAACCTTAATAAGAGCGCCTAATCTGCATAGAAGCCAACTCTTTATTTTACATTTCTTGCAGAGTTAAAAAATAGGAATATAATTGTGTATACATTTATGTATTAGAACATTTCTCCCCCAATGGAGAAGAGTCCTCTGGCTGCTAAGTAGTTATTGAGAATACTGAATCTTTGCATCCCACCATTTTTTTCAAGGATAAAAGCTGGATTACATCATAGACATCCTAAAAGTTTGGGTAAGAATCTCAGCTAGTGTTACTCATTTCAGTTTACTAGGGAATTACACAGCTGTGACACAGTAAATCAGAGTTCACTGGTTGTCAGGTTATAACTGCCAAGGAAAACTCTAATCCTGCTGAATCTAGAATGGATTTTGACATTTGGGATATGACAATAAATGATGTTTTCAAACTAAACTAACTCTGAATCACCAGAAAAAAATTACAACAACATAATATAAAGTCACAACATATAAAAACACAAGTACATACAAAATAAATATTCTAAAATTAACTGGAAGCTGTCCTGTGACGGTAATTCCTGCTCTGCAGAAGAGGTGGACAGGAGCTAAATTCAGTCAACTTTAGGTGTATAAAGTTCCACAACCTTCATAGAAGGTTTGCTGCAAGAACTGAACCCTACATTTGTCATCTCATCTCACAGCCTTTCACTGTGAGGCTCCTCCATCTGTGGACTTATTGCACCTTTTAATGAGCCTGCACAAATTCCCAGAAATTTCCAAATCCCTGTAGTTAAACAGGATCTGTACTGAAATAACTGCTGCTTTGGCTGGTGACAGTTCACCAGCTACAACTTGCTTTTGAAAGTGAAGAACTCGGCCAGTCTCCAAAGGCACAGTTCAAGATACATAATCACAGCAACTCCAGTAGTGTAATGTCATTATTCCGTAAACATTTTCATACACTACAGTTTAATCTGCTCTTTCCAACAGCAGAGAAGATGCTGCCTTGTGTGTTTCATAATCCTGCAGCTTTAACCAGTTGCTACTTTTCCCTCTCATGATTCCAGCCACATTTAAGCCACAGCAGCTTAAAAGCGTAAAGAAGGAAAAACTAATGGTTTAAAATCATCTTGAAATGACATTTTCCTTCTCGCTATACACATTCACACTGCACTCTCTCCTTTCCCTGTCTTTTCTATAGTAGTTTCTCTGTCCTAAAAGCAAAAATCTTTAAAAGACAAAGCAGGAGAAAACATTTAAAGGAAAGGAAAAAGAAAATGGACTATGATGCTCAAAAACAATTTAAACACTTCTACAGAGGGAAAAAAGATCTCGCCATATGAAGTATTGGAATTAAACAAGTAGTTGTAACTTTGAACAGGATCTATTTACTCAAATCTCGATCACTGCAAATGTAAAACACAGTTCTTAGTAAAGAAATACAATTTTTCCCCTAAAATATTTTTCTGTGCACCTGCATCTTTGAAAACAATTTTTAAGCTATAAAAAAACTAACAGGCAGGATCACATTTATAGAAACAATTTGTATGGAATGTATTTGTACATGGCAAAGAATGGAAATATTTTAAAAATTAATCACCTAGAAGTGCAATAGTTTAAAGTTATACATAAGTTCATAAACAATAATTGATAATGACAAAGGTGGCATAATGAAAACTACCAGCTTGCTTAGCAAATATGCCATAGCATATATACAGTACAGACAGTTGTACTGTTCAGTTGTGTGCTGTATCACACCATAAAATGAGATTAAGAACATTATAATGTTTTCATCTATTCTTACAGTTATTAAAATGATTGCACAAATAAAAACACTCAAAGCTAGTTTTACTAAAGTGTTCATCCCCCCTTTTTTAAAGAAACTAAAGCAAAAAAACAGGAGATCCTAGTAAAACATACACCTTCCTTGAAAAGTTGGCTAACTTATTTTTGATAATTTGTTTTCAAAACATGCTGCCACATCCAAAGGGTGGCTATGTTTATTAGAGTTTAATATTTTGTTGGATTTTAGCCAAAGGTGGTGTTTGATCCTCCACTCAGGTCTATGGGCATGAGGATCAGGAGGGATTGTACATCACCCACTACTACCTACCACCATTTTACAACACCCACCGGGCACTCCACCCAGGTGTATCTCACACAGGAATGAGCCTTTGGACCTCTCCCTGCACCTGCTGACAACACTCATTTACTACCTGACTACAACATTGAAGTGATACAGGTTGTAATACAAATCTTAATTTTTGAAGAGAAATCTAAGTTATTTTCATTTTGGGGGGAGATTCGAAGTATGGTAATAATAAAAATGGGGTGGGGGTTGTGGTTTGCACATTTTAAGTTCACCAAAATATCTGCAGTAAATAAATCATTTCTACATTAAGAATGATTACCAGCGTGTAAGGTGGAATTGGAATTACCTTAGATATATTACCCACAATGCTTTTCAGGGCAGCAGCTAATTAGCAGGAGAAAGGTCATGCAAAAAAAATAATGTGATTAGAAGAGGTTGAAAGAAAAAAAAATAGCCACATATTTGGACATGGACCAAATTTCCTTTTTGCCACTGTAACTGCAAGCCATTGCTTCAATATTTAATGAAATGCTTATGTTGCAGCACCTGGTCACATTGTCAGCATTGCCTAAGCACTGCCTCCCCTGTGGGTCATTACTGCAGCCATCTGAACGGGGGCAAACTGCTCAGCCACTACAATAATGCCACTCTTTAAGAATCTACAGCTACAAAACAGCAGGAGACAGACTTACTTTGGCTCTGATCTTGGGAAAAATGGCTGGGGGCAAAATGCTGTTTCCTACCATCAGAGTGTACAGTTAGCAATAATTCTGCAAGTCAAAGCCCAGGCAGCAGCCCCAGCTTGGCTGCCCTGCTCTGCTTTGCCTCCCTGTGCAGGAGCCTCGAAGCTCCTGGTGAGAGATTCTTGTCAACAGGAAAACAGGAGTTCACACTCCCCTGCTAATGATCCAATGCATCAATAGCTCAAACAATCACAACAAGCAGATGTCCTAAGTTAATATAGACTTTCCTGGGATTTTACTTGTGAAACATGGCTTTAAAAGGCATTAGTCTTTTGTCCTCACTAGAGATCTGCTAAATCCTGGCACCAATTCCTTGGGTATGTGAACCCCAGCCTAATGGAATTTAATTACTTTAGTGGTATTAATCATCTGTACAGTAGAGCAAAGAGTATTTTATTACCACTTTTAAGGGTTATCGGCACATTTATTTCAAATGAACTGTCAAACTGCATTACGTGTAAAGCATTCCAGGTTGGAATCCTGCAGCACAGGTGGAAAGACATTTGCTGCTTAAAACTCTTGGACATAACGAGGATGCCTCTGCCTCACACAGGAGGCAATTTATTTAAAATTAAGAACAAACTATCGTGGATTTCAGTGATTTCTTTTTGCTCGTGTTGGTTTTTGTTAACTCCTAGTACCTGGGAGGTTTACTCTGAGCTCCAAGGGTGCTCTTTTCGGAGGAGAACAGAAACACCAGTTGGCACCAAATAACCTGTGACACTATTAGAGGATTAGTTACAGAAGAGCAGTATCAGTCTTGTCCATTACCCGGCAACAAGCGCTGGCTCAGTAACACGAAGCTTTTCTAATTCACTTAAAGACATAAAATGCTTTGCATTCACATACACAGAAAAGCAGATTTTTCACTCGATGTGGCTTCTACGCTTTCTTTGGGAAAAAATTCCCTACATATCCCTAAAAGACAGCCACTAGGACATCAGCATGTCCCATGAAAAGATGCACCTTGGTAGGCATTTACAGCCCCAACAACCTCAAACAAATCAGGGAAGACCTTGGTTCTCATTTCTGTCTGCTGGCCATGGTACAGCATATTTTACATGCTGCAAAGTAGCAACTGTACCTAAAATCTAGCACAAATTAATACATGTTGAAAGATTTTTTTGACCCCTTTAGTGTGAAGTTTCTTTCTGTCTGGCCCTCGGACTCTCCACAAGTTTCAGACCTGTCCTACACCTGGTTAAAGCACATTGTTCTGCACTCATCGTCTCAGACATTCTGCACTGAGTAGCAAATGAGAGCAATTTGTGACACAAGATACTATGACATGTGGGAAAGGCACATAATTAGTGTCAGAATGAATGCATTTGCTTTTTAAAGCCTATTTGTCCTAGGATTTCAAATGAATCAAGCTGCTATGTCTCTCTCAACAGCTCCATACTGCTGTATAATGAATTAAAAGCTAGTGTTGCTAAAATGTGCAAGCTTCAGGAATAAAAACTATGCATCTCAAAACCAGATGAGAGGATCTTAAAAGGCTCTAAACTCTAATGTAGCCTATTTTAAAGCCTCCAAAAAAACTAAACCATTTTGTTAAACAGAGAATTCTCCAGTGAAATCACCGCTTTCTGTGACAGATTACTATGAATTTACAAAGCTACTTTGTTCCTTTTAAAAAGACAAGATTCAATCTCAGACTTGCATCCTCTTGCCCTGTAAGTTTTACTCCCCAGCCCTCTGCATGAGCAGGGCACACAGTGGCACATCTCAGTGTCCAGGACAGGACAGAGTTCTCTCAAATCTCTCTTCTCTCCTGCCAGACAAACACTCTCATCCATCTCTGGTTCCTTCCTCTCCCATCCAGATATTCAGACATGCCATTACCTACCAAGGGAAGTGGCACAGCCAGGCACTACCAGCAACACTGTTGTGGCAATGTCCCACAGCCAGGGACAGCTGGGACCATTCCTGAAGAGGAAAAAGGGCATTTCTGGCTTCTTGCCCCTTCTCTATATTTACTCACTGGCCGCGACTCTACAAGACTATCACCTGCAAGGTGGAGGTCTGTGCTTTGATCACAGACCACCCCTGTTAATATCTTACTGGAAAAAAGGAAATCAAGTTTGGACAATTTAGAAGAGAAGCGACTCAGAAAACAAGGCAGGCTCTCTTTGTGGTTTCTTGTCCTTTTTGTTTTTCAAACCCAAATCACATTTTTCAAACCCTTCTGGCCTATGTGCGACACCTCTTCTTCCAAAATATTGATACTTGGCCTTTAAGCCTTCTTCAGTGGATTAAAAAGACAGCCAGTGTGGTGTCACCGGAGTCTCATCCTAGTGACCCCAAAAATGAGTTGGGAAGTGGATTAGGTGCTTCCAGGAACTTGTAATGTTGATTCATTCCCCTTCTATTAACTGAGGCTGGTCATAACAGAAACACAACTCTTTAACAGGACACAAGGTTCCCCTAAAATTAATGTTCTGAGTAAGCCCAAATACCCAGCTTTGATCAGGGGAACAACATGACAGGGAAAGATGGAGTAAGCAGAGCATCTCTCCAGCTCTATTGGTGCTGCCGGTGCCAAACACACTGGGACAAGAAGAGTGATGGCCGGCAGGTCACAGGCCTGCCTGACAATGCTGTGGACACCGAGTGGCTTTGAACTATTGCCCACAGAAAGGCCATGCAGAACCAGCCCCAAGTATCCTCCTGGTCTCTCTCTGCAGCTGAGTGTTCCCCAGCTGTGAAGGTGCCATGTATTTTGCAGTCCCAGGCAGCTGCAGGTACAGCCAGATGCCCTCATCAGCTAATAAGAAAGCCCCATTTTTAAATGCCACTTTATGATTAGGTAACAGAACAAACACACACCCCTGTTACTGCGAGATAAATGTCTGGAAGGCAGGCTGAGATACAAGGCACAGCCAGATGCCTCCAGTGACCCTGAAAGAATGTTATCTTAATGTAATGCACACCTTTGACTGCCTCGTTGTGTTTAGTGCATAAAGTAGCCTCAGACACAGGTTCAGGCAGAGTTGTGAGATAATCCACATGGTAAATACAGCACTGGACTAGCAAGTACTTCATTTCAATATTTAAAAAGATATTGCTGGACCAGGTAAGGAGCCAGTTTTATCACCTGATCTGAAACATGCTCTGTATCACAGCTCAGGCTCTGCAAGCCAATCTCAAATAGTCTCCTGAGAGGTTTTGCTTATGGAAAAAGTGCAGAATCAGACTTAAATTAAGATAGGAAAAGGAATACATACCGTCCTTTGAAACGAAGATTCCATTTTAAAAGTAAGGAAATGATTTATCAGTATAGAGTCATAAAAATTCTGCAGTAAGCACAATCTTGTTCTGATTAAAGCCAAAAGGAGTTTAGTAAAAGGTGGACAAATTGGGCCCAAGTCTGAGATCTGAAACCAATTTTCTCCTGTAGCAGTTACTGGAAAGAAGAAAGTCAGCTTTTTTCCAGGAAAAAAGGGCATGTTTCTTGCCATGTTCCCAGCATTTTGCCTTCACTCCAGTGAGTCTCTGGCCATCACTTTTAGCATCCGTGGGGTTGCACAAGCTAAAGGCAGGGAATTATAACTGTGAAGTTCAAAGTACAGCTCTATTAGCTTTCAAAGGAGCTGTTAAAAGCAGGCACTGATGCGCCAGGAGTGTTAAGACTTGCATATAAGCTGAATGTTACAAAAATGAGCACTCGGGAAGTCAATGGGATTACTCACAGTGCAGGAAGTTAAACATGTGCATACATTTCAGGAAGCCTCGTGCCGAGTACAAACACCCCTCAATGCTGTGCCTTGCTCAACTTCCTTGCGGCGTTTCCAAAGCTGGCAGAGGTGTCCTTTCACTAAAACCCCAGAGTGGGACTAAAGTGTGATGTTGTATAGCTTAGTCTAAACCATTAATGATTTCCGAAGGAAGACTCAGCCCCAACACTGCCCAAAAGCAATTAGCTGGAGTTTGCAGTGCTTGTCTTCCAAAATCCACCTGCCCCTTCTAGTTCAGCCTTCAGTAGTTCTCACAGGCTTCTCAACCCTAAACAGCTGAAAACAAAACAACTCCTTAAGATTTTTGAAGACTAGCTTTGGCCTGATTTTTCGGTTTTTAATTAACAGTAAAATAAGGAATGATAAATGCTTTTATGTTCTTCACAGAATTTTAAATTATTCTGAAGTTACATCACACCATTTAATGATCTCTCCCTGTCTTCAAGATACTATATTGGAAAGTCATTATTCTTTTCCAATTGGCAGGTGAGAAACATCTGCAGTCACACCACAGCCAATGTACTGACTGAAAATGTTCAGAATAAATTTCAACAATTGGGTTCTGTTTATTATTTTTAGCAGATGCATTTGGATACTTTTTGCATCAGACAGACATCTCTCTTCTAATTTGTATGAAACACATCCTCACACCCCCAGGTTAGCTCTGCACCAGGACAGGCACACAGTTTTGATGGAAAATGTTTGGAAACGGGTAAAGAACTGACCAATATGTCCACACAGAGCAGTTGGACTTGACAATGGGATCTGGGAAATGCTTCTTAAATTGGCACTTCAGTTGCAGGTCTTAAAAGTGCTCCTGAGCCCCAAAATTATGAAGAAAACAAATACGATCACGCCCCTCAGACATTCTGCCCCTTCAGAGACTCTGTGGTACTACAGCATCATGAGGAACATCAAGATGTGACCCCTCACATTTCCTATGTGGGCAGCAGACTGTCCTATGTGGACACCATCCCTGGTGACAAACCCAAGGCATTCATGATTTTTCAGAAACATCAAAGGCTCAAACAACCACAGAATTAAACACAGACAAATTACTTTTGCAAGTAAAGGCAGTATGGAAAAAACAACCAACCACAAAAAGGTATTGGAAGTGTGGTTCCCCAGGATTAACCAGATACATTGATTCTGTGCCTACAGCCTCCAAAGCACTACCCAGATTTGAGCATCCACACTGAGAATGTGAGCACAGTAGTTCTGTACCTGTAACCAACCTTAACCAGACAATTCTGCCCATGACTTCATGCCAAGGAAAGGGGAGGAAGGCAGATCTTTACTCCTCGTTGAAAACACAACTGCTGCCCACAGCAGGTGTGACTCCCCCTTGCATTCCCAACATCCAATTCAAAACACAGACTGACATGTTTCCCCTTGGTTTATCACGACAAGGAACCAAATGCCTGTCCTGAGAGATCTGACAGATAGGAACTGACAAGCTCTAGTTTTCCATTTAAGGCTGCAGTCCAGAGTAGACTAATTCAGGTCCAGTGCGTCTTTGCCACACCTCCCCCACTTCAAACCACAACTCCAGGCCTTGGGAAGCTCACTCCATATTGCCACCCAACAGAATTTTCCCTCATGCTTTTATGCAACCCCGTAGGCATCCAATGCACTTAGTCATACAATCAAGTGTGATTTTTCCCTGAAACCAAGCTTGATTGGTGAAAATGCAAATAACTTTGAAAATTGCATTTCTGTGCAACAGATGTTATTCTGACTGTGTTCAAATACTTGGTTGAAATATAAAGCCTAATTTTCTGTCTCAAAAAAAGAAAACATAACAGCTTCTAACAACAGCAAACTGTGATAATGAAAGTTCTGTAGCATGCGTCACTGGATTCCATTTTGGAACTGTGTAGAGCACAGTGGTTTTGTCTCCTGATTACCAAAGAATGAATGTCACCAATTGGTTTTATTATTATATTATGACTCCAGTTACATACAAATTCAAACCCATGACTGAAGACCTGCAGATGGAATATGATCACCCTTATTCTTGCTCTCTTAATGACCTTTAAGAGAGTTGCATCTCTTACTAGTAATGCAGAATATCTGCAAAGACCAACTTCTCCATCAGACATCACTCTTTTGGAGCACTAAATTGTTCTCCTAGGAACATCCCCAGTTTTAAATTTTTAGAATAAGCAATCAAACCATGTATAAAAGAACAGCAGATAGTAATGAAATAGAATCCTCCATTTCAACTTAAAAAAACATATTTAAAAGCCAGAGAATCATGGGCACAAGGGAAAAAAATCCTCTTTTGCCACATCTCCTTTCCAAGTTTCCAGGTCACTGTGGAGCTGGGAAGAACCTGGCCAAAGTTACCTCGTGCAGATGAACACTCAGGACTTCAGATGTGAAAGTTAATATGAAAAGACAGAAGTTGACAATTTATACAATCAGTTATTTAGAGATCTAATTGAAATTGCTGATACAAGCAGCTTGTCATGCTGCATCAAGATATTAACAAAAATCAATAATAAAGCAATAAGATGAACATCTAATATGGACCATAGTAACAGTAACAAAGCATCAGGAATTTACAAGCAACACAGGATGCTTTTGCCAGGTTTCATCTCTGGATTTTGTACCACGTACGGAGTTCTTAAAATAGCTCTGTCTGAAAGAAAAAAAGGTATGTCTGTGTGTATATCTATAAAGAAGTGTGCAGCTACTTGCATAGTTAGCCCTGTCTGCAGCTAATTAGCATCCTGGATGTCTCCACAGAACATGTGTTGACTCTTTTCTCAGACACAGGCAATATCTGGGCTTTCGTGCTATTCGGATGAAAGGAACGCTGATCTTGTCTCTCACATTTACGTTATGCTAAAGAGGAATGTCTCCTCTACAAAGTCATCTCCAGACCTGCAGACTCTGCACAGGTGTGTAACACAACCACAAAAGCCAACAACAAAGGTAAATAAAAAACAGGCCACCATAAAAGATACCGAAATGTTTCTATGCGCAAATAAAATACCGAAGTTATTCCACTTCTGTAATTTCTCGTATCTGACTTATACTGTCACAAATGCTACAGTTTATAGCTCCTGTTTCCCTTCATCCTCACATTGTTTTATACTCCACAAGTTGTTTCTTTTGGAACCCTGAAAAGCACTGCAAGAAGGACTGAAATGCTACATTAAACAAAATCAAATTAAACTGGTTCAAACATCAACACAAACACACTGGTTTGGGTGGAAATTGAAATATTGGGGTATTTTTGCCATTTCCAGCCTAAATAAGTTGAAGCAGCAGAAACTTGCACTGACACTCTCCTAAAAACCAGGATTTTGAAGGCTAAGACCAGAAAAGCAACCATTGCCATGCCTGGATAGAACCTCAGAGGCTGGGCTCTTTTAAACTTGCATCATCATGGTTAAACACACAAGAATCCTTGTTTTTGCAATCAATAAAACCTTGCATACTTGGCACCAGTTGCAAAAGCAAAGGGATATGAGGAATGGAAGAAGGAACCAATCTGCAGGGTGACTCCAGATGTCGATGGTGACCAGCTCCATGGTCACCCCATGGCTGTGCTGTGTAAGCAATACAGTAGCAATGAGCTCATTAGAATCCCAGTCTTTAGGACTTTTTTCCATGTTTGCATCACTTCTTTTCAGCTGGTTTGTCCCCAGCACGCGACAAACCCGTGCTTGGAGGAGGGAAAGCTCAGTTTCATTCCTTTATTGATCTATCAGACAAGAACTTAATCAATCTTCTTTATAAGCTATTAAAGCAGAGCAAGAGAAATGAACTCACCTGATACATTCAGCATTGATTGCTTCTTTCGAGGAACTGAATGTCAGCCTTATCTGCTGCTACAGCTGCAATTCAATTTCTCAGAAACAAGTTTTTCCCCTCATTAGCTCCCCAGAAATAGCGCAATTAAAAATGTATTTTAGACAAAATAGAGAACGTAACCAAAATTAAATGAACAACACCTCCATTTAAGTTTCATTAGTTAAGTGTGTCCTGGAAAACACTGAAACCAAGTGAAATCAGGTTAAGGAAAATCTTTTAATGAAACATAATCTAGTCCATAATGCGAGCACCCCATCACTAATTTCAGGGGGAGTTCTACATGCCAAGCACCTCTGGAATTCAACAACAGGAATTTCCACTTTATTGAACCTATCAAAAATAATAACAAAAAAGGCAGCAAACACACTCCCTACAAAATTGTCTGTATTCAAGAGATTTTCAATATTCAAATTTTCATTTTTGGACATCCTAGCAGTAACTGAAAGACTCTAACTTGCTGAACTGTGCCAAAATAGTTTTGTTAACAATATAACCTTACATTGCATACATTTATGTCCAGAGCAGCTCCCAAGAACTGCAGCTCAAGTCCTTCCCTTAAAAACTCACACAAGACTCTACAAGCAAATCACCTTCACCTCCTTCCTCAATCCACCTTTTAAAGGAGTTTAAGGGCTGCAGGAGGGCAGGTGAATCCTGGGAAGTGTAGTTTACAATTACGGAGCCTAAGGCAGAAGGGGGAAAAGCTGGTGCTAATCACAGCTCAGTTACAGGTCTTATGCCTCTGTTATCATTCCTTGCTATCACCTGGTTTGGGATGTAGCTCCACAGAAGGGAGAAAACTCAACATGGAAGTAATTGGAGAACAAGCAAAACATTTCCATTTCATAAAACAAACTGATGGGTTCTCTTGGCAAGAAAAGATTTTGATGTAATTCAATTTATTTGTAGGTGTTCAGTCTACCAACCATTGTGACAGTTGGCAGATTTCATGTGATTTCAAATGGAACAGTGATCAAAATCAGAATTTCTACTGGATGGAGAGCTTGGGGTTTTTCCTTGCTTTGGAGGAGTTAATGCACATGTAAATCAGGACTAGAAACTTATGACTGCTGAGAAATACCTGAGTAAAGTTACCAGTGCCACTTGATATTCATTCTTCCCTATTCCTGTATTAGACTTGTTATGCCTTGTCTGTCTTTCCTTTTGGTCCATTTTGTTTTCATTTTTTTCAATAGCATTGAAACAACACAATTTACAACCTTTTTACAAGTCTTCAAGATGCAAAAACTATCCCTTGTGACCATCCTGAAAGGAAGGTGAGGTGAGGAGGGGGTTGGAGGAAATGGCCTAAAGTTGCACCAGGGGAGGTTCAGATGAGATATTAGAATAAAAAATTTTCAGGAGTGGTCAGGCACTGGAATAGTTGCCCAGGGAGTGGTAGAGTCACTGTCTCTGGAAACGTTCAGGAGGAGTCTGGATGTGCCATTTGAAGACATGGTTTGCGGGTGGCAATGGTGGTGCTGGGGTGACACTGACAGTGTCCTTTGGTAACTGTGGGCATCACTCCTTGAACACAAGGAATTACTCTCCTGCCCACTGCAATCCCCCAACATCCAGACAAGAGTGTGGCCTCTCCTTCACTGAGCTGCAGAGAAGTGCCTACATTTACTACGACCTTTACCAGGCAAGAAGGCACAACTGCCAGGTGTCAACAAACCTTTCTGGAATCTCAAATGGGACAGAATGCAAAGCATTTTGTCTTGCCAAAGAGTAAAATAAAAATGTTACTTTGGAGCTCTTTTATTTTTTTCCCTTCACTGGAAGGGAAAAGCAGCCTTTGCTATTAAGCCTGTCTATTTTCATGGGAAATCCTTCCATTTGCAATATCTGCATATCATGTTTAAATATCTCCCCCAGGAAGATATACCACTTAATAATGCTTCTGTTTATTTATTGCAAAACTCAAGAATAGCTGGAAGTCCATTATGAGAATCTTTTAGCAAATTTAATTAATTTGTAATTAATTTTATTGGTATTTATGAGAGAAATCTTTAATCAGCATAATTTAGACTGAAAATTACAATATTAACTAATATTAATTAAACAACAATGTAATAATTTCAATAGTTTTAATTATTTTTAGATTAAATTACCTACTAGTCAATTCTACCCTGCTTTTGAAATTAATTAGCCAACTTAAGCATGCTCTGTACCAAGGGTAGAACATGATGTCTAAACAAGGCAAGAAGTGCTGTTTCCAAGTGTCAGCTGGGTTGTCATGCTTTAAAAACTGCTTTTTCATTCTAATTTTAAGTAAGATGTGTTCTGTTTAAACTTGGAGCTAAGCTTTCAGATAATGAGGGGCCTTGGATTTTGGATCTGCCTTTTGTTTTAGTCTCATTCCAAATCCCGACTGTAGCATCTCTTATTGACAGAGTGGAATTAGTGTAACCTTTGTATTTTTACACATGGTTGGAGTGAAAAGGGGCAAAAGAGAGACATTTCACCTCCAAACTTAATGAGAGCTTCTAAATACTGCACCAGACAACAAATACCTATCAGGTGGACACCAATACGTGTCCCCATACAGAAAAATGAGTTTTCTACTGAATTCTGGCAGCTGCAGCAGCCCCTTCTCTTTCTCACACAAAATCTGCTGTCACAGGACAGATTCAAGAAAACAAGAGTTTCTTGCTCAAAATACAATTGATGGGGAAAATGTTGCTATATCCCATGGCCATGAACTACCTTGGTTCAACTACTGATGAGCTCTAAAGCTGTAAGTTCCTTTCCACAAGCTGCACTTTTGTTTCCATGCTTTCCACCTTTGGACTCTCCTTGTAATTTTTCATAAAGTCAAAAAAACATGACCACAGTGTTTCTTCTGGTTCTTAATCCTGAGAGTTTCACCGTGACAATACTGTGCCTCTCCAATAAGGTCTACAACCAACAAAAGACCAAACCCTGTGGTGCTCACCCCCTCCTCTCCTAAGCACTAGTACTACTGTACCCATGAGGAACAGCGGGCCATGGATGTGCCTTCACGCTGGCACAGAGTAGACCCGTGCTGGGTTTGAACCTCGGCCTCCTACGACATCCATGTGCTTTCACTGATCTCGGGGTCACTTTGATGAGGACCAGGGGGAGCCAATATTTTGGTGTTACAACTTCCATTCATCTGTTTGTACTTTGGGTGTGGAAATCTGCTGACTGAAAATCCTTTCAATGGTTGCCACAGTTTCCAAAAGCAACTCCTCAATTTGGGAAGCTGAGTTTTGTGTGCCCGACTTGGAGCTCCTTGAAGGGTTGTGAATTTCAAAAGGCAGCTTTTCACTCTCTGAAACTCAGGCTGGTTTTTTTCTGCTATCAGACCAGACATTAAACAGGTTTGGTCATGGCAAGGCTGTTATAGAAAGCAGAATACAGAAACAAAGAGTGCCCAAAAGGTAAGGTATATACTCAAAGAAATACATTACCTGGCAGGGAACTGTCTTCCTTATTTCCTTCAGAACTTCTCACTAAAACACCTCCAAGATCTTAAAGAAATTATTCAGAATGACTCCAATGAAGAAAGACTTGCTTTTCAAATGTATTTTAGCAACTACAGTTTCTTAGGGGCTTTGAAAATTCTTACTGTGTATTTATTTATCCCTTTAAATTCCTAAAAATCTTACAAAATCTCTTTCTGAGTCTTGCAGGACAGGCACTATTCTTCTGAATGTCACAGAAGAGACCTACAAGAATATGGTATGTTTTCCAGGGAAAAAATTCAACCAAAAAGCTGACCTTTAAACAGAAACTGTCTGTGGTGCAGAGGGTCAGGTTGGCACCCACAGAGTTAAACTGACTAAGTCTACAACAAAGGAAAAAATATTAGCATTCCTATCTGTGTAAACGACATTAGCACCAAGACTGAATTATCTTCTGAATTATTTTATTCCAATTATATTTTGATATAATTCAAGGTCTAGTGATTTTTTTAATGTTTGCAGTTCCCCCAGTTTAATACCAGAAAAGCAATCAGTCATTTGCTCCTCAGACACCAAGTGGCTGGAATAGTTTTTCCATCCATTTGAAAAATATACAATCTGTATTTGCCTTTAAGTATACATTGGATGACTATTGTAAGTGATATGTAATTGTTTTTAAATTGTTGAACTTATTTTAATATATATTTGCAATTATATAGTTATTTAAATGTTCATATTATAAGCAGTTTTTATGGATTAACAAATTGTTCATTCATCTTTCAGTTTTTAAAAAGGGTAAATAGGAAAAGACTAAAATGTGCTTTATTGGAGCACATTTTATTCTGTTGCTTATTAAAAATCTCTGTAACAACTGATAAAATAAGAAGCTGAAAAGACTCCTAGAAAAATATTCAAAACTATCCCTTTGTATGTCTAACACTCCTTCTGTGTGGAAAGGCAATAAAGGAGCCAGTTCCAGATCTAAGTTTTTTAGTAGTTTAATTTTCTGAGTTCTCAAAAGTTCCTCCAGATATAAAGGCACATCTGTTCACCTAAAGGTGAACAATTCCAGCTTCATTTGGTCCCAAAGCAGGCACATGTATTTTGCTCGAATTAGCTTTATTTTGGTTTAGCTTGACGAGAAAGTCTGTGTGCACAAAGACAATATGGATTAATTAGGTGAGTTGCCAGGAATTTGGCAGCACTGACCAGCAGGAGAGGAGGGCAGGTGACAGTCCCACTCCACAGCAGGGTCACACATGTGCAAGAGCATCTCTCTTCCAAGGGTTGTGCTGTCCTATCCCACCTAAGGGCAGTGTGTCTGGTCTAAGCAATGTAAGGACTTCAGTGTCACCTAGAAAGCCTGGAACAGAGACCCAGCACAGCCCAGAAAAGCCCCATCTCACGGCTGAATCCCATGTTCCTGCTCCTGAAAGGTTTCAGTAAAAGTGAAACTGGTGGTAGGAGAAGTTCTTCTCTAAGCCAGCTGTGCCATTTCCCCCATCAGCTGCTGGGCTGTGGGGTCAGAGTCTTTAGCACCAGGTCTGGAACACACCATAGCAGAACGGATACCGTAAAAGTGAGTTTTAACCTTTGCTGCAAGTTTCTCAAGGTTTGGGGTTATGTGTAGTTTTTTTCAAACTGTATCTTACACGCACAAATCAAACTACCAACAACAAAACTTGTTTGCCCAAGGAAACTAAGCAGACATCATGTGTGAGCAGGTTTGGGGAAATTTTCTTTTGTCTCTGAAAACAGCAATACACAACACCCCCATTCCCAGCTTAAACCCAATCTGCATGTTAAGCTGCTGAGCTGTGAGCCTACTTTGAAAAGCTGGCCCTAAGTGCCTTGGGGTTCCCTCTGAGGGGGGCATGCTCCATTTTCCATCACCTGCAGCAGCACCTGACTGGCTTTACAACAGATATTGTGGATTTACAAAGCCCAGGTACCTGAGAGACCAGATGTCTTCTGCTGCAGCAGGTATCAGAAGAGACACCTGAAGGAGCAGTCTAACACAGCCAGCCTGGGATTTCTTGTGAAGGCTGCACAGTTTCTTCCTTACTGATGTGATGAAGCCCAAGCTTATTGACATGCAGAAGCCTTCCAGAGTCCTATTTATTATCCCTGGCATTTGAAAATGGAAGGGGTTTTGTGGGATCAAACGTAGGTCATTACTGCCTAATGGCCCTTTGTTAGTCTATACAAACTGAATTTGGTAGTTCCAGGTCCCATTCCTAATGTATGTTTGCCATTATTATTTATCATCATCAACACACCTGACAGGGTTTCTCAGGAGAGAAGTGAGGGGCTGAACAGACCAAAGGAGTGAGCTCCCTCTCAGTCTGAGTGCTGGTTGCTCCAGAAAAGGCTGGAGGCCTCTCAGCCAGGCAATGGGAGGAAATCGGCCTCTGGTCTGTCAAACTTGTCACAAAAATTATTAAAAACTATTTTAACGTATATAGAAAAAGTTGGAAAGGCTGCACTGTACATTCACACGTGACACACACCACTCAAGCTTCATTTCCAGGTACCTTGACACCTGCCTATAGTTCTGCAATTATTAATTTGGCAGCGTTTCATGCCTTCCTTCATCTCCAGGAACGATTTCCATCTATTTCCTAATACACTGAGCTTCCCGCATGTATATCCTTGATCCTCACGCTGACTTTGGACATGACCTTTTGCAGTATTCCAGTGTATATGTGGAGATAATGAAGGGCACTCCCAGAATTGATCGCCATCGGTTACATTATCCAACCTTTTTTATTCCTTTTTCCTTATGTACTTAAGTAGCAGAGTTGGAAGAGAAGCTGTCTCCTTGTGGATAATAATTGATTTTCTACCAATTAGAACTCAGGATGGGCTAAACCAGACCTATAATATTTAAAAAATTAATTCTATTTTGGACAGGTCAAGGTATGGCCCCAAGCCAGCTAACAGACTGTGTGAAACACAGCCCAAGAGAAGAGCCATACAACAAGCTGCAGTGTTCATTATTCTCACTCTCTCAATTGTTCACTAATTTTTATTAAAATCTATGGCTATTTGTCTTTTAACATTTAGTAAGCATGCATTTATCTAAATCTTACAAGATCATATGACATTGGATATGATCATCTGAAGTGTAACTTTATTCTCAGCTCGTTTTTGAAGCTCACATAATTTTGTAAAGAAATGGTTTGGAACAGAGGGCCCTCTCAGGAATGTGTGCACTGGCCCTGGGGCAGAAAAAACTGAATAACCCTCTGGAGCTCCTTCTCTTGCAGGCTGGAGAGTAGGCAGGCACCTCCTTGGAAGAGCTGGATGTTGCACCAAACACATGCCCCTCCTTGCCTCTCAGCACAGTGTGGGTATGGAGCAGGCTGCTGGCTGAATAGACAGAAATAATCCCGACCAAATCCAAAGGTTTACTGCCTGGACGTTGAACGGCATAAATATCCACATAATAATAGCCATAAGAATTCTCAACATTAAGAATAAAATTTGAGAAAAAGCTATTGTAAATTTTCTATTAAAAAGTGTAATGTGGCAATTTCACTGAAACATTTATATTTTAAAAATCCAATCTTAAAATCTGCTGGGATTTTAAATTTTGGCCAGCCTAAATTCTTCTCTCAGATGGAACTCCCTTGGATTGCAGCATGAGTGGGACTCAGACATTTCTGGTGGGATTAGCAGTGCACTAATAAGGCAAAAAGGCTCCTTTCATTGTGATGACTAAAATTTCTCTGTAGCCAAAAGCCCAAGAGTACTGGCATGTGAATTAGACATTTGTTGATTGAATGCTGTATGTTGTCCTGGTAGACTTGTATATAAACATGAAAAATTATAGAAATGTGTTGTTATCACAGCAAGTGAAATACTTGGGTAAGAAATTAAGCATTTAGTCAAAAAGAAGGTTATTATGGGTCTGCCTATTATCAGGTTAAAAGTCTAAGCAATGCAAGTGTTCTGTTTACACACAAATACATTATTGATTTCTAGCAGTTCATTCATTTGCATAAAAAATCTGTATCTAAATAGGATCTTCAGTTTTAAGCCATATGTACTAAGAGCTTGACAGACTAGATGGTATTTAAAAGTGTGTCTTACATAAGGCAAAATGGAAAATATTGATGTTCTGCATTGCAGAAAACAGAAGACTTTTAACAATGCACAGGGAAACGCATCTGCTGGGTTTTACCTGTTCTCAAGGCACTGTAGCTGCACACTTGAAATGTATCTCCTTTCAACAGCTTTGCACATTTTGTGCTGTAATATCACTTCAGACATTTGTTTGAAGGCAAACAGCAACTCTGTTTTAGAAGCAAAGCCATTCAAATCCCACCCAGTCCCAGATTTTTGCACCCAATTCCTACTGCAATGCCTGCAAGTTTCCACAGTACAGAACACAATAATGCTGTTCTGCAGACAGACATGTAGAGAAAACATGGAGAAAATGTTCTAAGGTAAACAAATGAGATTAAAGAGAACAGCAATAGAGACACCCTCAAGATTTAATTATTCAAAACAATAGTTTATCATCTGTTCCTGTTCTGAGCTACATATGTGCACATTGCAGAGTGAGCAGAGGGGACAGCAAAACACAGTTGCTGCAGTTTGCTCTTGGCTTACAGGAGACCTTTGAAGTTTCTATCCTGGAGACAGCACAGACATAATCCCAGAGAGCTGCCAGGTTTGGATCTTCTGTGCTTGGTGCTGAGGTCTCCTGACTGATTTATTTATCCTTGTCCCTTTCCCTCTTGGCTTTCAGTCATCTAAAGATTCCCAAGCTTAAGTTCTAAAACTTAAACTAAAACTAAACCTAAACTAAACTAAAACTAAAACAGTGAATGTAATGAAATTTTTCTTTTTCTCCTACTTCTCTATATTTAACTTTTCAAAATATTCTCCAAATATTCAATGAGACAACAAAACAAAGGGTGACAGGCAGCCTTTGGAGTACACTAATGCAGCCCCTTGTGACAAGGTCTGTACCAGAGAGAGACAGCAGGTCTGGGAAAATAAAATAAATAAATATGGCTGGGAACAGCATCAATTCATTTTAAATTGGAATGAAGAAAGTTGTGGCAAAGAGGACCCGAAATAAGTGAAAAATGCCAAGTCAGCGGGAAATTCCAGGGTGTGCAGTCTTTCTGAAATTAAGCTACTTTTACAGGCATTTGAAAAGCCTTAAGAAAACAAATGTCCCCCAGAACTGGGAACAGCCATCTTTCGGTAACCCAGCTATGGGTTTCTCGCATAATGTGGCCCGTAGAACAGGGCTACACCCAACTATGCCAACAGCAGCTCACTCCAAACAGCTGAAAAAGTGAACTCCACCGCAAAAATCCAGCAGATGTTTACCTGCAATGAAAGGCAAAGCTGTCCTTCTGATCTCTGAAAGAGAGTGGCTTAGAGGAACAGACTGTTAGAGCTGGGATGAGACCTCAGCTAACTTCCTCACATCCCTGTGTCTGCTAAGCTGCATCAGCTTCAGTTCAATGGGAATATACAAATGCAAGTGGCACCCGTGTATCAATGAAAATGTAAACTGTCTCACTTTACCCTTCTAGGAAGAGAAAGAAAAAGTTACTACTGAGACAGAAAGAAGCTGACCCCACCCAAGGACCTTTCTATCCATCCCTGCAAGCTTCCTCAAGCAAATCAACAAAACCTTTATGGACACTTTACCAGTATTGATCTGGAGATCAGCTGCCTTAGATAATGTGTCCAGGCCAAAACCTGGGAATGTGCGGATGAGAATGACTAGTGAGAAAGAGACACAGAACTTTATTGACAGAGAACTTCTGTAAAACTTGGACATGAAGGAAATTAACAAACCTCTGAATTCATCCCTAAATCTCATTTTAACCTGCTGTACATCTGCCTGCCATAAATAAATAATTAGAGGGTTCTGTGGCTTTTCTAAGCCACAAAACCAGTCATTAATTTCAAAGAGCCCACCCTGCCCACTGCCATTTAAGTTCCCTCTACTGAAATGCCTGATACTCTTTCAATATTTAAACACTGGGATTTTTAAACAAACCCATTGAATTTCACTGGAATTTAGGCACTCATACTCTTTAATCTGTTTTCAATATTTCAGTCATAGCTTCTTAATCCTTAAACATTTTCTGTAACTTATTAACTCCAGAAACACTTAAGATATACCAGAAAAAAACAGGACAGGGTATAAGAGCAAAACCACAAGTTCATATTTAGGACCTGATGATATTATCAACCTTAGGATTTACAGGTCTAAGCAGCTGGTGTTTCTGTACCATACTACATTACATTTATGTGTACCATTGCCCTCTACAGGATGGAATTTGGGATTTATGTAAGTGCAGCGATTACTTTGCTTTCTAGGAGCTCACAAAGCAGTACATATTCCAAAGGTGGAAGACTGTAATTTTATCACAGAAGGTTCTGGATTCCACATCTGATTAACATATTCAGTGATATGAAAGAGGCAACCCTGTACAGCGTATTGTAAACTGAGCAGCTGTACAAAAAAACAGAGTCATTTTTTCAAAAGACAAGTATGATTGTAAAGACAAATGCAGAAAGCATCTTTACCTCCCAATAATGTCTTTCTTTCTATAATCAATACTTTGTACAGGACACGTGCAATAAGCACTTCTGAATATCTGGATTATTTTGAAAATACGTCACATTTTCAAAATGTGAAAAGCATTTAAAACATACAAGAAGAAACCTGCAAATTCTGATCTGGCATCCTGAAAGTACAGTTCTACCATTTTATTTCACCATTATTTGCATTCACAAAGCTGCAACAGCAATTCTGGTTACAGAAAAATAAGATAGTTAACTTCTACATGATATTGCTTACATAACGTACTCACGTTTTCCCTTAAAATCTGGCCCCTGGGCACACTTGGAATACTGGGAAAGGTCCACAGTGTCAACAAATCCTGAGGTGTGTTTATAAGTACAAACTGACCCTGAATGAGATCTCAGTAGAGACAGTGAGAAATTATGAGACTAATTAAAAAAAGGACAAAATCCTCATACAATTCCCATCTGAAATTTCAGTGTTCACAAAGTATTTCTCTCTGAACTTTTAAGTGCACAAAAATTACTTTTAGCAGAAACACTGAGACCACCCCAACTTCTATCGTTATCGGAACCACCACATCTCCAGCTTCACATAATTTTCAGATTTTGGGTTAAATCAAGTAGTTTTTATAAAGACAGACCAAGAGCTCACTGCTTTGGATTACTTGTTAACAAGGTTCCCTTGATTTAGAGATTAAACTTTGTGTGTAAACCTCATACATACAAAAACTGAAGAAATACAGGTAGGCCTAAAATAGGAAGAGAAATCCCTATCAGGGTGTTCATCCGTACCAATGGTATAAGGGTCTTTTTTAAATATTATTCATCTTGCTTTTTGTTAATTACAGAAAAGGCGAAATATTCTTTATGGCTAGAATAGTTCTTTTAAAAATAACATTTCAGAAAAGCATTGAACAAGACATTAATAACAAACTGAAAGGATAAACAGAATACAAGTCTGAAAAATTCTATATTTGTATTATGCAGGCATTGTTTTCATTCTTGGCACCTTATTTTTCATGTACGTAAAGAGAACACAAGCTACAGCAGGGTGAGACAGAGATCAATGCTGAATGTATTACTTGGCATTGGTCAGACTCGGTTTAATAAGAAAAGAATTGATCCATTAAGCTAAACCTAATTCTTCGCCGAAAATGGTTGAAATCTCTTCTTTATACTGCTGGCTTGATAAAGACCTATAATATTCAGAAGAAACAACTCAAAGCTGAGTTTAACAAGATTAAATGTATTGCAAACATACTTAACAAGAATCTATCCAGTTGTTAATGATTACTATTAATATCAAACAATTTTTGTATAGAATTTTTTATTACAGTAGTTGTAAAATATAGCCATGTGAAACACAATATAAAAAGGGGTTTAGGTAATTTGTAACAGCTACAATTGCAGAACCAAAACCTTAACCTATAAGATACAGTAATTTATTTTATCAATCCAGTTTCTCATACAAGTGCAATTCAATTTGTAAAGTATTTAAGTGCCAGTCATTAACACTGTATAGCAAAGTGCAGAAGGACAGCATCTACTATATGAGATTGTGTTATTCTATGTGAAGAGACTGCAAAATAAATTACTTTTCCTATCAGCAAGGCTGGAGACCTATTGTTAAAACACAACTTCAGATGTCTATGAACTACTCTCCAAAGCCCTGCTTCCCAGCTCCGACAGCTAAAGGCACCTCCTGGTGCTGCACTGGGGCTGTGAGGATGCCCTGCACTGCCAAAGGGACCTATTTGGCACAGTCACTCGCCTCTGTCACTTCTCCTCTGAAGACCAGAGCTGTCCTGAAAAACAGTCTCCATCCCAAAGCCTCTGGAAGGTCTCATCCTGCAGCACAGCATCACCAGGACAACACAGGGAAAAAAATCCACATCTCAGGAGCAACACTAATGGGCTGTGAGTAGCTTGCACCTCTTGAGTTGTGCCCTCTCCTTGGATAAATACAGGATTAACATGGGTTACAATTTTGCCCATCAAACAGCCCTTTTCTGTATTTTTTTTCCAAGCACGCTTTTAAATGTGTTTTATAGACCGGGTTGTCTCTTTAAACAATACATAAAAGAAGGAGAGAAGGAATTATGCTTCGCCCAGGATTTGAACAGGACAGGACAGAACTGGAAGCAATTCAGCAGTGCTTACAATCTAGTTACAGTTTTAATTAAGATGACATTGTGGCAAAAATACAGCCACACAAAAATCCAACCTCTGAATTCAGCAAAAAGAATTACTGAAGCAGTGGGTGAGAGTGAATGGAAAACAGCACTGGAAGAAAAGGACAGAGAAGGAAATGGAAAGTACTGAAAGTCAATTATTACATGCCTGAAGGTTGGATGTGCTGTCTGGCATCAGAACATTGTGTGTTAAAATATATATTGAAAAAGAAGAGGAAAATGCAAGAAAATTAATTTATGAAAAGGGCATATTTAAGGTATAAAGATATAGATAGGGAAGACAACTAGAAAGATTACAGCATGAGGTTAAAAGACTCCCACACTGATAAGGAAAGCAAAGGAGGAAAATTAAAGGAAAAGCTCACATAAGGTGAGGAAATTGTAAATAAAGATTTTTTTTCTTTTCAAGCACGTCAAGAGCATATGGTCACTGAGAGAAACAGAAGCACACCTATGAAATGGCAAATGGCAGTTTACTAACAGGAAGGAGAAACTGCTTAGAAACGAACTCTCTGTTTTACTGTCCATAAAACAAGGTTGGGACTGATGACAGGATCAAACATAAATTTCCTGGGGGAGGAAGAATAAACACCAGAGAAAATCAGTAACATGCCAGAACAGCTCATCAAGAAATTAGAAAGTCTGAAGGCTGACATAACTCCAGGAATAGACAGAATTAATTCAGAGCTCAGAAAGATATGTCAGAAGAGATAGAGGAGTCATTAGCAGATACATTTAAAACCCGTTTGGAATATGAGCTGGACTGAAGAGAGGTTAGTGACAACCACTATCTAGAAAAATGCAAACCCCTGACTTCACATCCATGTCATACTCTTGAAACGTTATTATTTCAGGAAACAATACGATTAAGAGTTTGTGTAGCTGCCAGAGAAACTGCTGGCACAGCTCACCAAAGGGATATCATGCCTAAAGATGCCTCAGCACTTTTAAAAGAAGAATTACAAGTTATTGATCACGATGGAAGGTACAAGCACATATTCCACACTCTTTAGAAAAGCTTCCGATACATTAATACATAGAAGACCAATCTACGAGGTCAGGAAGTGTGGGAACTATCAGTAAGACAACAGGATGTGTTGGAAAGAGAAGAACTGGTGGGTTTGTCCATGAAAAGAAACAGGATGAAATTCAGAATGACTGAAGTACACTCAGAGACACTGAAAACCTGCCCAACCTCTGAATTCAGCAAATTAATTGACTGTAGACAAATTTATATTACTAAAAATAACAGCAAATAACAAGCAAAGAAAGGTATTAAGTTCAGGTCTCTCACATTGATGTACTCCATTCGCTTCAAATTTTTCATTATCTGTCCACAATGACACAGAAATCTCACAAAAAGTTAAAACTAATACAGAATCTGGAAATCGATTTAGTAAAAATGAAAAAAAAAACAAAAACAACCAACTTTCTAATACGCATTTCCAAGAATCTCTCATTAGTCTGTTAATTTACCCAACTTTGGCAGATGCTTGTAAAATCCCTCTCCAGGCTTCTAAAATCTTGACCTCTCTAATGAGCAGAAGATCATCAGCAAATATTGTTCAAAGTTCACCTGATTTTAGAACACAATACTAGTGAATAACTCCAGCCCTAATCCAGCACAACCAACGGCACCATTGGTATAAGCCTCAACTTCATCACTTCAGCCACAATTCTTGGATATACTTGTACATTTCAGGAGATTAAATTTTTCTTTTAAACAATACTTGTTGATGTATACAAATCACAAACTACTCGTAACAGAATATTCTTTAAAATCAGGCACATTTTTTTAACTTCCAATTTTCCAGCATAGTAGCTGGATTTAAAAGGAACTTACATAAAATAATTATCAACATATTAGTTACAGGCAGTGGAATGGTGTAGTAATTGCTATAGAAATGGGAAACTGATGGGAACATATCAGAAGCAAAAGAAAAGGGAAAAATGATGCCTTAATTTCACCAGCCATAGGATAAAGTCCTTTTTACAGAGCAGGTTGACATGTAAAAAAAATAGAGTGAAAAAAATACTTATGTGTTCAATCCAGAGATAGTTACTGTCCATCTAAAAAATAATCTCTTCAACTAAAATTTATATTACCTACCTCCGAGGCTTGATATATAAATTCTCCTATACCAATGACATGATGTGTTTTCTCCTTTATCTCCAGTTTGGTGTTTCTACTGTCTACTTTATATACATTCTTTCCTAATCAGCCACAGCTGCCCTCAGCCTCAAGCCAGGATGTCATTCAATGCTATGAGAAGTATTGCTTTGAAGTAGAAGAATGAAGATGGAGTTCACACCTGTTTGGTTGCTAATGCTTCAAGAGCTTTGCCATAAATTCCTTTCAGAAAAGCAAAAACTACAAATGCAAAATTATAAAAAAAGTGTGTGATGTTCAAATGTAGTCAGTTGGCCTAATTCTGTTAATAGAGTAATTCCCTTTGACTTCAACAGATGCAAAGTTGGGCCAGCACTGAGCACAGGAAAAATCCCTCAATACAGAATGAACTCTGATCAATGAAGGTTTATTTTTTATGACTTAACAGCTTGTGAAAGGGGCACATTGACAGCTCTCTGTTTCTATACACAGCACATCTCATCACAAACCAGTGCAGCAACAGCTTCTTGATGAAATTAAACTATCTTATACCAGTCCTTTAGAAGTGAGGACACTTTTCTCCATGTCTGTCCAACCAGATGAGAAAGCTACCAACATTTATACAAAAAATGGTCCTGGTAGGTGCAAAACAAAGAGGAGTGCCCAAAACCCAGCATTTATCACACAACCTGATTCCTAGGAGTCCCTTTGTCTTTTCAAATGAAGCTGTTAAAGAATCCCAGAAAAAGATACTGGAAAGCGTCATTGTGGCAGAACATGTGTGTGCAGTTTATGTGAGGAACAGGTGGGGGATAGGGGAAATTGTTAGTTAAAAGGACCAAATGAGGGAAAAAGGAAAAAAGAGAAATTATGGTACAGCTAATAATAGGCCTGTTCTACAGTGAATGCTCTTGCATTTACTCTATTTGAAATCTGGTACATGTTATTGTCTATTTTGCTTTTTAATTTTCAGCATGGCCTCCTTCGGTGGTGTTCGTGTTGAACTCAGGAGTTCCTTGTTTCAAATTGTAGTGGAAACCTCATTTTGAACAATTTAGTCAGGCAATGAAGGAAAGCTGGAGGTAGTCAGGCAGCAGAGGTTTCTGCTATACCTTAGCATGCTGTCCTGATTATAGTGCTATTATAGTTTGCTGTTCATAGAAATCAAGGAATTTATGAATCATTAAAAGGTGCAGGTGATAGAGAAGTTATTATAATAGCATTCAGAAATATTACAGGAACTATCACAAAAGCTACAGTGTTAATACCATTGACTGATACGAATGTATTTGTGAAATTATGTGATAATTGAGGATGTGGATGTGCCAAATTTTCAGTCTCAGATCAGCCACTAGTCATGTGCACGCTTTTGATATACAGCTATATTTGTACAAAACTGGTTTGGATGTATAGAAAATGTAGCAGAGCTCATTAAAAGTACACTGTGATTGTGTAAAGACCCTGGGCTGGAGCTTGTGAACACAGGCTTGGGAATATTAGTAGGTCTTACACTAAGTTACTCATTTTCTTATGTTTGGCTCTGAATTGCCCAATGTATTAAAAACACATCAGGTACCAGACATAACAGCACTTAATGACATTACTGACCAATTACTCACATGCACTCTGCATTTCTGAGAACAAGAATTCTTATTTTTTCGTTCAACAATGGATGTATGGAAAACCAGCTGAAGCTCTTTGTATGCGTAAACATCAAGTATTCAAAAGATAGGATATAAAAATTTGGGGAAAAATCATTATTTTGGTTATCTGAAGACTGATTCTGTTATCTGAAGAAAGGTGTGACTTTGTGAATTTCAAACATGTTTCCCAAAAACCTGAACAACTACTACTTAACATGCACAGATATCACCACCAACGGCACCTGTATTTGTATTGATAGTATTATTTTAGATGCATAACCATAAAATTATCAAGACCAAACCCAGACCTATTCAAGCATTCTGTTTTTATATAGCTATTCAGATGGATTTTTAAAGCATACGTCCTTTGACCAAAAGCTGTAGAAATACAACAAGATTCAAGAGAACAAATGACATTTGTTATATGGAAGGAGAATTTGTTGTGTCTGAAAATTTGCTGACTGTTTTTTTCCTGGTCTTTCTTACACATAGAATTTCAATTGGCAGTTTAAATTTCTGTGGGACTCACCCAGGCAGAACCACAGCTATCAGGATTAGGATTAGGGTTCTAGTTCTTAGCGCTGGTCATTTTGCCTCACAGGACACTCCTCCTGCTCCTCACATCAGCTCTCACCTCAGTCCTCTGCTTGGTATTTTTCCAGCATCCTTTAAAACAAAGACTCCAGACTCCACACAACAGAAACCAGACGAACCCACTAACTAGAGCCCAATTCCCCTTTCTCCTCTTTGAAGGAGGGAGGCCTGGCAGGTCAGGGAAGGGGGGCGGGGGGGCAGCTTTGCAGGCCATTAACAGCCAGGAGCCCTCACACACCTTCCCACACTGCTCTCACTTGTTAGAGCTGCAGTCCAACTTCCTCTGCTTTGATGGCCACTGAAACTCATCAAGTTCAGCTCTCAGAATACATTTAAGACAGAAGAAAAATATCTTTACCGGTCTGCACCGTTTTTTCTTGACTAATGCACAGGAAGAAATAGGTGAAATTCCTCGGTTCTGTGTTAGCTGTATTGCCTTCCTCCCAGGGCACCTTGGGAACGTCCTTTAGCTTCTGCAAGTCCCACTTTATCCACCCATAAAACAGGCCTTCATGTCCGACTGTGCTGCAGGATGTACTCCTTCCCTCTTCTACAGGTCCAGCCATTTCAATAGTATATTCACAGATTCTTAAATTTAACAAATTATAAAGGACCAAAGAAAAAGTATTTAAAGGCCAGTCATTTGATCCCTGCAGTGATGCTCAGCAATATCAAATGCCAAACATTGGCCTGTATGGAAAAGACATGCTTCTGGCATAAAGACCTGGAAGAACAGAGAGCACACTATGGAAAAGCTAGGAAAGGAGATGTTTTCTACCTGTGAGGAGTCATTCAGTTGCTGACAAATCCCAAGTAATAGGAAGCTGTACTTTTACTCTTCATCCTAACAGCCGGGACAGAGGAATTTATACACAATGTTTTGTCTCAGAAATATTTATCATTCTAAGAGGCAAGAGATGACATTCCATAATGCCACCTCTTACTGTAGTTAACCTGCAGGGAAGAAATCTGTCTCTGCCTTCCAATTCCATTATAATAAAAAAAGCAATAAAAGAAAACTAACAAGTGCATATAACGTAAATAACTATTTCTGACAAATACGTGTTTGTCATCCTGGCTGCCAAGTGGTGCAATCACTTGCTCTTCCACCACAATTGAGGGCCACTACAAACCAGTAATGATAACACTTTATTTTTATTTAGTGGATCACATTTTAACCTGAAAGCTCTGCAGAGCAAGGGCAGGATGGTGAGGGACCACAGCCCAAACCTGTCCTACGGCAACCAACAAAACAGAGTCAGAAACCCAGGGCAAAAAATTGCCAAGGCTGGAGATCTCGGTCTGTCTGGGTAACCCGTTCTAGCAATTCTTCCTAAAATCTGATCAGAATTTCCTTTGTTGCAGCTTGTGCCGGTTGCCTCTTCCCCTTTCACTGAGCACCTCTGAGGAAAGTGTGGATGTGTTTCCCCAAAAGACACATCTTCTCTCATCACATACTCGAAGACAGAAATAAAGTCTCGCTTTAGCCTGAAATCTAGTTTTTCAAGAACATTCCAAAATACCATGTGAGACAAATTACTGTGAACTAAATTGATGTATCTCTGAAGGAGAAAGTGTTGTGTCAATCCAGCTGGGATTTTAACTTTTCCTAGAAACACTTTTAATAGAATTACTCATTGATAATTGATGAATTTAAATTACTTCTGACAATTAACAAAATTACAAGTGCTAAGTCCTGCTTATTGGCAAATATAATGTGCTGGAATCCACCTGCCTTCTTCATGTAATATTCCCTGTGCTGGCTTCCCAGTGGGATTTTCCACAACAAAATGAGCTGGTTTGTGCCCAAGAAGCACATGATAATAAAGCTTTCCCTTTTGATAATTTATTTTGTGCAACACATCCTTTGTTGTGGAGAATTCAAAACTGAAGATGCTTTTAAATTTAAACCATTTAAATATGATTCCTACATAACCTGAAACTATCACTCTCTATCACTCCATTTGGTTCTCTAATCTCCCACATCCTTTATTTTCATTTGTGGGTTTCAAAGACTGACAGGTCAGGTAGTACAATGTATCTGTTTTAGACAGGTAAAAAGCACCTTTACACAGGTGACAGGTATCATGGAAGAGATAAGAATTAGGCTCTTGCCATGTAATCATTTCTTCTATCAGCTTTGTGATTTTAACGAAGGACTGATATTGACTTTCCCCTTGGCCTTTGAAGCTCCAGGTCACTTAACCAAAGAGCCAAATGTGTGCAGTGGTCAGTAACAACACCTGGGAAGATCCACAGCAAAAAACAGCAGAAGTGTATCTTGTTGAGACTTTTTTACCTGAGTGAGTCAATTTCTGCATAACTTCATTTCTGACTAGACATTTCCTTACCAAATTTGATGCAATGCTGTTGGTCGCCAAGCAAAGACAAAACCTTCGGCCCTTTACCTGATGCTTTCAGTCAGAATATGTGACCAGCAACTGAACACCTGGACCTCAAACCCCTGTTAAAACATCCCTGCATATTTCATCACGTTTATGGCAAGTCTTAAATGGGCCTTCCGACAGCTGAAATTCTCTTAACTCAAATGTTTTAATGAAACTAACAGTGGGGATCAAAGGTTTCTCTCATACTCTGTTTCCTTACTAAATGCATAAGGTCTGGCTGAGCTAAATGTCACATTCTGACTTGCTTGATTTAGCCCTGCTATTTAGTAGTAATTATGGACAGAAGTCTCATTTAGGTGTATTGATCCAGTCTTTAACATGAGGAATAAATTCAGCAGCTGAGCTATGGAAAACACTGGATGAATTCTCAATTCATGCATCCCTACAAGGAACAAAGGAGCAACAGAACATTTGCTGTAGCACCAATTCTCACACATGTGTGTCTGGAGCTAAACATGGTAAAAAACCTTTTCCCGGGGGAGAAGCCACATCCCAAACAACAAAAAACCCCGGGCCCATCAATAAGCCACATATGTGCAAGGTTCCAATTCTGCCTTCCTAGAAGTCAGTATCCCAATCCAGGAAAGCATTTAATCACATGTTTCGGTCCATCAGGATTCATGAGAGTCCTTAAGTATGTGCTTATTTTTAAAAGATGCTTAAGTGCCATTGATTTCAAGTACATGTTTAAGTGCTGTCCTCAATATAAATGATTTCTGAAACCAGGGTTGATGGGAGTTTTATCACTGATTTTAATAAGAGCAGAACAGGAACTAAAGAATTTTAAGAATCCCAAATGCTTATCCAAATTGAATGTCTACATGACAACAAGGGAAATATAATCATATAATGTTGTATATTTATATTTCTGCTACCTAAGTAAAGAAATCCTGAAATTAATGAAAAATCCTAAGCTCCTCGTACTAACAAAAGACATTTATCACTGAAGGCATAAGAACTTCCCTATCTTTGTATCACCCTAAATTTTTACCTTTACACTTATTTTCTTATTTTAGAGGTTTGTGGAGGTTTTTTTAAGTCTAACAATACAATTTTGTGGTTAAATATACTTATTTTTTAAGTTATAAAAAAATCCATAATATAAGTCTATGAGAGCTACCATAATAGACTGTAACAGCTGCTATGGTCTATTGTGTAAATAAGTAATTACAGAATTTACAGACTATCATGTAAATATGTAATTATGGACTTTTTAAAATGTGCATTATTTCCTCGATAGTCTATCGCTTAAATATGTAATTATGGACTTTAAAACATGTATTATTTACTCAGACTGCAACAGCTCCTTGGGACAGAGCTGTTCTGGCCTATTGGGTAAACATGTAATTACGGAAATTTTAAAAATATGTATTATTTATTTGCTAGTGCTGCTGTCAATACATCAGGACCACCATTTTTAAATGGGCATCATATAGTCAATATTCTGTCAAGTTTTCATGGGTCACTTAAAGCACCTCTCTGCACGTTCTTGTCTGGTCCAGTGGAAGAAATACTCCCAAGCATGTGTCCCAGATAACACCTTCTGGTGTGGTTTAATCCAAGAGGAATGCAGTCAGTGTTCTGGGAGATCACTCCATAATGAGAATCACAGTGTTGGAAGTGGGCCTGACCCCTTCCAAACATTACTCTTGATCTCAACTAAAACATCAGGGTAGGAACAGCCACAGAACTTACTCACTTGCATCCCAGTTTCTGTGTATGTTAAGCAGGAGACAGGTTGGAGCAAACAGTTCTGCAATTTATGAAGTGTGGCATTTTTGCAATGTACAGAACTATGAATTCCAGAAATGCTTCCAACGACAAGAGAATATTCTTCAAAGTGGTGGGAAAAATATTATTAAGGGGGTTTCATTCATCCAAGATAGAACTTCAAAGACATTATTATTCTAAAAAAAGGGTAATTACCATTACCATTAAATATTTATGTTTCTAAACTACCCATAGGCCCCAATCAGAGATGAATTCTAGATGCTCTGCAAACATTTATGAATATCCCAACCTCAAAGACTTCACAATTTAAGAAATATTATCAAATATATTATACTTTCTAGAATGCTTTTTAGAAGCAAAATGAATGTGATCTTAGGCCAAAATGTATGCACTGAGTGTATGATCTGCTGTGTCTGCATCTATTTGTCAATAATTCTAACATTTAGGCACGATTTTCCTAATAGACTAAAACAAAAAGCAGAACCAGAATAACTTCTTCTTGTAAATATATAGGAGAGTTATGTAGCATGGGACTGTGTTACACTACAAACAATTCTATCCTTACACTGGAAATAGGAGTGGAATTGTCATTTACCTATAATCATCTCCTCAACTAGAAAAGGAAAGAAAGAAAGATAAAACTCATAAAGGAAAAAATATTTTACAGATAAGGTACATTGTCATATTAACATATATTTCGTATTCATTTTTACTAATGCTACTTTCTCCATAGTCTACAAGCCTCATGTAATAATAAAGCCCTAAGAATTGAATCTAAATAGAAAACAGCACTTTGGGATGTTTAAACAAGAGTACTGACAAAACCCAAATAACTTCCATCCTGATGAGAGATGCAGAGCATTGGCCGGAGTTAGACTGAGACCAGCTGTCAGCTCAACCCTTCAGGAGGGGTCTGGACTAACCAGAGGGAGGATGGAACTTGACCCCTGAGGAACCAGCAAAGAAAATGATATTGCTTAGTCCTGAGAGGAGATAAATGGCAGGGACACAGTGATGTTCTTCAGATACATGAAAAGACAGAGAGGAGTGAATAGACTCCTCTTTGTGTCCAATTTAGATAGAAAAAGTGGTAATGAAATTCAATGTCAAGGGAGATTTAGGTCAACAGAGTGCCCAGGAAGAGTACAAAATCTTTGTGGCAGAAGGCTTCTAAGAATGGAATGAACAAACTTTCCTCAATAATGGCACAGCTATCCCGCCCTTGAGAAAGGAAGGTGGACCTTCCTTGATATTCTTTCCTGTCTGGTTTCTACAGGGCTTTATGCCTCAGAACTAACCACAAATTAGTAGACTGTAAACCACAAGTGTAGAGTCAGTTTTATGCCTAAAAAGCCAATGAAAACCCACTTGAATTTTAAACAATCAAGACCTTAAAAATATGCAGAATAATATGCATCTTTGATACAGTCTAAATAAGAATCCTATGTCATATTATTTCTCCTGAACAAGAACGTCCTGCCCCCTACCCTACCCAGTTGTCTGGCTGCCCATGCTCAAGGACAGCTCTGATAAGGGGTCACACTGCACCAGGCTGTTCTAAACTGTGAGAAAGTGTCTACCCACACCTTTCTCTCTCGTCTCCATGTATGTATTAGGAACTTCTATGTTACTTTCAACTTTAAAAAGGTCACAGTTTGTTTCTGAAAAGTAGAAAAAAATTGTTTCCTCCCAATCTATCCTTCATTTTGCAAGAGAAAAAAGCTGGCAATAAAAAATGAGAATAGGAATAACAGCCTAAAAAAGTGATAAATATAGGCCCTGTTACAATAAGAACCAACACTCCACATCTAGAGAGCAGCAGCTTTGAAAGCTCCAGCCACGAGGAGGATTTTCAGCTCTCTGGTGAGTTCCACTATCATGGATTTTCTTTAATAATAACCCTGCCTGTCTAACAGTAGTTGGAAATTTTTGTTCTCTGGGTACTTCACCACCTGTGTAAAGTAGGTATATTTTAGGAATTTGTTGGAAGAGTTGCATTGCTGCTCTCTGCAGGCTTGGAACCGAATGATGGGATTTCCTTCCAGAACCTGGGAATCTGCTACACTCCTTGCCCTTTTGAGCTGTTTGTTCTGGAGCTCAGCCTGCATTTGCAAGGTCATGCTGGATACTACTCGTCACACTGTGTTGCTTATGCGTGAAATCCTCATTTTGTCAAAGCTCACAAATATATATTCATCTCATAGTACCCTAACGTCCAAGGATAGTGTGAGCATGCCAAAGCCAGGGAACTGCCACGCACACTGCCTTATTGTGGCAAAATAAGGCAAAGAGGAAAGTTCAGTTTGGGACTGGAAATCTTCCAGGAAGGTTTCTGAACTAGTTGGTGGTAAAATAAGACCTTGCCTTCTGCGTCTGTAATTAGTTATGTGTGAAGTAGACAACACCAAAATCGGAAGCAGTGTCCATTTTGTAGCAGTAATTATTATTGTGAAGCCATTTTCAGGGTGGGATTATGGGCACTAAACCACTGGGACTGACTGTGCTGCCCATGCGTTAAATCCCCATTTTGTGCAGACTTAATGAAAAAGATAGTTTCTTGTAATATGTTCTGTTTTGTCAGTTGCCCTTACACAGCAGTATAGGGATGCTTTCTTTGGGCTTAATACATGCAGTGATAATTTTTTCACATGCTCTTTCTGTAAACGTTCCACCACAAAACATTCTGTTAAACTGGAATTAAGGTTGTAAACATGCATTAATAAGTTAGAGCAAATTCTGTACTAATTGCCTGCCCACACCACCTCACTGCCATCGATGGAGAAAAAGCTACCAGAGAACATTACGAGCTGGATTCTCATCCCAGAAATATTCCTGTATCTCCAAATCCAGGGGTATGACAGAGAATCAAATCCTGTGCAAAAGTTTACAAGGAGCAAATTCTTGAGTATCGGGAATGCAAGATTTAACTCCCACTTCACAAATATAAAGGACAGGATTGCAAAGCACTTGTCAGTGGCCTAAATCTGCTCTCATTGGAGTAAATGACATTTTCACCACTGTTACCAGCAGTAGAACTAAGCCTGTAATCAGTCGTTTAGAAATCCTGTCCTGTGTGATTAGAATTAAACAAATCCTATCCTTTGTGATTCGAATTAAACAAAACAGTTTGGGTTTCTTTTGTTCCCTCAGCAAAGGTCTTTGTAAAGTCTCATCAGCCTTTCACCTACAGTTACTTCATAGGATAAACCACACATCACAGTGTTCCCATATTTGCTTTATGCTCCAGCCACATAAAGTGCATCCTACTGACAAAATCTCTGCTAATTCCTTCAGAAATAAAGCCAGTATTATTTTCCCTCTTAGCCTTGACAGATCCATCAATTCCTGTGGCTGCATTTTTTTTTTTTTCAGTTTCATAAGATCATATTTTATTGCTAACATATTAGGAGAGAGAACACTATCAGACAGTAAGCAAATTAGATAATAATTAACAGAAAATTAAATAACAATAATTAATAGCAATACCTTCCAACTAGTCTGTGAATGATAAAAAAATCACAATGGTATTGTGAACCTTGGTTTATTCCTACCTGTAATTTACTTCGAGGTCTTAGCATAAAAGGTGCTTAGAATTGAAAAATATCGTTATCAGCATAAAAATGAGGTATGTTCTATTTATTTTGTGTATTAATTTAGCAGAATATATTATTACACAACTTTATAGTGTAAGCACAAGGTCACACAGGATATGACTTGTCACACTGTGTTGCCTATGCATGAAATCCTCATTTTGTGCAGAGCTCCAAAATATATATTCATGTCAGAATATCTTACTGTCCAGCGACAGCCTGAGAGTTTCATTCTATTACATACTGGGGAAACAGATTCAGCACCATTTGAGAGGTCTCTTCTTCTCTCAATACCGCAATGAACTCTCATTAATCAAAACCCTACAAACATTCACCAAGAGAGAACCGGCCCCAGTAATGTTCTCTTCATCCTGAGATGTGATGATACTCCTTCCATTGCTTTATCATTGCTGTATGACTAAACATGGCACTGATTTTATAGCTACCAGAAAACAGCCTATTTTTACTAAATACAGTAAATGAAAGAAATTGTTTTAGGGATAGTATTTCTCTGTCACTGTTGCACTTACTGCACAGATCTTGACACAGCCCTGGATACCACATGCCCCTCTCCAAACTTCCAGGCAGCATAAAAACACATTAGAAGTTCAGGTTCAGCTTAGGAACATAATGATGTTTGCAGTTTGATAAGCAGGAGTTCCTATCAAACTCTGTTAACCACCCACTCATCAACTCCTCATTGCATTGACCAGCTTTAAATGTTTTTCTTCTCTAAACACATCCATACTGGAGAAGGGGAAACAACGAAATTCTTTGAATACTAAGTCTCAAGGTTTTTTTTTTACCAGCCATAAAATGAAGACTTTTGTACAAGCAGTTTCAAGTGGGACACCTTGCTCACCAAAATCCTTACATCTAAGGAAATGTCGGTTTGCATTAGGAAAAGAAATTTGCCTAGGTCTTCAATAGCACAGTAGAAAGCAACAGCAGTTTAGAGATCAGAGCAGATCACCAGTGTAGCCTCCAGACCAGAACAGTGGGTTTGACATCACACTCAAGCAAATAGCCAGAACAGAACAGCAATTAACAGTTAACAGGCCACCTAAATTAAGAGCTTTCCTTGAGAAAATATCAGACCTTCAGATCTCGGACCTTCAGAGATTTTGAAAGGAAAGTGGCAAAAGATTGAAGTGTGTGGGGAATTTCCTCACCAGGCCTTTTATCCACAGAATGTACAAACCCAGAAATTTCTGCCTGGCCGAAATGGACATGTAGGTGAAAGTAGCTGCAGAGAGGAGGGAATAACGAGAGGACATGAAATGAGATTTTGAGTAATGACCTTGTAAGCAATGAAAACATAACTTTCTTTGCTTTACTCGCTGTTCCAGTGCACCACCACACTGATATGAACACACTTCATATGTTCATGGCTTCTCAGCATCATACAACACACAACTGTAAAACCCTCCCATGGACAAACATGAAAAGCGTTTGTCTCAAATCCCCAGTCCCAACACCCTTTTTCACTTACAGTGCCACATAACTCTACAATATCAAGCATTTTTCTTTCATTTGTGAATTTGACCTCTGCAAATTTTTTAAGTCAAGCGGTTCAAAGAGTTAATAAAGAAATATCTTATCTTTGCTACCTCTCTCAGTCTCATACAGCTCAATGCACTCTGAATTTGGGACACGTGGGAGCACAGACTCAGAAATATTCGTAAGTTCAGCACTGCAACAGAAAAAGCCTGGAACCAGCCAACTGCCTTCCCCAGCCCCTACGTCCTACTACCTCAGCAGTCGTTTTCCTGGTCCTTCTGCTGCCAATCTCCACTCTGACAAAACAGCCTGCAAAGCTCTGGAAGCAACACACGCACGTTGCCACCTCCTGAACACTTGGATACTGAGATAAGTGCGGTCCAGCAGGACACACAGTCCATGTGTTCAGGTCACAAAACCAGGGGAAGGCCACTGATCCAGGAAGGCAGAGGTTACAGCTTTCTAGCACTGAGATGCCTCTGGGACCAGGGGACTTTTTGATGGATGCATGGGAGCAACACTTGCGGTCTGCTTGGAAGGGTCATTTCCACATTTCACAGGGGCCTATGGAGGGGGAGCAGTGTCAGATCAGCAGTCAGGGGCTGGTGTTGGCAGGGGGACGTACCCAAGCGCCTTTCTCGCTGTTTCTGGGGAGGCTGGGAAGGTGGAGGGGGGAACACACACAACAGGGTTCTGAGCATCACCAAGAGCCCTTACTTAATTGAGGGAGGTTGGGGGCACGAGGGTTTGGGGGGAAAATCGTTTAGGAGAGCCTCTGTTTTAGTGCAAGGCAGAGCGGGGTTGGTGCTGTTTGGGGGGGTAAGCTGTTTACAAACAACGGCGTTTGGGAGCGAGGGAAACTAAAGCAAAGCATTGGAGACAAGAATGTTTGGGTGCAAGGGCAAGGACAATTGAAGGCGAAGGTGTTGGAGGCTGAAGGCGCTTGCGGGCAAAAGAGATGAAGATTTGCAGTGTAAAAGCGTTTGGGGAGAGGGCATTTAGGTCAAGGGCATTTGGAAGGTGAGAATGTTTTAGGGACAGGGGTTCTCCGCTGGTGCCAGCCCCCGACCGCCTCCGCTGGTGCCCACGCTCGCTCTGCGATGCGGCTCCCGGACACCGGGTGCGGGAGCCGCATGGAGCCGCTCCCCCTCCCTCCCTTCTCTCCCACCCTTTGCCCGTTTGGGGGTCTCTCGCTGCCCAGGAGCGGAGACCCGCGGTCGTGCAGGCGCAGCAGCAGACCCCCCCTCGCC
>WEIV01024937.1:623864-645614 GCA_013390005.1 Calyptomena viridis | reverse complement strand
GTTATTTAGTAGCTGCATTTATCAACTGCTGCACTTAAAAATATATATCTATATATTTATCTGCAAATAAATATACCGGAGGGGGGGGGGCAATGGGAGACTTTAACGAGGGGAAGTTGTTCCCGCAGGTTTGGGGGGGTTGCGGTTATTCCCCCTCCCTTTGCTCCCGGGGCCGGCGGGATTTGGGGCAGTGGCCGCTTCCCGCAGCGCCCGGCGCTTTCCGGGAAAAGGCAAAAGCATCGCCCGCTCCAGCGGGAAGGGAGCACTGCAGTGGGGGAGACGGATGGAAACTTCCAGACCTAAGTTATATCACTGCATTTCTTGAAAATTCAAGCTCCACATGAAAGCAAGCTTGTTATTATTACTATTATCTGTTATTACTATTACAAGGGAAATCCCGGTCAGGAAATAGAGGTTTGTTATAGGAAATGTACAGGAAGTGTTAGCATGACATGTTCCACCTGCATTCCCACTTTGGCAGCAAGTTCTCCATTTGGAAATACAAGCGTATTTCCTGTCAGTGCTACTTGAAAAAGACCTCAATGCACTTCATCAATGTCCATAAATCCCTTTTCACAGACCTGATCCTATCAGATCCGAGCTTCCCAAGGCTCTGGTGGAAGTGCCCAGGGAGGGTGCAGGAGGCTGAGTTGCAGTATCAGCCACCCAGGAAGGACTTGGCACCCCACCATTCCCGTGGGACATTTGGGGAGTTTTAGGCACAGCATCACTCAGGAATTGTGTCAAAGACTAGAAAATGTCCCTGACTTGTGTTTTGTTACTTTTTGTGTAAAGGAAGAGCACTGCCTCCCGATTTCTCCTAACTATTATTCATATCTAGGAGGTCCTCAAGTGCCATGGAATGTACAGCATTTCCAGAGATACCTTTGCTGCTGATGTGCAGAAAGCAATACTGCAAAGAAAATATAAAAAATCATTATATAGAAAAACAAGGTGATTTACCAACCATTATACAATGAAGATAAAATGCTCAGTGTCAGTGTGCCAGTCATCAGAAGCCCATTCCATTTTGCCCTGAGACTGTTAGTACAATAATAATCACCATTCCCATAGCCAACCACCTCGGTTTCGAGAATACACCGACAGCTCGTGCATCATTGTACCTTAACTATTGTGTTTGCCATTAGCAGAGGTCCTTATTCTGCAGAGGGATCACCACTCTGGACCCATAAACCTTCCCTAAGTCTCATAATCCCTTGTAAAACCATTGTTAGTTCTTAGGATACGGAGCTCTCTTTATGTACAGTGAGCACAGAGAAGAAAAAAGAAAAAAAAAAACCAACAACAAAAAGACTGTATGTATATATTGCACTGCACAGACTCCTCCAGTCTATAGTCATACAGGGTTGTGTTACAAGGTACACTTCAGAACTGCACAGGTATTTGTAAACTATTTTACAATAAAATACTGGGAAGTTGTGTCAGTCAGAGCAGAGCAGGCCTTGGGGTTGTCATCAGTGGTTTGGCAGCCCTGGCACCAGCCCGTGCAGTTTGACATCACTCCTGTATTTCAGATACCAAACAAATACCATCACTTAGTTTTTCACAGTGACCCCATATCTGCTGTCCTACTTTTTTTTAGTTCTTTTAAATAGAAGTTTGAGAATATTTCCCAGTTTCTACTTTCTCTTCTTCTCTCTTTAAGGTTATGATATTTGCTTATGATGCTTATTTTTATTTCCCTGCCAAGATTTCATTGCAATCTCCCCTTTGTGGAATTTTTACGTGTGGCCATTTAAATTCATTTCAGGCTAGAACTTGGCACAAAAGTTCGCCGCTTCTCAGCCAGATTTGATTTACTATATTTAATCCATACTCAGCTCTTAGGCTTTTTTTTTTTTTTTTTTTTTTTTTTTAAACGAGAGTGAAGATAGAAATAATTTTGTTGTGGTTCCAAATGGTGGCATCATGCTGTACTGCTCTCAGATCTTGTCTTCATTTCACCAGCTTTTCAAAGGGACATGCCAGAGCATTTGATACGTGACTTTAGAAACGTGTTGCTTTGCAATCCCTTAAAAACAGGTTATTTCGGCATAAAACTTTGTGAAAATTAAACACTGTGGATGCACAAGGGTATTTTTATTGCACTCTTAGATATGGCTCACTGAACAGCAAAGCCAGTTTTCATGTGGGTGAAAAGAAGGCAAAAGTCTTTGTTATGCTTTGAAAAACAGTTTTGCACAATTGTGTTTGTGTTAAAAATTTTTGTGCTGTGTTGGCCTCTGCAGCTACAAAGAGGAGATAATGACATGCAGATTTTTCTTAAACTAGATTACATTGGATACCTTAAATTTCCTTTCTTTATTCACCATTTTAAAAAATAAATGCAGCACTTAATCTACAATGAATTCCATTCATAAATTCAGCTCAGTAATTCCTTGAGAAATATATCTACCAAAAGTCATACTTTTTGTTTGCTTTTGGGTTTTTGTCTTATTCAGCTTTTATACTATGGTGCCCAGCACAGTAGAGCATGCCACATCTACTGGTAATATCATAATTGAATAGGATCTGGAGATTTTAAAGCAGGTTGGCAGGTCTTAAGGAGGGGACTAATTACTGGCCCCAGTGGGGTTGGAAGTAGAGGGATGGGTTTTGCCATACGGATCATAGGAGAAAGTGTGCAAAGACCTGCAATAATACAATCAATACTCGAGTATCCTTTTGATCTCTAATCCTATAAGGTAGGATCTCATGCCTGGGAAGGGGCACTGTAAAAGGCTGGTTTTCAATTTTTGAAAGAATGTTGCAGTTTTTTAAAACTATGGAAAGAAGCTCAAATAAAGGGAATATGCACATTTTCCTCCACTCTTCTCATTTGAGGGTTAAGTATTTATGCTCAAGTAACTAGTTCTTTTGGAAAGCTGGTTTCTGAATTGGTTTACCTTCCCTGAGATTGCATTTAAAATGTGTGTAGAAAAGCGATGATGTGTAGACTGGGAGTATTTTAATCAATGCAATATGACAGTGTATCCCCTAACCATAAAATAGTTGCAATGTGAGAGCTGTGTAATAATCTGCACTGTTGTACGAGAGAGCAGAAAAAAGATCTCAAAAACAGCAGTAAAATTCTGTTGCCTAAAAAGATAACATCTAGATCCTAAAAAAAGGTTGAGATTAATTCTGTCAAAGAATATGCATGCACTGCACCGAAAAGAAAAGATCCAGGTGCTAAGTTTATTTTTTTTTTGTGAGCAGATATTTCCACTGTAAATATGGGTAAAAGTAATTACGGAAGAAAATATGAAAAATAAAGTTTTCTTTGAGTGCTTTGCACCGAGTTAACAAATTGCTATTGCACAATGGTAACAGTGCATTAATTTTGTCACTACTTTTCCTTCGTGATAGATTATTGTTAGTAATTCATCACTGTAACATATTAATAGTGGTATTAGTTTTTAAACAGAACAATCATATTAGTAGCATACTTGTCATATTAGTGAAAATTAACAAAATGATGAAAAATTGCTACCAAGGCTTTGGGGCTCTAACACTGCAAGGAAATCACTTTTTTCCTAATCTAGCAGTTTTTCAATGAGCATCTATTTTCTTGCAAAGATAGAGACTGTTCTACAGTGTTTTCTGTCCAAGCCCCAGGAGCCATTTCGAAATATTTTGCCATCCTTTTAATGCCAAATGTGTGTATTCTTTTATGATTCTAATACTGTATGTTCTATCTTTTAAAAGCCTGAGTGCTGGCGTTCACAACCCCTGGCATGAGGTTTGAGGCCATTAACTCCCTTTTTGTTGAGGATTGTGAGTCTGTACTGTTTAGCAAACTTCGGGAGCACAATATCTCTAAGAATAACAACTTAATTAGGTAAGGGGGTTATGGAATGGATTTCCTGTTCTCTCCCTCATGAACATCTGGTGCCTCAGAATCAAAAAAAGATAAAATATGGCCCAAACCCTGAGAATCCAGTTTGGAACTGGAGTCACTGGTTTGCTGCTGGGTGAAACATTGCCTGCTGCTTTGTGAAACCAAGAGGCAAATCTCCAACCTCTCATCTGGTTAGAGGCCAGCAAAACACAACATTTTCCCCATTTATGCATCTACTTTGGGTTGGCTGCTTTACAATTTACAAAGCAGTTTCTTTGGCTTAAATCTGCTAATTTAATGGAAGACATGAATAGCTTTCATTTGATTAACAATGGAATGTCACACTGGAAAAATAAGTATTTATGGCCAAGTAATAGCCCACAATGAAATCAAGGGTCCAATTGGACACACCTTTTATTCAATAATCAATTGAGCCCAGTCAGTCAAATGCAAATGAAATGATAAATGTATTGAGTCTTCAGAATGCCAAAAAGATGCTTTTATATTCAAGGCTTGTCTCTGTGCAAGATTTCTTTCTTTGACCACGTGATTCACCAATGAATGTATTTTGAGGGTTTAGAAGCACAATCAGAAGCAGAATTCCCAGGATCTGTGTAACAATCCTCAGTCTATTTTTTGCTATAATATCTCTAGACAAAATCCGTACTGCCATAAGCTGGAGCCATCCTAGGGGAGTCAGACCATTGGACTGAACAAGACTGTACCAGCCACAGATGTGACCCACGCACATAACAGGGTTAATAACAATGACTGTACCACAAAGATTAATTAGTGCTTATAAACAGCTTTTCATCTCAAAACTGCTGTTGTATTAGCCAGGCCACAGCATCTCTGTGAGTGAAAGTGTGTGCAACTGTGACACCTAGGCTGTGTTTTTCTGGAAAAAGTTCCTCAGGAAACATCCATACTGACGCTAGGACCAGCTTTATAGTGACCCCAGATTCCATATCCACTGTCCATCTGCCCTGAAAGCCGCTCAGTTCTCCCTTGGCAGCAGGTCTGTCTAGGACTGAAAGTGCTGCTGAGCTCCCAGCTCTCAGCTGGGGCTGGCCCCTCTCCCCACCTTTCCCACTGCTGTGTGCAGAACTCACCCAGGCACGGCAGAGCTCACACACGGGGCCACAGTGTCAGTCCCAGGGCCCCCTGCTCGGCACTTCCCTTCACGGTAACTCGCCTTCTGCTCTGTGTTTTTCTGAACAGCACACGAGCCATGGGAAGAAGCCAGTGGCTTAGGTGACCTCCCCCTGCTTTCTGAGTAACAGCAGAGAAGTGAAGCCAGCATTTTACTGTCCCTTTTCTGAAATTGCATTTTCTAAATAACTCTAAGCTCTTAAGGTGTTGTGCAAAAGGCAGCTGCAAGCAGCTGTAGCACTTCAAAATTAACATTTCCCCAGTGATGTTTATAAAGTTGTGCACATTCGTGGCACTGATTTTAATACAAAACATTACACTGACACCCAATCTACATGTAGCATGCATTTGACTGACTTGGGCATTTTTTGTACATTGATGTGACATATGCCAAGCATAACAACAGCTCTGACTGACAACACAGCAAAAAAGGACTTGTGTTATCCATGTTCGATTCAGAATGTTTCCATCCTTCTCTATTTAGTGGTAATAATTGTGCTACTCATACGAGAAGATATTTTTGGAATAATACAGCACTGCAAATTGGCCCAAGTGGCACTTAAGTCCACGGCAGAAAGAGCAAGAGGTCTTTTTAGTCTCTAAGCATTTAGAAAAGATAACATAACTAGGGCTCCAGTGAATTGGAGTTGTCAAAATTCACACCTAAGAGAAAGGGGGTGTTGGGCCTGTTGCCAGGAAACAGCATCTGGTATCACATTTCTAACAGGATCCATGCATATGAATGCAAGTGGGAGCTACAGCATGATAAATCTATCACAGAAATTGCACCTCCTCACTTTGCGTTGTGGCACCCGCCCATACGGACTTCCTTGCCCTCCTTCCTTAACATTCCTTTACTCAAAAGACACACAGGCAGTCGTCTGCAGGAGCAGTTACAGGTTCATCTACAGCGTGCCCAGTGCCTCAGACCGTGTCCTGGGCCAGAAAGCAAGGCTGGCTGCTCTTCCTACTATGAACTGCTTGCTGAATACCTAACCTGCTGCCTGACTCCACTTGGACATGGTTTGAGTGGTGGCACATGGAAGGAGCCATTCCCACAAGGTTGTGCAGACAGGACTGCACAAGGTTTGCCTCCCACCATTCCTCAATCCTCCAGCACTGCCCCACCTCTAATATTTTCTGTGCCCTGATGCCATTCTCCACAGTATGGCCACAAACTCCCAGTGTTTCAGTTCCTGTGAGCAAAGACACACACAAGGATAATTCTGTTCTGTGGACATGGGGACACCACACAGAGCTCAGAGCAGACCCAAGGGCTGTCTTGTCCCTTGTCCCCTAAGCACCATGGTCATGTCCAGCTAATCTGCCCTGCCCTGAGGGGCAGAAGGTGTGTCTGTCTCTTGCTTTATTGGGGGGGGAGGGGCTAGATACAGCCCTAGAAGTTCCAACAAAACAGAAAGGAGTAACACTGGATGTATTACCAATGCTCCAGGGCACTGAAATAGGTTCATAGTGGAGATTAGACATATTCACTCTAATTTTTCCAAGACCGTTGAGTTTCTTTGTAGGATAAAAATCTCCAGAACATATTTGGGTAGAGCTGGGCAAAATCTTTGCTGGAAATTCCAGTCCTCAGGAAGGCTCCCCACTCCCAGTGATGGTGTGAGAGACAACCAAGGATTGTGGGAACATCTGGTGTCCTGACAAAGTTCCCAGGACAGTTTTACATGTATTACATGTAATTGTAATAGTTAATATTGAATGGACAATATATTGCTGAGTTTTCATAAGTTTACAGATTCACAAATATTTTGTAGTTCACCAAATTATGAAACACTTATTCAAGAAGTAAAAACTGAATAAATAACAGGATCTTATTCTATGTACATATTCTACATCAGCACAGTTTTCACAGACTCTACACCTATCCAGTGCAAGCCTAACTCCAGAGCCCTTTTTTAGACATTTCTGTTCACTCTCAGAATGGGCTGTAATGCAGAAACCAAAGATCTGTTCTTCATTGTTTATTTGTGGAGGTTTTTTCATTAATTCCCAGCAATATCTGTCTTAGAACTAAGTTTCAAATTACTTTCCCAATCAGATTATGCATTTCACTTATGTAAATTTGTTAAAACTTAAACTATCTGAAAAGATTTAACTTGAGGCAGAAAAGGAGATTGAGGAATGTAAAGTAAATGTAAAGGCACTTTCCCGAAGAAATGCACTTAATATAAAAACCTGAAAGGAAATTTTAGTGTAGAATTTACCTCTTCAGTGCCATTCATGGAGCCAATGAATTATGACTGTTAAATATTCTCACTTTACTCTGCACATTTACCCACAAGAAACTTCTGCAGATATAGATATCAAAGATCTCAGATCAGCTGAAGGAATTTATTAAGTTTTCAATTTTAAGCATGTATTGCAAAATAATAGCTGTATTGCAATTATTAAAAATATCCAATATTCAGTTTTCATAATGCATTTAATAAAATATTTGGAAATAATCCATAATTGATACTTTTTAAATATGTTGCTTCATTGGTAATTGTCAGCAATGATCAGTATCACTTACTATGGAGAAGTAAGTCAACTAATTTTTAGTGCATATGAAAATTGCAAATTAGAACAGAAGTTACATGTTGTTATGGTGAGTAAATACATTTCCTTGTAGGCCTATTAAATGAAAACAATAGTGGAGTGGAGTTTACATGTCTTATTCCACTTAGATGTTTTTATAGCCTGCTGTGATTTTTTTTTAATTGTGACAACAATAATATTATTTATCAAGAGGCTTTTAATTAATTAAAATAATTCAAATTAATCATGGATTTTTTTTTCCTTTAAACCAGTCTTACAAGTCTGCTGCTTTAAATTTTCTGAGTTCTGGATGGACAAGCCGTATTTCCGGACTTTTTTTTCTAGATTTTCCCTCCGGTTTGTGTTATTTGAACTGGATTCGTCTTCCAGCAGAGGTTTTGAAGAGGTTTATTGTGCCTTGTATGGCTTCTCTAAAAATTTAAATTAGCTGGAGATGTGTGAAAATGCAGCAAAACAAAAAAACTTGCTGGCGAGGAGGTTGCAAGAGGCCACAGATAAATGCAAGATTTGCCATTGCAATTACCTTGATTTCTTTTGGAAAACATGCAAATAAGACAGTTTTCCACAGAAACTTCCTACAGTTTTCAATAAAAACTGTCTTTTGTATAATACTTTGGGAACTCCACTTGAATTGTCAGAACAAGTTCGGGATAGAGAATTTAAGACTGGTTTACTTGTATAAACTTCTTTTTGTTTTAAATTTGTCCAGTGCTTAACTTAAGGTCAGGTCGCTCTCAAAATTCAAATGTGTTCTTATTTATGAATACTAATTAATACTGAAAAAATATGCATATACTGACAATTTTTTGAGTCTCTGTTGCACCAGAGAAATCACCTCCAGGTTGTGTCTGCCTTGATCAGAGAGGGGGCACATATTAATCAGTTTGTGTTAAATACAAACTGGTGAGAGACAGCCAACAACTTTGGCTTTGCAGTCTGAAATGCAGAATATTATGTAAAGCTTCACTCACAGCTGTCAGCAAACTTCTCTCCCTTTGCACTGCTCATAAGATCCCATTATATGGTTATGCCTGCACAAAAAATTGCACATCATGTGGAAATTCCCTGTCGTGATGTGTGTCCGGATGGGGACTCATTAGGCAATCAGAGTTAATTTAATGTAGAACTTCAGGTAGGGTTTAGTTTTTATGTTTGGAAATCCTAGTTAGTCTAACCCCCATGTCTTAGTCAGATACCTAATCAAAAGCAGTTTTATACTCAACCACTGACTGCACAGAGCACACCAGAAACACTGTCCTGTGCTTGGTACTGTCAAATAAATTCAGGCATTTGGAAAAGAGCACTGGGGACAGTGGTAAACTTTGAGATAACAAAGAATTATTTCAGTTGGTCAGCACTACAGAACACTGCAGGGATGTTCAATGAGACCTAATAAGCCTGCACAATGGCAGCCAAATTCAGCATTGACAAATATGAAAATACATATTGGAGGGAACAGATTGAATTGCTCATGCACATTGCTGGGTTCTAAATTAACTGTAACAACTTGGGAAAAAGACCTGAGGGTCACTGCGGGCAGCTCAATTAAACATCTGATCAATGAGCAGTGGAGGTTAAAACAGCAAACAAAATGTGAGAATGTAGGAAGAATGGCATGGAAAACAATGACAATATTGTAATTGTGCAATTATACACATTGTTGGCACACTTTCCCCAAATACAATATTCATTTCTGGTTATGCCATCTTAAAATACATAGTGAAAATAGAAGAAGCCTAAAGTTAAGCAACAGAAGGGAACTGAGACAAGGAGAAACCTCCATATTAAGAGAGATTTAAAGGATGAGAAGTGTTCAGTTGGAAGAGGAAATTAATAAGTGGGGACATGATAGAGAGATATAAAATAATTAATGGTATAGAGAAGGTCAATTGGATGCTCCTATTTACTCTTCCCCATAATGTAAGAACAAAGTGACATCCATTAAATTGAAAAGAAACAAATTTAAAACTGATAAAAAGAAATACTTTTTTACACAATGCATAATTAGCCTGTTGAACTCACTGCAACAAGCTATCATTATGCCCAAGAGCTTAGTAGGATTCAAAAAGGATTATACACTTATTTGGATAATGAGAGCGCCCAGGGATACCTTAGATAGGATAAAAATGGTTGGGGGTGGAGATGTATGAACCCTCATGCTTCAGGGCATAAACCAATCATTAGCTGTCTGGGATTAGGAAGAAACTTCCCCCACGAGCAAATTATTCAATAATTGTCCATTATGGGTTTTCTTGCAAATTCCACTGAAGCATCTGGTCCTGGCCACTTGCTGTAGAGACAGGGCATTGGAGCGCTGGTGTGATCCAGTGTGGTATTTACATTTCCCAAACTGCCACACGCATTTGCCAGGAGGCTGGGAAAGCCCCCTCTGCACCAGGAGGGACAGTTCTCTCTGTTGTGTGACCTCCCTCTGCCCAGCAATTACTGTGCAGTTATTTGTGTATTTATTTGTGATGTATCAGGCCAGGATCAAGTTCCGTGTGTCTGGGAGGACAGCTTTTCCATTTGAAAAGCATCCCGCCCGGCGTGCCGAGCCGTCTGGCAGGAACATGTGAGAGCGTTTTATCTTTCAAAGTTCTCAAAAGCCTTTTGTGAGATTCCCTGATAGTCAAAAGAGCAGGTGATTCTACTGAAGTGTTATTATCTCTCTTTTGTTTGTTATTTTGTTGCTTTTGATAGTTCACTTGACAGATTTTTTCTCCTTTTTTCACTTTCTCCACAAATGGGAACTACATCCTGAAACGTTGTCTTAAGGAAATAGTGTTCCAGTTCTATTGTACTAGTCCTGTAACAGTCTAGGTCAGATTATCCAACAAAAGAATCTCAATTTACCTTCCTGGAAATTCAGTCAGATATTTTGAGTTACTTTCTGGGGGTGCTTTGCCCATAGCAAAGTAAAGTAAAACCTGCCAAATTTTCCTACTGCGTAATGTTAAAAATGAGATGTCATTGAGATACTTTTGCATCTATTTTCATTTTATGGTTTGTTCTCTGCCATTTACCCTGTTTTTAATTCATTCACTGCATCTTATGATCAAGTTTTACTATTACTATCTAGTTTTACTATTTTACTATTACCATCTAAGGTTTTTTACTACCACTTTTTTTCCTCCTATTACTATCTACTATTTTACTATTACTATATAGTTTTACTATTACTGTTATTTACTATCAAGTTTTACTGTACACTTTACTACAAGAAATTCTGCAACAAAGAGAGTACCAGATGAAAATAGAATTCCTGCTTTAAACCAACCAGAAGATCATGCATGGACGTAATGCAGAACCTGTACCATCACGCTGGAATATCCCTTTCCCACGTCTGGGACTTACCAAGCAACCTCTGGTACTGCTGATAAGATCCACAAGGGTCAATCAATCACCAAATGCAACCTTACAACTTTATTGTCAATAATGAAAACAAAAGGATAAAGATGCTTCAAGGAGAAACTGTTTGTGGAGAAGGAAGTCAATGGTGCAGGAAACAAAACAAGGTAGATTAATTTGAGGGAGTAAATTCTTAAACTCAACAGAAAAAACAACTTTAAAACATGTAATTGTTTCATTATGCTGCATAAAAATCATCCTTCAACCACACAATTATAATACTGTGTTCCACACAAGAACTATGTAAATGTATTTAAATCCAGTTTATGGAAAACAGACACAGTGAATACTTGTAATGGTGAAATACTTTTATGTTTTAAACCCAGCAGAATGTTTTAAAGTTTTGTAAGCTTGGAGATTTGAAAATCTGGAATAAAGTTTTTATGTAGAAAAAAATGTTTTTCTCATATGTAACTTATTAGTCTGCACTATTTGTGTGTGTATTTTAATGATACATTTTCCTTAAATAATAATAGCAACCAATGCAATTTTGAAACTTCGGGAGCCCTTAGGAGATATATCCAGTGTTTATCAATCTACAAGTAGCAGATGCAATTTTGGATGGAATATAATGGAGAAAATGAAGGATGAAGTTAAGTGCAAGGATCAGCACTTCCAGAAAGCCTCATGAATAATGACAACTAAGTTGGAAGCATAGTTTTAGGAAACTATACCCAGGGAGACCAGCTGGACTGAGTTAACAAGTACGTTAGAAGATTAATACAGAAACTTTGCAAGACTTTAAGTTGAATTCAGCTGCAGTTAGCAGTGACCAAAAGGAGTTACTGTCTGACAACTCTCTGCATGGCCCAGACTAAGTGAGTTTTCTGGGTTTGGGCCAGTTCCTGTCAAATGATAGGACGCACTGCAGGAATTACCATTTGAGGGGATCCTGGTTAGCATCCTTGCTGGGAAGCCTCATGTAGGTATGGATTGACTGGGCACAGAGAATGAACAGTGCTGGCAGCCCCATGTGGGCTCCTCTGGGTCGTGCTGGAGGCTCTGCAGAGTGAACAAACGGAGCTGCTGCCCATGCTCTGTCACTTACAGATAAGTGGGGTCATCATCCTCGAGGGATATCAATCAGCACCTTTTCTCAGTGTAGGTTTCACATTTACAGCTGTGTTTCCTGGCTCCTAGAAGCCCTGAAGTATTGGAGGACTTCAGGTATTCATTCATGTGAGCAAAACATTGCAGAGTAATACAGCCAACGTGAAATAAGAAAACATTTCACAGATGTTTCCCTGAAAAAGGCTTCGTAACACAGTGAAATGGCCTTTGTTGCAATTGCTGAAGCACTAGTCAATAGAGTCCTCAAAGGGCTTTCTGCTATAACAGTCTCAGGTCTGTGCCTGGTATGGGGCACAGATGATGATGGTGTTGAAACTACTTTTCCATCAAGTATGCAGTAAGTGAATGTCACTTCAAGGTAGCTTCAGAACAGTGTTTTTAAAACTTTCCCCTTTAAACGAGTTCTCATGGAAGTTCAGGCCCTTCTTAAATGCTCACTTGCACCAGCTCAAGCTACTGATTTTGTTGGCATTGGCAAAAATATTTGTTGTAAGAAGTTCCACTCCCTGATCATATTCATGCAGGCCTAAGAGCTCTCCTGTGACAGCTGAGGATCAGGGCCATTGTTTGGTCGTGGGGTTTACAGTCTTTCCCAATAGCTTTTGTATCAAATGAAAATTTGTAATTAAATGTATTAGAGTAGATGTAGAAAGACAATTGCATGCTAGGGACCTGAAAATGCACTGTACAAGACTCTTAAAAAAGTAGTCACATAAAGACTCATTGCTATAGCATATTTTCTCCATTATTTGTGCCTCATTGTATGTGAAACTATATTAGTATAATGAAGTGAGAAATCGTAGGATATTGGATATTATATTTCCTGCCTAGCAGTTTTAGAGAATTTAGCTCAAGGCAAGAGAAAATGCAGCCTTTCTGCCCTGAAGAATAAACAAAAACCTGTTACAGAAATAAAAGTGTCAGTAAGAAATCAGGTGGTCTCTCCACATGCATCAGTGCCTTTCCTACCATGACTCTATAGAGACCTGCTTAGAGTTTACTGTGGTTTAGTTTGGTTTAGATACACTTACGTTTCTTACATACTTATGTGTATCTTTCCCCTTCATAAAGAATTGGGGATATTTGGGATGAGGAATAATCAAGCTGTCTTTTATCAAACTTGAATGTCAGAGGATCTTTTGTTATCAGAGAGAGGAGGATACCAAAGCCACAGATACCAACATTTGCATTTAACAGTAGAAAATACAGGTATCCAACCTTAAACTTACACACATTTTATGGTAACAGAACTAGATGTCAGTTACAGAGATTTCTCGATATCCTGATGATTAAAGTATTCCAGTTTTACAGGAACACCATAGCAGATTTATTTAAAAGGATTCTGTGATTGTTAAAGGCTTATTGAAGCATTTGGGGATCTACACAGAGCTGCTAATGTGTGATTTAGCAAACAGACAAACCTATTTATAGGAAGTTAATGGAACTCTTCAGAACGATGGAGCAGACGCCATAACAGAATATACACATGTACAATTAAATTACATGTACATGGCATGAGATAAAGCATCACAGACCCCAGAGTAGCCATTCACCTATATCATAACCAAGAGCAACCAAACTGCCAAACTCTAGAAAATTACATACTAAAAAAAAAAAAAGTTACAAAACAGCAGAGGATCAATGCTGCTGGACGAATATTAGTGGACAGAAGTCCTGCTTCTAGCAAAGACACCTGGCATTCTTTTTACACAAGTTATTTTTAATGTGTCCACTTTGTTCAGCAGACTCACTTTGGAGGGTCAGGTCAGAGTTACTGTATTTCAGCAGCTGGTGTTCAGAGACTTCGGTAATTTATGAAGCTTATTAATTTACCAGGTATTTGTTTAAAATGTCACTCTTACCAGGTCTTAACAATAAAAAAAAAATCTTCTCAAAACAGTGGATCTTCACAGAACTTTCCACATTATTAGACAAAAGTCAAACAAAAAAGTTGCTCCTGATGCTGTGCAGAAAGAATTGGAAAAGGCTGATACTGAAATGGACTTTGAGAGCAGGATGTCCTAAAGGAGGCAGGCAGAGGGAACACTGGCCTTGGAGACAGGGCTGCTGCAGTCCTTAGAAAGGTGTGACTCCCATTAGCTTAGCAAGCACAGTGTTTTTCATTATAGGGCTCCTGCTTCCCACATTCCCCCCTCAAGGCAAAGCAGGTCCGTGCTTTTCCAGCAGACAGGGCTGTACCTCCCAGGAAGGGTCTAACACCTCTGCTGTAGCCTTGTAAAGAAGGATGGTGCTGAGCAGAACCTGAATGCTCTTGGTTTTAACCTTCCTTCAGGAACAATTCTGATATTCTTAAATGTCAAGTGCACTGACTTTCTGCAGGATCTTGGGCTTGGGCAAGTGAAGGCAGTGCACCTATAAAGGCACAGGAACCCTAAGTAGCCCTTAGACTTGAAAGCTCTGTTATCAATAAAAAATACCACTCTTCCCAGGTGGAAGGGAACAGAAAACAGTTGCAGCTTCATTCTGATTTACTCTCTGGACCATGATGTTCTCCCAAGATGCTCTGTGGAACCTGGACTCTTGAAATTGCCGGCTAATCTCTGGAAGTTCATCCTCTTTCCTTTCCAGCTGTCTTTGCCCTTCAAGTAGAGATCCAAGTCTCTGGAACTGGATCTCCTCTACTTCACCTTTCTACTGCTGGATACTTGCCCCCCTTATTCCAATTCAGACTGCTACAGTGAGACAGGAGGGCCACCAAGAGCTCCCATTGCATGGATGTGAGAACTGCAGTCACTGGCATAGCTTTGGGCAACTTTTAAAAGAAAAAAAAAAAGGGCTGTTACCACAAAGAATTAGGAATGCTGCTGTGATGTTGCATTTCCCCTTCTACTGAAGTAATACCAAGATACTCTCATCCAAGGACCTCTCACTTGTTGCTGCTTGAGGATGTGTTTGTGCTATTAGAGAAATGGAAAATTACCCTAATGAAGGCCAAGTTCCAACCCTGCACATCTAACCTCATTAATCCACACTGAAACAGTTTCATATCTTGTTTACCAACTACCATTTCCTTTCACCCTGCGACAGTTTCCTCTGAAGTAGTTACTCCACTATTTGGATCCATCACTTGCAGTTCCATCATGACACAACATACATTGTACCCAAATCGCTTTGTTTTACCTTATAATCCAAACTAAATCACTTGTAACAAAATTTCTCAGTACAGATACCAGCCTATTCTATTTTTCATAGGTGACCAAAGGAGGACAGTACTTCAGCAGTTGCCTCCAAACTCCATGCTTTGGATGTATCTCAGAAAGCAAACATATCCTGGGGGTCAGATCATCAGTTTTGCTGTAAAAACAGATTCAGCCTTCAGCTAAGGCTTCCTTTTCTATCGAGGACTCTACTGTGAACTGAGTTTTCTTTCTGATAACTTTGCCAAGTGTTTTATATGAGATTTCTGTATTTTCTTCCTAACACAATCATTCTCTCTTTGTTTCAGGAATAAGGGGGTAATATATTCTCATGTTTGCCACAGAGCAAGCACAGATTCATCAAAGATATGACAACCAGCATGCTTTCCTATCTACAGAGAGGGTCATCTCTTGTGCTTAAGAATATGGTGCAAATGATTGTACCAGTATATTGCTAATGCTTAAATCTACACTTCTGTGTAAAATTAATTTTCTCTTTTGTCTGTAGTTGCAACTTGGAACATTTTCCTTATATGCACTATAAAATGTTAATAGCAAAATTTAGTGTGACTTTATGACTGTGGTGTCATTTTTCTCAGCTTGATCAGCTCTTTCAAATGGCATCATTATGATCAAAGTTGTTTACAGTAATAAAGCAAGAATAGTTCCAATAAAATAGTAGGTGCCTTTACAGTTAAAGAGTAGCTGGCATTTAAGAACACAGCAGCTACTCATTCTGGGGGTGCAGAATTGTACAAGTCCACAATATAATCGAGTTAATGCATGTAATTACAAGATTGCCCCCCTTGGGATTTGAGGGCATTGAAAGAGACAACAGGAAATACATTATGAATCTGAAAGGAGGAAAAGTAGCAAAATTGTATACATTGACAATGGAGGGAGAAACAACTATGTATTGAAGCTCTGAAGTCTCCAAAATTGTGGATTATTCTATTGCAACATTATTTTTCTCCAGTAATTTATCACCAGTGATTGGCTTATCAGAATAAAATGGTGACAACTTTAAGGTACATGTATAAATATTTTACTACTGTTACATAATTAATAGAAATTATTTTAAAACTAAGTCATTGTAGGTATGCTTTAACATGTGAGCACATATATGGATGATGTCTCAAAAGATGTTTAATAAATGATGTTCTAACTACCAGCTATAAACATCAATACTCTGGGACACAGGAAATAATTTATAAACCATGTGTCTCTATAAAATCTTTAAAGAAACTTTGTAGCAATAAGAAAATCATCAGTGATGGTGATTTACTCCTACTTCACCCCACACAAAGCATAAAGCTGAATACTACTTTCAATTCTAGGATTCAGTGTCCAGTGTCTAAAATGAGGTTACAGTGCAACTGTGTAACCTGCTGGAAAAACAGCTCAGCTGGGAGAAAAAGCTGCAGAAAAACCTGAGGGGGTTTGAAAGCTTCGTCAGGCCAAAAATAGTAAGAGGTATTTGCTTAGTTAACAGTGATAACTGGCAAAGTTTGGATCAAGGTTAAGTAAGTGAAACCTCCTGTGGAATGTTCATACCCTTGGTAATAATTTATTAGCAAAGGTTTTACCTGGGACAGTAACAATTAAATCCCAGACTGATCATTGCTCTCCTACAATGAAATCTAGTAACAGCACTGATTCCATTTGAAGGCTGTACTCCAAGATTGCAATTCCCTGACAGAGAACTGAGGATGTGATTGATTTACATGACAGTGCTTTAACCAAGAACACCATAAAATAATTCAAAACCAGTTTGACATCTTGGAAGACAACCTTATATTAAGAAACGTCAAGACTGTAGAGCACAGAAAGAGAAGCCCATGATATATTTTTTCAATGACTACCAGAAGTGGAAGGGATACACACCTATAAAACTCCTGAACAATGTGTTACAGCACATTGTATCCTTGGAAAGGCCAATCAAGTAGCACATTATGTGGTACTTGTGAAATGTTGCAAGTCTTGGAATGAGGAGCAGAAATTTGAAGCAGGTGTATAAATCTGAATCACTCTGTTAGGGTTGAAGAATTTCCTTTTATCTGGATTACCCTGCTGCTCTTATTTGATGTTGAAAAGTGTTTATAACTGTTAAACTGGGGATGAAAAATACAAGCCAAGATAATGTGGTGCCACAGTCACCTAGGAAGAAGGATCATTGAGGAAATCAAAGTTATCTTTGACTCACAGGATGAGAAAAGGAGATCTGTGCCTGGACACAAGCAGATTCCCATGTTTTCACGGGAAGAACAGCCTCGCTAAAACGATTGCCTCATGTTTTGTGTTGGTAAACTACATCCTTATTACATAATTGATTTTTGAAAATGTACAGGGCTGCATTCTTCTCTTTTAATCTTACAGATGTTTACTGACTTTCCCTGCCTTTTAAAGTGATATTAATCACTGGAGACTCGTGTCTACAGGGTACATAACACTGTGGTTATAGCACACAATGCCAGACAAACAGCATTATTTTTGCTTCATCTTTCCTGGGCAAAGAGAGAACAAATTCAGTTCTGAGCCCTTAGGTGCTCACAATCAGGCAGATTTGTACAAATGATTGTCTTCACATGTGGTTGTCAGTCCCACTGAAATCAGGAGAGTTGCAATGTGGGAACTTAAATCTATGCAAGATTTGGGTCATAATAACAAGCTCACACTTAAGTTTTGTTTTAAATGAAACCCCCTCATTTCATTAGAAGAATTTTCTCCACATACATTTCACCTGGTCTTTGTCTGAGAGAGTTTACATGTATTCCCCTTAATTCAGTATTATTTGGAACAGTATTGGGGTATTATTCTTCCCCCTCTTCTGGCTTGTACAAGGGTGGAGCAAAGGGATATCATCTGATTAATCCTTTTCAGACTGGAAAGCTTTGCAATTTTAACCCAGGACCAAATTATTATGAGCAGTTCAACCTAGAAATACTCTTTGATACGGAGAAAAGTATTTAAAAGTTTCCCTGCAATGCCTGGTAAGGCCAGAGCTGGACTATTTGAATAAGCCCTTTGAAGCTTGCAGTTCCCTAGGTTCATTGTCATCCAGAGCTGCAGTCCAAGATGACTGGAGCTGCTCCAGGCTTTGCAAACTTATTACAAGCACAGGTGAGTTGCTGTCATCGAATTGGAGTGTCCATTAAAACTTCAAAGGAGAAGCTTGATCTAAGTTTTCCTTGTCATAATGTGTAATACTTATTACAGAGAGATTTATTAAGCTTCTCTCATTTTACAGGTTGAATCTAGTGTAGGGTCATGGAACATATTAAGGTTTTGACCAACAGTAAAGAGCTGAAATTTTCATATTTTGCTATTTATGACCTTGGGACTACCTAAAATGGCAGCCACCTTTAATTCAGTGCAATTGTGCCTAAGCACATCCATACTTTTCCTCTATTGATGTTTCAAGAGACAAAAAACCCATAAAAAGATAAATGTTGAGCAGGTTTAGGAGGCATTTGAAAAGCCAGGCACTATGCTAGGCCAGAAATGAGGAGCCCTGCCGTGTAAAATAGTCTTACACTCAGTTGGTAATGCTATAAATTGAGGGGAAAAAAAAACCAATTTAGCAAATTTAGATTGAGTGCTCTGTCCTGTCCTGAGCTAAGTCTCTGTCACTGCTGCACATTAAAGGCTTGAACTGTTTGCCTGAGAAATCACTGGTAAAACAGTGAGCCTTTGGACATCCTTTAGTACTGCATTTGTACCTCTGTGAGTAACATTACCCAGCTGGGACAGATGGAGTTAGTTTGGATCTAGTCAGGGCTCAGGTTGTTTCACCTTCCAACAGAATATAAAATAGTTCAGTGACTATTTTTCTCTGTTGACCTGAAAGGGAGCTCGTGTGCAATGCGTATCTTGGAGATATTTAATGCTTGTGAGACAAATATCTTGATAAGGCTTAGTTTTCGGAACTTCCAGTGGTCACTTGCATTATTTTTGTCCAACATTTCAGACAAATTTGAAAATTTTAAAAAATCTTGAATTTCTAGAAGCCCTGTGATGCTAGATCCCAAATCAGCATTTAATGGGTGGTCTTATTTTCCCTGTATTGCATTAATACAACTAACAGCAACAGTAATCTATCAAAGTTTAATTAAAAAAAAAGCAACCAAACAACCCAAACTGAACCAAATGGATTTCTTCCCTTCCTTGGTTCTGTATGGTACCTAAAAAAGACCCAATAACAAGGTTGTTCCTCCTTAAAAAACTCAAAATATTTGCAAGAGTTGCAAATCCCATCAGGTTTATGGGATAACTACTCTATTTGTCCTGAGCTGCTCCATTCAGAGCAGTTCTTACTTATGGCCACAGAAGATCCAACTTTCAATTCCCATAACAGGGGATAATTCTTTTTTAAGTTAGGAAGGCCAGTGGTATGGATGTGGCAGGCAACAGAGAAATACTCCTCTTCCTGATATCTGACAGTAAAGTGAGAATGTTGTCCCAGTGAGGAGGTCAGCCTCACCTCCTGTAAATAAAGCTTCCTGTTAAAAAAAAAAAAAAAAGCTTCCTGTAAAATCCATAGGGAAAGAAAGGCTCCTCCAGAGTGTCTGAGGGCACCTGAATTAGGGTTCTGCTCTGAACTGCTCTCTGCAGTTTCACTCTCTCCACATATAGAGAAGGTGAAGGACCTCCCTGGAAAATGTATTTTGTGCATAGATTACATGACTAGTGGGAGAAAGCTTTTTATTTGGGGGGGGGTTAATTTGGACTGCTGTACAACTGTATTTAAATCTTTTTGCAGAGAACAACCTTTTGCCTACTGTCCTAAAGAATTTATTTGTTTTCATGAGTTTGTCTCAACCTTCAAGTTATTGTAACAGTTTTGTGTATTTAATATACAGTGTGTGTTAATATCACAGACAGTTTTACAACAGTGTTATAACTTACACCATTCCCTCCAGCTTTTTATGGACATCTACGCTCCTGCATTAAACTACTGTAGCTTGTGGAATTTACAGGAGAAATCAAGAATGAAGCCTGATGAAAAGCCTTTTAAATTGCGTTGTAGACATCCACTGCATCCACCTTGCAAAAAGACTAAAATGAAGGAACTCTTAGGTGGTAATTTCTAGGATCATATCTTAGCAAGACTACAAGATTACCATCCTGCCAGACAAACCATAAAGGAAAAATGATTGGAGTACAGTAGGAAGGCTAACTTAATCTTTTTATTTGAAGTCAGGTTTAATTATTTATGTTTCCTGAGGAAAATAAAAACAGAATGGTAACTATGCATTCTTATTTTAATAGAGGTCTCATTTCAGATTCTGCAGCATTAAAATACAACTAGTATATCCTGTCTAGAAAAATAAAATCAGAAGACCAAACAGATAGATAGAAACAGACACAGATAAATACATCTCTTCCTAACCTGGCAAAAAATGGAGCTAAATAATGAGGAATTTTATAATTACAAAGCAGTCTAATTATTTATTGTACTTTGAAGATAGGTTCATTCTTACTTTGAGAATTACTATATAATTATTAATGTAAGCTATATGCAAGTGATAGAAGTTCTTATTACATTACCAACCAAAGAGAAGACATAAAAAAGCTGGGCTGTTCTTTTTATGTTAGAAATGCTCTGAATTTCTACTGAGAAATATAATAGATGACACAAGTTGTGCTTCACATTATCAGTAAATACTACCATAACCTCTCCATGAGGCAACACAGGTTGTCATATCTAGTTACTATTTTCTTAGGAAATAAATGACTTCTGGTTATCATGGACCGATGTGACATGACAGTGTAAAATCATATTCCACTCTGTGGTGAGCAAGATGATAACATATGTCACCACTCTACTAAACCTGTGAAAATCCCTTGGAATTTCTATTTATTAAACCTCATGTTTGCCACTTTGTGCAGTGTGGGGCTCCTTCCCTGGTTACAGGGCAGCACTGCTGACTGTTAATTGCTTCTGTGGATTCCATTTCAATAGCAATCAACCTTAAACAGAGTAGTGAAAACTCCCTTTATAGAAATGCTATGAGCATTTTTCAGGACTACTGGCACACTGCTGAATTCCCTCAAGGACAGCTCTTTAGCCACCTGTGTCACCTGCTTGCAGTTTACTAATTCAACTAAATGTAGCTCACAATTAAAGCACAGCTGACCCGTGCTAAAAGTCCATTACCTGCATTTAGGCTCTATTTACCTAACACTTCTTATCCTCTTATCACTCTATCTCTCAATTTTAGTCTTCTTTATCTTACTACAGATGTTCTTAGTGGGGAATTATCATCCTGAAGAAATACCTTGAGGAAAATTATGATTAAACAGTCTCAATGTAATAGAAGCAATTTCTGCAGAACTCTCTTTGCAAAGCAAAGAGCAAACTGAAAAATTTCACTCCAGAGTTCCTATAAATGTCCAATCCCTTTTTTTTTCTTTTTTCCCAAACTAACAACCCACAGCAACAAGCCCCACATTATTTGAGGAGTATGCCAGCTGTTCCAGTCTCTTCTCCTTATCCTTTGCAATCTTGCCAGAGAAAACTGAGCTGTCTCTCCTTTTGCAAACCTTCTGTTTGCAGAT
>WEIV01024937.1:520506-602985 GCA_013390005.1 Calyptomena viridis | reverse complement strand
CGGGCCTGCCCGCGGGCTCTGCTCCGCCACTGCCCGCTGCTGCTGCCTCAGAACCGGGAGGGAACCGCCTACGAGGGCTTCGTCACTGCCCAGGTACCGCGGCCCATGCGCCGCTTGGCCGGCGGAGGCTAAACCGCCGCGGCCAGGGCTGAGAAGGGCGGGTAGCGCGGGCTTCCCGCCGTGCGGGGCTGAGGGGGAAGCGCTTCCCGCCGTGCCGGGGCTGGCGGATTCCCGTCCCTGAGGGATCCCGCCGCCGTTCCGCGGGTTTGCCCAAGGAATGGGTCCCTGATGCCTCCTGGGCTGAGTTTTTCGTGCTGCCCAGGGTGTTTCTGGGGCAGGTTGAATGTGCCCACGCTCTTGGCCTGACATCGATGACTGACTGTGAGTGTTTTCCCTTCACTCCTGAGGCTTCAGCCGAGGCGGCCCTCAGGAGGTGGTAACTGCGAGGCGGGGGGAGGGAGAGTGGTGCTCCCAACCCGGCTTTGCCATCCCAGACACTGTGCAGTGACACGACAGCCATGGGTCAGTAGAATATCACACAGACACAGCTCTGAACAGGTGTATTTTAATTTAGAAATAGCTTGGGATTCTCTTCCTCTAAAAATAAGTAGAATTCAAAGGACGTGGGTGTGTCACACTTGCATTGTCAAAATTGTGGTTTTGCAATTAAAATCCAAAAGGGTTTGGGGTGGTTTGTATTCAAGTTTTAAAGGATGTGTGCAGGTGTGAGTGTCTCTGCTCAGAGGTGATTATTTGATTAGGGCTAATGCCGTAATGTCTGAGGTTATGTGCTTAGTAAACATCAGTAAACATCAGCTTTGGAAGCAACTGCTGTGCCAGCAGGTTCTATTCACCTCTGAATCAGAGAGCTTGTTGCTTTCCAAGAGCATCACAGAAACACTAAGGTCGAAAGGAACCTCTGGAATTCCTCTGCCAGGATCAGCTGAAGCTCGAGACCATTTGCAATCACGTGGAGATCTCCAAGCACAGAGACTACACATCCTATTGGACGGCCTATTCCAGTCTTTAACCCTCCTCACTATTACTGAGGTTTTTCCATTGCGTTTAGGTGAAATTTGCTGTATTTCAGCTTGTAGCCATCACCTCTCATGCTGTCAGTGTGTGTCACTCAGATCTGGCTATACCTTCTTTGGTCCTCCTCCATCCAGTGTTTGTACTCAGTGACAGGATCCTTCCCTGATCCTGCTTTTCTCCAGGCTAAACAGTCCCAGCTCCCCCGGGCTGTCCTGGTGTGAGAGATGCTTCAAGTCGCCTTCAGAGCTCTTTGCTTTATGAAATGTGATGTACTGAAGAATTTTTACTGAATATTGTGAATTAAACATCAAGAGTACTTCAACTTTGGAATTAAAATCAGCATTATTTGCACCTGTTAGTCATGCTGCTGTTTGTCCCTAAATAAAGACATTCTGAATAATGTTCCTGGAAGTCAGATAAGAAAAAGTTTATTTCTTAGTAGCTGATCTGATGGGGAACATTTCCCACATATGTTTCTTTGCTGACCTTCCTATTAACTTTCCTCCTTTTCAAGGGTAGAGACTTCCACCTTAGGATACTGTTACCAGAGGATTTTCAACTGAAAAACGCAAGGTGAGAGAGTTTTAGGAAAACAATTTTTAAGTGTGATGTAGCAAAGTTTATTTTGATAAAAGCAATGATGGATAGGCCTATGATTTATTCTTTTCTCCAATATTAGTATTATTAATTAATTCTTACTGGTTTCATCTTAACCTTGCAACAAAATTGCACAGCATCAGTGTTAGTAAATGCTGACAATAAACATTGCCTATATCAAAATATTGTGTTATTAATTAACTTGGAAACTTGTAATTAATTGGTTGCATTTATATATAAAGCAGTGTACTTGGGGAAAAAATATAATTTATATTTATAGATTATTTATCTGTCACCATTTGGGAAACAGAAAATTCAGCGTGAGATTGTAAATTTAAGCAGTTATGTACTTGAAGGTTAGTAGAGCTTTTTAACTTAATTTTCTCTTTCCTATTTTGGTGTGTTAATTTGTATTACCCAGCTTTTCTTTAAAAGCTTTGTTCTTACTGAGTTTATCACAGTATGTGGGAAGGGGGATGGAAGGGGCTAATCCACATGCCTTGATTAGGCTTTAACTTTGTATTCCATACTTGTGCCTAAGCCAGTGTGCTCTGGACCATGAGCAGGTGTGGTATTCCATAGCTTTATTGCATTCTAGGTTGGGTAATTAAAACTGCATTATAGGTAACTTTTGACATTTCCAGGTTATCACTTTTAAATATTAGTATATTTTATGAAGTCACAGTAACTTGCAAGAATTATGTTGTTGTCTTCAGCTAAGAATAGGCTTTTGGAGGTAAATGCTTAACTTTTAATGGGCTTTGGGGTAGTGACATTTGGAAGTTTTAAGTAACTTTGAACAAGAAACTCAAAGCAGTTTTGAAGTATTGTTTACTTCCTTTGGAGGCTTTTTTTGAAGGAAAGTTGTTGTGTTGTTGTGTGTAGCAGGCTTTCTGCTCTCTTTTAAAAATCAAGCACTGTGTATTTAAAATTTGTACAAAATACTGTTTGCCTAGGGTAGAGTGCAGCTGGAGTCTAAAGAAGATCCTGCATGGATATAGGCATATTTTAAAGCAGGTATGCAACTTTAAAACCATTTCTTTCAAATGTACATTCTTAGATGTATATTTATAATAACTCTGAAAAGCTTATCCTCATATATCTATTCTAAAAGTTTTAAAGAACCCTCCTTTTATTGTGTAGCCAAGATTTATTTTTAAACGCCTGAAGACTTACAAGTAAGTCTAGAGAGATGGATAGAATTTAGAAATATTAATTTCTATTCAATATTTATTTTTTGGAAAATTGAACTAGAAGAATTTTAAATAAATGACTACTGACGTTTTCCTGGAATTTTTCTTTAATCTCTCAATTAGAAACATATTTTGTCTTTTTTATATAGTTATTTTTTTACAAGTTGTTCATAGTGCAACGAGAATTCACATTAATTATTGATAGGCCTACCTAGTTCATTCTGTGTTGTAGACAGTCAAGGGAGCTAATTGAAATGTGTATTCAAAAGAAGCTCTGGAGTGAGGGTACACAGACAGCCCTCCAGTCAGGGAGAATACGTGGTTTCTAAGAAGGTGTTTGCCACCTGTGCTGGCTGAGGCACCGTGTCATGGACAAGCTCCTCATAAATGTACAAACAGGTGATGTCACATAGTGTGACAGGGGATGTGCTGTGCTCTGGGAGTTTTCTTCTGTACCTGAAATAGCTGGACATGTGGGATATGGCTGGTCCTTTTTACGTTTGGTTTGACAATACTACAGAACCAGTTGGGCTGAACCACTAGAAGTTATGATTTGAAGAAATGAACTCATACTGTGTTTCCCTCCAGAGGCTCCACAGCTGCCCAGATCTTGTCAGTTTTATGGTGGAGCTGAAAACTGTTTTGGTAAGTGACAGGATATGTAAGTGGGAGATGGGATGTTCTGAGGGCTCTGGGTTTCACATTGTTTTCCACAGGTTACTGTTCAATAGATTTATGGCTGGGTTTTTCTAAGAAGAAGGGATTTTGTATCTATGATGTTCACGTAAAATTTGTATAAATATCCTTTAGGGTATTAAATTACTGTATTTTTTTGAAACTGGAGTCGTAGGGAAAAATTAAAATCCTAGCCAGTGCAGAGAGTGAAAACATAAGATGGTGTGGAAGAAGTTGGCAGAAATTATTAGTAACCTTGTTTTACTATAAAATATATATTTATTTAAATTTCTTTTATTATAAATAATTAATAATTTTGTCCTAAATTTCATTAATTTATTTGTCCTGTAAGAATAGTTTTAACTTGGGTACACTTTCAAAAATAACACGAATGTGAAACGTGTGATTTGGTTTAATTTTTCTCTATAACACGGAATTACCTTTTTGATAAAAACTTTTTTTTGAGACATTGCAACATAATTGGTGAGTGTCTGCACCAAAACTTGCTCTTTGGGATCCTATGATGTTAAAACTGAGAAATTGATTTTGTTTTTTGATTGCTATATGAAGTGCATATATATATATGTATAATATTGAGAATTTCATAGATGTATCTTCTTTTGTGGCTGTGGAGCCCAGGAGGCAGCTGTGGGCTTAATAGAACCTTCTTTTGAAAAGTTCTTTCAGTCAAGATGCTTGACTTCAAATTTATTAGCTGCAAAAGAGGCACATTTGATATTTGCATCTGAAGACTCTGCTGTCAACATCTGTGGGGTTTTTTTTTAAATTGCAGATGTTTTCATTACCAGTATCTGAAGTAATTTACCAAACAGCCTCTTTGTCTGCTTTAGCTGGAGGCTATAACAAAACAAATGCAGTGTACAGTTAATTTTACATAAGCTTAATATTTCTGATTGAATTGCAAAAATCACATGGCTAAATAGATGCAAAAATATTGAAATCTCTCTAAATTATGTTTTTAATGTTCTTTTAAACAGGAAATTGCTTTAAAGAACACACAAGACCTGCACATACCACGGCCACCAGAATATTACTCCTGTCTTGTCAGAGATCTAGAAACACTGGGTTGGAATAAGTATGTTTATTTTATTTCTTAACAAACATTACCTTTGGAATATCTGTTCCTCTTGTGTATTTGTGAGTTGAACATATCAAATGTACTTGTTCTGTTAATTTACCCTGTTCAGGCACTGATTTTGCTTTGAAAACTGCTGCTTTGTTTTTAAATTAAAGATGCCCAACAAACCTGTATCAACCGAAGGTATATTTTCTGTCTCAAGTAACTGAGCTGAAAGGTGAGATGCTACTACTAAGAAATCAATTCTTTGACCTATAAACTATTGATACAGTGAACATATTTACTGATAGTATTTATAGTTCTCTCTTCCCTCTTTCCCCTCCTTTGTGCAGCTTTTTTTTACTATTCCCACAGGCTGCGGTTGATCATTGAGTACCTTTGTTCTTTCATAAAAGCAGTTCATACATTTATAGAACTAAATAATTATTTTTAAAGGACAGTTCTGTCTTGCTCTCCATAGCACAAAAAACTCCTCAGACAGAAGGATAACACAGTTTATCTACACAAAGGTAAATATACCAAAAAATGTGAGTGAAGAGAATTTTGAAAGCTGCAGGTCCAGAACTTCGTAAGAGAATTCACTGTAATATAAACTCTCAGATGAGCTTATGGAACAATTTTATTCACCCTCCTACTGAGGAAAACAAGGTTGTTCTCAAACCTCATGTATAAACATGCAGGAACACACATTATGATCAGGTACACAAGGGCCACCTGGAGATTTATCAGAAGTCTCCAAAGATTCTTGGTTTGTGGACTTGAAAGGCTTTAACTACCATCACATATGCCACCACTGACAAATGCTTTGCTCCTGAGCCTTTTCGCCCTCAGCAGAGAGCCTGGAATGGAGTGATTTCTGTCCTCCTGGGGCCTCCAGGAGACATCTCTGGGGTCGAAGGGAGCTGTTTCTGGCTAGGGAGGAGTTAAGGAAACATATTTGCAGGCTGTCTTTAATAACATGGAATTAATCTCACAGGACCTTCTTTCAAAGGGTTAAGATGCATGATTTTCTAAGGATTTGAATGAGAAGCTACTTCCTCATTTCAGTAAAATGACAGTTAAAAAAAGCCTGGTTTTGTGTTTTTCAATAAGAGTAATCTGCTTTTACCTTAGGCTTCTGTGGTAATTTAACTTTAACAAGTGCATATTTTACTAAATGAAATAAAGAAGCCTTGGGTGTAAATAGTTTTGAGTTTTCCCACCTGATTTGTATATGAATAAATACCATGTGATTAACATGAAGTAGGAATTTGCTTTGAAGGCCCACTTTCATTTAGATTTAAAACATCCTTGTTAAATCAGCTGAAGTTTATTTTCAGTGATTTCCATTGTTAAGCATCCAGTTGTGCTATACTCTGTTCAAATTTCCCAGGCTTGAGTCTGAGAGTATTAGTTAAAATCTCTTAAACACATGGGAAGTAAATTCTCCATCATGCTTGCTCTCCCAAAATGGAAAAAAGGGAAACAAACCCCTCTTCTGACCCTCATAGGGATAAAGATTGCCAGTACCTCTTAAGCCCATGGTGTGGGTCATGGTGTTTCAATTCTCAAAGTTTTTCTGCTTCATATTTTCTCATTCTTTTCTTAGAAATTATCTTCTCCATTTCCAAGGGAATCCTGCCTCGTTGTGTGTTCTCTGTCATTTGTGTGTCATGCTGAAGTACAGAACTTCAGGCATTTACCTGAGGTTTTCCTTATGCTCATTCCATTTTTTTGATGTGATAAAATGCTGGAGCCTACAGAGGAATAAAAGTTTGTATAACTGAAATATCAGTTATGTAAATAACTCCATGAGTTGATGGAGAAGTTTATAGGACTATTACAACATTGTCCAACTTTCTCCAGTACTATGGAACTAGAATTCTAAAACTAAAAATATGTTAAAAATTGGAAAACAGAAAAAACTTTGATGTATCCCTCTATAAATGATTAATCAGGCAGCCATTATTAGTGCTCTTAGCAGCTTTTCCAAATGCTTGCTTTTTTTAAAGTTTGTCTGCTGTCAATAAAACTGCATCCGAAGGTTCTTTACAAGTATAATTAAACATAACCATATTGTTGCTATTTCTTAATGTAATTCTGTGCATTATTTATATTTTAAATAGATATATATGCACACATGTATATATATTTATCCTAGAGACTACCCTGCTGTTAAACTAATTGTTAAAGAACTGAACCCTTAAGGATTTCAGAAATAAATTTTAGGATATGAATGTCTATTGCTATCTAAGAAATAAAACTAATTTTTTAATCTTGTTCATTCATCTAGTTCAAAATTTCTTAATCTGATACAGAGTAAGGAACTGCAAAAATGTTTGATTTCACACTAAAATAATCCATACTTTTCTGATAAATCAAAAGTGGAGTGGGCCAAAGATGAGTGGCAGAAGAGCTAATTTGAAATGCCAAACACGTCGGCAGCATCCCTTTAACTTGCTGTTGTCCTTTGCAGTGGAACCTCACCGTGCTGCAGGCACTGCTGGGTATTCCATTGCAGTATCCGTGCTGTGCCTTAGCTGCTGCTCCAGGAATTCCCCACCCCGGGCAACAGTGGATGGAGGGATGGGATACAGGCACTTTCTTATCTTTATAAAACTGTGATTCAGTTTTGAGGAAGAGTTGGAGCAAAGTGGGAGTAATGATTTTTTTTTCCAGTTAGAGGAAGAACGTTCCAATTCTTTCTACATAGTTTGAGTTTAGCTGACAATAGTTGAATTACACTTTTATCAGGTCTTGCCTTTCTTTCAACTCAAATAGTCCCAGAAATCTGTAGAATTCTTTAACATTGTATTAATCAGCATTAAACATGAAGTAATGTGTCTCTTTCCCTTCTTACTACACTATTGCTTTTTTCATCTGGATTTTTCAGCTGCCTCATATGGAGGCTTTTTCATTTATGTACATAATTTTCTTGTCACTTCCTTCCTAGGGATGTGCCACCCTTTGGTGTACATCTATTTCTTTTTTGTACAACCTCCTACAACTGAGTTACCAGTTTCTCTTGGGAGAACCATGTGACTGGGATAGCATGGAATGGTTTAAAAAATAAATGTTACTTAGGCCAACAGGCAGATGCTCTCTTTGAACTGTGATAGGCCTTTGCATCAGTCTGGGTGATAAGTTGTGCAATTATCTTGGACTGCTTTTCATCTTTACACAGGAATGACACTGTAAAAATGCCAAAATATCCACACCCAGTTTACTGGTATATATATGGAGAAGTTTGAACCTTTCTGGCAGTTTTTGAAGCTACTCACCAAACCCCATTTCTAGAGGACAATGTATTTTACAGTTGTATCCATCTTTGTTGTGGTGGGAAGCACAGATCAGTGACATCCTAAGCAGAGTGTCAGTGATTGTCAGAAGTTTTAAATCTTATTTACATGTGTTATGTACTTGCTGCTTGCTAGGATGCATGTATACAGTGTCATGAAATGAAGGCAAATCATCATAAATAACTGTTTGGGTACTATTTCCTGCAGAAAATCAATTTCAGAATATGAACCAATACCTACTGAATTTCCTACAATAACAGTATTGATAATAAAAGAGAACTTCATTGAGGAGAAAAGCAAATCAAGAGCATAAAAGTCTCCTCGAGTAAGAAACTGCAGAAATGGATCAAAGATTTGACAGGAAGTTTAATGTGTACATAAGTAGAGGCTGACAGGAACATGCTGTGTGTGTCAAAGGTTCCCGTGATGGAAAACTGAAACACGGTGCTCACTGACCACAGCGTGAGCCCTGCCACACGTTGTAAATAACCCAGAGATATATGGCTGCATTAAGCACCAGGCTGGGGTATTAACAGCAGTAAATCTGGAGCAGCAGAAATGCTTGGCACAAAGCACTTCCTCTGATTAATACTGGTAACAGACTAATCAGAGCCTTGCACACCTTTCAAACTGCACTTCTTGCAATGCTCTCTTCCAGAGTTGCATATGTGGACACTGGTCTTACCACAGTCAAGTTGAAAGCTGAAGACTCTTGTGGTCGACAGCACCTCGTCACTCTCAAGTTAAATGCAAAGGTAAATTTATGTAGGAGAAGTACCTTCAGGCTTCCTGGAAATAAATGGATTTTCTTAATTCATAAGGATTTTAGGGTTGGTTTGTTGATGTTTGTTTGTTCTGCAAAGTAATGGTTGAGAAATTATTTTACAGAGAGCTTTCAGACTTCAACTATATTTAAAATTAATGTTGCATTATGGTTATCTGTAAGATGCAACTGTGCATCCCAGGAAAAACACTCTATGATATTGCAATCGTTTTGCTGGTTTACAGGCAAAGCCATCTGGGAGCCTTTCCTTCATTATCACTCCATCCAGAGACTCTGCATAGAACAAGAATTAGAGGATGCTGGGTTGTTTATTAACAAGCCTTACTGTTAAAGCTATAGATGAAAAACTGACTACAGAAGTCAGAAAAATGATTTCTTTTTAGTCTGAATAATTGTCTAATTTTGACAGCACTTGCAAAGCAAATCCATGGTGTATGCAGAAGCAGAAACATTTTAATTCTTCCTGGTATTTAGCACTGAACTCAAATCGCAACATTTCTTCATAGAATGTCTCATTTCAAGGCATAAATCTCTCATCAGAGACTATGAATATCCAGGCTGGGTGGTGACAATTGCATGGCAATAGCTGTTGTCTGTCTTCAGAAAATCAGTGCAGGGGAAAAAATAGATCTAAAAGTGTCTCAAAGTTGTTGTTTGGCACTATCCTTGGTCCATCAGCAGGAGTAACAATCTTGGAGGTGTGAGGAGTGGGCACAACAGTGTAAGATTAAATTTCACCTTCAGAAGCATCCTCTATTCCTTTAAATACCAGGAGTGTTTTAGTCTTACATAAAATGAGCTAATTTGACCTTAAAGGGGGGAAAGGAGCCTATGGAAAAAACTGTTTGGGGGTTGCTGAGGGTTGCTCAAGTGGAATTTTGAAAGAGTGAAACTATCCTGCATGCACAGAGTAATGAATGCATAATTAATTTGCTAGTCAGTCCATTATTAAATACATTAATGGAAAAAATCCATCAGGAAGTACAATTATGGTCTGTTTAGTGTGCAAGGGTAGTAACCAGACTGTGTTTATGAGGGAGCTGCTCTCCCATACTTGGTGTGACACTAGAAATTAGGAGCAGCCTGTTGCCTCTAAGGTTTTTCTTGCTTTTATGGCAGCAGAAGTAAAGTATTTTAAGTATTTGGAGGTATAAAAGTGCAATACTGCTTTTGATCAAGCAGTAATCATCCATCTCTTCCTTTTTTTTAACTTATTTTCTTTAGTTTTGTTTTCGAGTGTTTATTATGATGAGGGATCAATTGCTTGTCCTTTTTAAGCCACGTCTGGCATTTAAACTTGCCAGACAAAATCTGTGTGAGAAATGTGGGGTTTGTGACATGGGGATTTGATTTTCCTTCATACATGTATCTATTACTTTTGATTTGAAGGTGGGTGGTTTTTTAGGTATTTCTCTTGATAATCTGCTTTAATGAAAAGATGGTTGTTTTTGTTATGCTGTTTCTTTGATTAAGGTTAATGTGTGAGAATTTCAGACTCCAAGGACTCAAATAGGCCACTGCAAGGATTTGTATGTCATGTAGTAATTAAAACTCATTTTGGTAATTATCTGAATGGTTTGTCAGGGGTTCTGAAAAGGATTTATCTAGATAAAGTTAGCTGCATGCTCGAAAATCCAGTGTAAGTATTTTGTTTAATAATTGCTTAAATTGTTCTTAAGAATAATGGGATAATTTCTGACATATACATTTGATTGTAGCTGTAAGAACCTAAGATGCCATTGATATGCTGTGATTGAAGTTATCAAATCTTTTATAGCTTTCATTCTTTTAGTACAGAGTTTATCTTTTATTTTTCTTATTGATACCTTTTACTTTGGTGTGCAATTTTAATTCTGGGTATATGTTCACTCATCTCTTTCTAAATAGTTATGTACTTAGATTACTTTCAGTTTCAAACCAAAAAATGTTGCTAATCAGAGCAAATCTTTTAGTTCAAATTAAAATTAATTCTAGACTCCCGAAAGGGTTGTTTGGGTTTTCTTAAATTTTCCTATCCAGTACAGGTAATTGAGGAGAAATGTTTAAAAAATATATGGGGTTTGTCTTAAGGTTTTCTGACTATGTCCTTGTGACCACTGAACACAGAGAGCTGTGATTCTCCTGCCTTTACTAAAAACTGATATATAAAAACATGTAGATTTCTTCTTTAAATGATAATTAACACTCATAACTACTTCTGAAAATGCTTTACATACTGTTTCCTCTCAGAGCCAAGTCTTCAAGATGCTTGAAGTGCTCATATTTTGTTATCAAATTTGGCAGCTGAGTATCAGTCTGACTTTAACAAAAAGAAAAGAAGAACCTGTGTTTTCTTTCCATCTCTCAGTATCCAACAGAACCACCAGATTGCCTTGTGGATTTTCCCATTCAGTTTGCAGTTTCCTGGATGCCACAGGTAACTATAAAAACATGTGCAATGGGGAGGTGGCAACAAGGGGTTGGGCTTTGCTTTTTAACTCCAGCTTTTCTCCCCATGTGCATTTGCTCATGAAAATGTAATAATATGGAATTGTATCTTCCTTATCGTAGTATCTTAAATATCTCCCTTGCTGGGTAGATATACTTTGCATGTTGCATGTTTTGCACTCATACTGGCTGAAATTTCCTTAGGAATTATATTGGAAAAGTGACAATAAAGTGAAATGCATGAAAAATGATTGCCTCCTGGGAAAGAAGCACCCTCTAAAGTTGACAGGCATTAAAAAAGGCAGTCCCCTACTTGGTTGTCCTATAGAGTTTCATAACATAATAAAACTTTTATAATCTAATTATAATCAAAACAGGAAAGTATTTCATGCAAATCTGATTTCTTAGTTTAACTGATACTGTCACAATAAAGAACCACAAGCCATTGTCCTTCTTTAGTCTCTCACATTATTTCATGTACCTTTTTTCCCTAATAGATCATATGACCACTTTAGATATAAGTTAATTTGAATTATCTCTAGAAAATAGTTGATGTTTGATTTAATTTCATCCAGGAAAATAGATTTTGCATAAATGATTGCATCTGATAATTCCAACTCTCACAAGGATTTCTACCCGGCAATAAAGCCTGTCTTTGGTACTAAATTTACTTAGGGAACGTGGCTGGAAGGTTACAGCAGGATGAGTTTAAGCCAGGCATAGAATTTTGACTGCAAGCCCAAGGTTCTGTGTGTCCCCCTCTAATATTGAGGAAAAAACAGCAAAATCAACCACTGCAAATCAAAAATTTATTTCTTTTCACATGTAATTTTAGGTTTCGATTCTCTGGTAAAGTTTGGAACAGTTTAAATAGATGTTTGTTTTCCCTTGATTTATACTGAGTCCATAAGCTATGGGCAGGATTTCAAGTGGTGTTTCTAACCTCAAACTTTATACATACTTTTAACAGTACTTTATTAATTTTACAGCCTTGCAATTTATGTTGCCTCAGATTAACATTTCAAATATCCCTGACAGTTACTGCTTCTCTGTGTTTACTGGTAGTAATTTTAAAGCTACAAACAGGGCTTGTAATTTAATAAAATGTTCTTGAAAAACGTGACATGGAGCAGCCTTTGACAAGCTAAAAACAGGGGTGGATATATTAATATTGGCACTACAACCAAGGAAAATCTGATGTTAAAAATACAGCATCGTGATGCTTAAAATCTTCTTACAGTTGGAATTACCTGGGTTCTGTTCGAAAACATGAACAATAGATGTTTGTGTGTAACTGAAGAGCCTGTTTTGAAATCATGGGATACTAATTCCAGCTGCAGAGAGCCTGCTCTAATCCTGAACCAAATCCCAGCAGCCCGTGCTCTGTGCTGACAGAAGGGCTTTAGCTGTACAGTAGGTCTGGAACGTTGACCTTGTCTGTGTGGCTGACATGAACCCAACAAATGGCTGTGGTAATTGTGTAAATTGTGTTTATTTTCCAAATGTGTGGAAATCATGGCAGTGAGCAGCCCTCACACCGTGATAAAATACAGGTTAAGCTTAGATAATGCTGGAACTCCACTGCCAGCAGAATTCAGCAGGTACGCAAGTGGTTGAAAATTTTTGTTCCTAAAAGGCAAATGAACACGCTATACCTGTTTTCTAGTAATACAACGTGAAGTTTTGGCACTAGTAGATCTTAAATTTTATTATTTTTGCTCATCTTTAACCTATAAACCGACAAGGCTTAACTAAAACGGTGCACTTGCACCTCTAGAATATAAACTCCTAGGAGAGAAAATATAAATAGATTTCAGGTAATTGATTTTCCTTTCCCACCCCCTGCGTGTGCTGCTGCCTGTTTCAGGCTCCTGGACTTTAAACTTGAGGGGTGGTTTGGTGGTGGGGTTTTTTTTCTTTTTTTTTTTTTTTCCCCCCTTCTGTATAATAATAGACATGGCTTTATGGCATCCATATTAAAAATGGGTAATTTTCCTTATGGTCCCTGTCTTCCTGCTGGGTTGATAATGTTTTGATGTATTTTTCTTTTGCGCTGATGAGAGGTCTGCTGCTGCTGCTCTGACATATTCATTTGGATGAGTAATTATAACTTGCACAATGTCAAGCTGAAGATGGTGGGGTTTTGTGCGTCATGACAAGCCCAGTAGCCAGTGCAGGTGTCTCACAGCATGATCAGCAACAGCCAGTGGATTCTGGCTCAGAGGAGACGGTTTAGAGTGGTAAGAAATCAGCACCAAGGGCAATGCTGCTGCTGCTGCTCCTGCTCTAAGTGCCAAATAAATGCAGAGTGCTTCTCAATGACAAGTGCAAGAACACCAACTTATTTCTGCTGTATCCTTTTGCTGAAGAACCACAGCAGTGTGCTGTCTCCAGTTTTAGCACACGCTGTAGGAGTGGTTCTGCAGGCTTGGGGCGTCTGTCCTCTGCCCTCACCCCAGGGTATGGTTTCTATACTGACCACTGCCCACCTGCTTGGCTACATGAAGGTCATGAGAGTGGAAATTAATGACTAATGAGGTCGTGCAGCAGCCAGCAAGGAAACAGTAATACAGGGTTCACAAGGTGTAGTGGATGAATGAGATTATTCTTCAATTATTCTGATGAAAACACAATAAAACGCCTCACAATTGTGCTTTTTTCTTGGCAGAGAAGCTTCACAGACACCAGCTGTAAATAAAATGGAGAGGGTTGACAAGACACTTTATAAAGATTTCAGTGTTTTCTCTGTTTAATTTTTGCTAAGGAGGGGGGAATTTGTTACTGTTCATGGGAAATAGTTTCCTTACAAATCTAAAGAATCCCAAATTATTTAGGTGGTACAGGTGATCCCTTTTCCAGCCCACAACTGTTTGCTTTGTTAAACTGTATTTTATTTATGAATTCATGAAGGGCAAGTAGATGACAGCACCTATAGCTTAGGCTACTTCATCTTTTCTATTCAGGGGCTTTGCAGTTGCTTTAATTTTGGATAAGCTAATTGTGTGTTAGGAAAAATTTTAGCCAAAAAATCTGAGAATACAGGTGGGGTTTTTTTTAATCTTTTTTTTTTTTTTTAAATTGTAATCAATTCTGCTGTATCTACCTTAATTAGAACTTCCTTACTAATATTTGATTTAATACCTAGTTCATCCAGGATTTGGAGCAGGTGCTTGAAATTTGGAAAAATAACACTTGTTAAAAGTTCCTGAAAGGCTTCCTGGCTTTTATACCGTGTGCAGACTCAAGACTTTCCATTATTTTTTCCAACCTCTATGGCTCTAGAAATAAAACCCAAGAGTAGAGTGACCTTTTTTCCCATTCCTTCTCATTGCTTTGATTAGAGGAAAGGGTGTCTGGGCAGTAAGGAGGAACTTGGGAAAGTGTTCAGATAGGAATAAAGTAAAAAAAAAAAGGAAGGGATTGGCAGGAGACTTTCATGGTAGAAGTCAAGGTGTGTTCCCTCCAGGACAGGTGGGTCTGGAATATCTGACTTTCCCTGGACTGGGTCAGTACTTCATCTCCTACTAGTGGTTGATACGGATGAGTGAAACGTGGAATCATAACAGAGGTAACTTTGGGGTCACAGTTTGCTGAGGAACCGTCCAAGTCGATGTTTAGGTAGGAGCCAGTTTGGTTTTGGAGTCAGGGCAGCAGCACTGATAGTCTGAATTATCACTGTCCTATTTTCTGAGGAACACAAATTCCAATGCATTTGTACAGAGGGGACCACAAAACAAAGGGTTTGTGCTGTTTGACATTAGTAACAAGCTTGGTGTTTAGACCTGTTCTAAAACTGTTGGGCAATGACCAAAAATTAGTTGGTTAATCAAATAAAAAGGAATGTTAGAGTTTTCCTGGCTTGCATGACAAGCAGGTGATGTATTTAAATAGCTATAGATGCATTTGTGTATATAGCAGGAGACAGCTGGCAACATCAATGGAGCATGCAAATAAGATCAAATGAACAGTGTATTAAAAAAAAAAAAGATTTAACTACCTTTTTAAGGAACATCATTGAAAAATTACAATTAGTATTAAAATTAATTGGATTTTAAAACTTATCTGTGGGTTATAATCCCTTGATGTTTCTTTTTTCTAGTGAAACCCTTTGAATTCCCAGAAGATAAAGATAAAAATGATTATTAGAGGATTTATCTGTATGTGATATAGAAAAATGTAAAAAATCAAAATGGAAAGCAACTGTTGCAAGTACCAGAAAATTATGCTATTAATTTAAGTGTCATCAGAGCACAAAAGATCACATTTCAGGACTGTGTGAAAATTATTAAAATACTGGAAATAATAGTACTTAAGATGAAGATACCATACTCTAAGATGTGGTTAAGTGACTGACACTATTATATCACTTCAGGTATTATAAAAGTAACAAAATGCTTTTAAAGATAATAAGCGTTACATTTGGAGATTGGCAGTGTTCACACTTTTCTGCTTAGGTGCTTTCCTACTTTAATATAATTTAATAACAGCAGGAAAAAATGTAGCGTTTTATTTCTAAGCTGCACCGTTTCTTTCTAAAATATGTGTGCACAAAATACCAAGAGTTATTACTGAGAAATACCCTATTTCTTCATCTCAGAACACTCAGATAATTTGCTCCTTTTGGCCAGGTGAGAAAGGAAGAACATAATCACTACAGATTAAAGAAACCCATTCCTTATTTTGTATTATTTATGGAAAAAGGCCTCTCTGAGAACTGAACATTTAATTTGCCTTTTCCACCCCGAGGCATCTGAAATCTGTCCCTTTCTGGGCACCTGCAAAGGGGTTCACTTGAACACCAAGTGTCTTCTCCACTTGCAGAAGCCTTTTCCTGTAGAAATAGTTACTTCTTTTTGCCCACTGATGATTTAAAGAGGTTTCTTTTGCATTGCTATCCTGTATATTGTCCTGTATAACGGCAGATTTTTCTGATTCTGTGTAATCCACCCTCAAATATTGAAATCCCCCAAGTGTAATCCTCTGATTATTAGAGGGTTTCTCCTTCTCTTGCCTTATTTACATGGTTTGAAATCTGATGTAAGCACCTGTTTTTATACTGCTTAATTTTGAGATAATTATGATGATGGTAGGTGATAAAGCTTTAAAAACTAAATAAGCTCCTTTAGTTATCTGGGTATTTCTTTGTATTTATATTGGTAACACTCTCGTGGTGCTTGGCTGAAGTAGAGACAAAATATCAGAATGTCAGATTTTGTAATACAGTGATGATAATAAGGATAATGATGATTTTTCTGTAATTTTAGTTCAGGGGGGTTTTTCAAGTTAAAATATAAATTAATAGCTGTTTCCAGCTTTTTAAAAAGGAGTATAAACCACTATGAAATCCAGGTATGATGTAAATATAGCACACGTTAGAACTACCAGGGGTAACGTGCTTGTTTGCACTCAGGGTACAGCTATTTTCACTTGTATTGTTTCAGGTGCAAACCTGTGAGGTTCCATGTTTCCTGCTGCCAGAATACACTGGGACAAACACGTGGATTTTAGCACTCCTTAAGTGGATACATTGTTTTTTAAATATTCTCTCCAGCTATAGGTGGAAACTATATGACATTTGTTTTCTTTTCTTAGAACTCCTTAATAGACATTTATAATCAGTTCTTGGCAGCACTGGAGTCACTGAAAGAATTCTGGGATGCCCTGGATGAAATCGATGGGAAGACGTGGGTGCTTGAGCCAGAAAATCCCACACGGAGTGCTACAACTAGAAGGATTGCAATAGGTAGGAAAAGATTGGAAGGGATGCAGTGAATGTGAGGAGTTTTGCTTTGCTTATCTTCTCACATGGGGCTTGTTGGAGTTTGTTAAAGGAAAGGCAGCACTTTAAACCAGCAAGACACAACTCTTGTTTTGTCTATTAAGGAACGTGACTTCCCACTTTGCTGTTTCAAAACACGCTGTTGTTGCCTCAGGCCAGGTGTGCTGTGATGGGGACTGACTTCCACAGCTTAATATTGGCTTTGGGCTTCTCTTGGTGACTACGAAATATAATGATGAATTCATAAATTACATCTCTAATACCCTTAAAGTTTTGCTAAGATTCAAAATGGATTTTGTCATCCCTCTTGAGTTGATTATTCAGAAATAAGCCTGTGTGTTAAGGCTGAGACAAGTCTAAAAGAAATGCAAGCCTGGTGGGTTTTTTTAATTGGTTGCTATTTTGAATTAGAGTCCATTGAAATGTAAATATTTCATATATACTGATATTTTGTACAATCCATTTGGATACCTAACAACTTCTTTATTATTTATCATAATGAAACCCAGCCTGATTTAACCAATTTAAAACTGCCTTTAACAATGTTTCCTTTTCAAATACTTGACTCCAAAGCTTCCCCCTGGCCTTACTTTCTTTCTCATTGGAGGGAACAACGTCTCTGTGAATGTGGAGGTAGATCCTCACCATCCAAACATGCTTCCAGAGTGTTATTTCCTTGGAGCAGATCATGGTAAGGCAGCAAATTCCACTGTTTTTCCTCCAATCCAACCCCCCACCTGAACTCTGGAGGTTCGCTGGGATGATGTGATTATTCTACACCTTGTTTGCAGTGGTGACCCCTCTGAGAACTAAGCTCAACAACAACATGCACTTGTGGTGAGTGTCTTTGGTAATGCAGGCTTAAAACTGAATTGGTGTTTGCCATTCCTGGTGTGGAATGTTTTCTTCCCCTCTCCCACCCACAGGGATCCAGAAATCAGTTTATTACAAAACTTGAAAGACCTCCTAGAAATTGATTTTCCATCTCGTGCCGTGCTGGAAAAAAGTGTAAGTTGCTTTTCTTTAATGATCAGTCGTTATTTCTGAATAAGGAACATTTAAATGGTCACCTTATAACAACCAAGAAAAATAAGGGACTTAGAAGCGGGGTAATTGGATTAATATATTGTCACAAGGACTTCTGAACTTCAAGCAACAGTTGTCAGAGCTTGTTAACCTTTGATTAGAGGTGCACACTTCCCTGTGGCCTTCGTAGCAGTGAGGCCATTAATAACAGACTCCGCTATTAAAAGGGAAAGAGGAAGTTCCAGAGTAGCTAATGAGATGTGGAAAATCCAAACATTCTGTTATGGATGTTGATGACTTCAGTTCTAATTAGGTGGAGCTGCATGGAGGGGACTAGAGGCCATCCAAATACTGGTGTGCATTTCAAACAAACTGGGAATTCATTTTTGACAATGCTTTAACACTGGATTATGAGCTTGGCTTTCACTTGTAAAATTTATAAATTAGGAACTGACTGGGGGCGTGTGTCTAATGTTGAAATGTAACGACAAGTCATTGTGGTTAATAAAACCAACAGAGCCAAAAGTATGAAAATGTTTGTTGGGCTAGAGGTTAAATATAACCCATTGAAGTCTTGTGTTCCTGGGAACCAATGTCACCCTACGCCACTGTGGCACAACCAGTTGGATATTGAAGGCAAGGACAGTAATTCTAGATAACAAAAACCGCAAAAGCCAAGGCAGAGCTGCCCCTGTCTGCCATGTGCCCAGCCCATGCCTTCCTGCCTGTCAGCTGGTGTGTAAGCAGAGCGTGTTGTGTGTGCAGGGCTTTGCCAAGGACTGTGGGATCTGCTATGCCTACTGCCTGCACGGCTCCGCCCCGGACCAAGTGTGTGACGACCCCCGCTGTGGACAGCCTTTCCACCAGGCTTGTCTCTATGAGGTAAAGCACAAACTGCCCACTGGCTGCCACGTGCTACGAAACTTCAATTTCACTGCACCAAAATCCCATAAGGAGTGTTACCGTGGTCATTGTACCTCCGTTTGTCCTCTCACCCTCAGTTCCTACACAAGCTCTCCCCTCTGCCTGTCAGTGCATCATGTCAGATGTTCATCAACTGAACCCGGGTAACAAATAGATGCTTCTTAAATATGCTGTGAAACCAATGTGCATTTTAACCCATTTCCTTGTGCTGCAGTGGCTACAAGGCCTTCCTACCAGCAGACAGAGTTTTAACATCATCTTTGGTGAATGTCCATATTGTAACAAGGTAAGGAAATCCAAGGAACAGGCGTGTGTGTGTGAGCTCAGAAAAAGGCAAGGCTGATAACAAAGTCTCTTCTAAAACAGAATTTTTGTCTACTGTCTTCTCTTTTACTGGAGTAAATTGTAAATTTCTGTACATGTAATGTACGTGTACATTAATTGTAAATTTTCTGTACACTGATGTAATGCATCAGTGTTTAAGTAAAGGTTTTTTGACACAGTATAAAGACAGCCCCACACCAGTTACCCCACACTAGTGCCAGAGTAATTAAAGATCATGCTCCATTGTATGGTATGATACTTTTAATGTTGCTGTAACAAAGGTCCAGTTTAAAAAAACAAACACACTAAAAAGAATCTCAACATTTGTAACAGAAAACAGCACAAATAGTTCAGTGCATCCATAACTACTGTGTGCAGATCTGGAAGGTTTACAAGAACTTGCCTGTACCAAGGTATGTACTGACAGGATTATTTATAAACTTCTTTTTTAAGCCGCTGACACTGAAATCTTCAACGAAGAAACTCTGAGAGAAATGCACGTGGTGGGAACACCACTGCACTTACCCTGCAGGCACCAAAGCAGCAACATCACAGGAGATACAAGGACAGTACAATCAGTAGCAGGAGCACCAGAACTGCTGCAGTGTAGGGGTACATTTCATTGGTAAATGCCAACCGAAATACAACAGACACGGAAGGACGAGAGGTGTCAGAACCAGCCTGGGATGACACTGGAGTTAGGAGGTGATCATATTTCTTTCTGGATTCTGAGAGTGTTGTGTAGGAGTTGAATGGTGGCACTCCTCTTGTAGTGTTCTTCTGCAGGGGAAAAAGGAGTAATAAAGTTATTATTGGTTAAGTGAGATGTGAGTCAGAAAAATCAAGGTATTTAAGTTATCCTAGAGAAAGCAATACAGTTCTTATGGAGTCTTACCTCTGGACTCTGCAGGTATATGGATATTGTATAGTAAGTGTGTTACAAGGTATGGTTAAAGGATACATAGTCTATATTTACTATTGAAGTCCACAGCTGAAAATTTTCGATGAGTTTCCAAATGATATTTAATATATTCAGTCTTTCCCATGTTTCTGCTAATAAAGGTTTACCCTGGAAACCCAAGACATGACTCTGAAGTTGGATTTGCTGTTTTGATTTGTGTAAGTTTTGCATTTCACAGTGAAGCTGAACTTCTGACCTATCACAGCATAAACGTGTTCAGGCTGCACAGGGCAGTGCCTGGGGGTTTTTAGGTCTCCCCCTTGCCAATCTCCACCTCTGGAAGGGAACCCCAAACACCTCCCTTCCACTTGTCACTTAGCCAAGACTTGACTGTCCTTTCCACTGGGACAGCCCTTCAGCTTCGGTTTCCTCCTGAATTACATGAGAGGAACTGAGAGCAATTCTGCAAAATGAAACTAACAGAATCCTACCATTTCTTTCCTTCTCCAGTTTCTCATTTGAATATATTAACTGTTATCTGACACCCATTTAAATGCCCCTATTTGCAGAATGTTCAGTGAGTCCCCCAGAATGGTTCTACATAGACACAGCATGTTTAATCCTACTGGAATAGCAGCTTTTCCTTCAGAACGACTCAATCCAAACACAAACATCATCTAAACACTACCCTGGTGATCGGTCCCTTTTCTGTAAAAACATTACATTTGAGAACTAGGAAGTAGCACTGGAATATCTTCCTATTCCCAAGTCGTATTCCACTTTTCAGACTCTCCCCTGCTGGCAGCCACACAATCTTCCAAGATGTTTCTGCTCACCACTGTCCTGCCTGGTGCTCTCAGGTACAGCTGTGCTTTTTCTGCTGCCCTCTCCCAGCTTGTACCGGAGTCTCCAGGCAGTGATGATCAGACTGCTTGAAGCAAAGAATTTGGGATTAATGATAAAGCTACCTTTAAAGTTGCATTTTTGTGCTTATTAGAAACTCTCCTCATTTAATCAAGTTATTTTTTTATATGGAAGTAAAACAGAAGGGAATCCCTTCAATAAAATATACTAAACTCCAGAGAGGAACAGCACGGGTGAGCATCAAGATGCAAATTATTCTGTATTATTTGTACTAAAACTTTGATTAATTTTTTCATCTTTTTCTGTGGAGTTGAAGAGTAAGACTGAAAGCATTCATTCAGCTCTTTTTATGCACTAAATTACCAATAATGTTCAAGGTGAGTTAGCTAACTACTGAAATCCTCACATTTAAGAGCTTAATTAATTGAGTGCTATGACCTTTAGTGTTTGTGGCAGACACTGAGTTTGCATACATGTAGTTTAGGCTTTATTTGTGGGGTTTATGAACTCTTATTTTTAGAAGAGCTGATTTTTCTTTCTCAGGACACCATGACTAAGGTAACATCAAACCCCTCACCTTTTGTGGGTGCTCAGGCCCCTGGGTTGTAGTGTAAAATTTAACTGCCTTTTCTTCCACCTGGCACTGCCGGCGAGTTCCCCGGGCATGGGGCCTGCTCAGGCAGCTGGAGTTGTCCTCTGGCCCCCTGTTTTCCTTCAGTTCCACTAGTTTTGGTGAAGGCTTGAGTGAAGGAGCCTGTAGAGGTACAGACAGGAGTTGTGTGAGCTGAAAGGAATTCAGTAACATTCAGAGTTATCCCAGGTGCCATTCCAGCAGGCTTGGGGCAGGTAAGGTGCTGCCCGCCCTGCACTTACCCTGGGCTACAGGAGACTGAGGTTCCTGTTTGGAATACTGGAAGCCAGCAAGCATCTGCCATCTTACGGAGTTTGTGACAGAGCACTTGGCTCTTTTCAAGCCCTTTTCCTCCTCGCCCACCCCAAAAGCTGGACGTGGAGTTAACAGAGCAGGAAAACTCCCAGGAGCTCCATGTGCCCAAATCCTCACCTGCTGAGGCTCTGCTTGGTGAGGCCTCCTGTTCAATTTACTTGGCTTCTCTTCGCCCTGGAGTTGTATCCCTGTTATCCCAGCACAAGCTTTGTTATGACAGGTGTGTTCTCCACTTTCCATCTTTTTTCCCTTGTGCTGAGCTGGTTTTGGTGGAGGCTTTGGGAGGTGAACCTGGGATGCACAGTGAGCATTTTGTACAGTGAAAAAGCCTGTATTTCACAAAGTGTTCCAACTCCACTATGGAGAACATAGAATGAGAGTGAGCTTTTAGCCTTCTCAAAAGAATATTTTCCAGCATTTTAAATACCACGTAACGTCCCCTTCCAACTGTACCAAGGTAGAGCTGTGCTGTATTTGGGAAGGATGCTGGAATATTAACTTCAGTAAACAATTCTGTACATTCCCCATATAATCGTCCTCTCCACAGAGACACACTTGAAATCACTGCATAACATTCCAAATACGACTTAAAGTACTTGCAAAAATATGTATTTTACATCTAAAAATTATGACATTTCATAGTAATAAAATTACAGGTTGGTATTTATGTAATGGTTTTTAATCTGATTGCTACAAAATCAAGCAAGCAGGGAGTTGGTCTCACCCTGCTTCCTTTGGCCCCAGTGCTACCACTGTTACTGGAGCAGGAAAAGCTGAAAATACTTATCCACGGCCAAAAACTGTGGTAAACCAATTTGAGAATTAACACAATATCAGCTGTGTTTGGTGTGCAATTGGAATAAAGAACCAGGATGTAGCCACTGCTGTGCTTTTTATGTCACCACAAGGTTACATTCAGATACAGGGAACAGCATCCTAAAATCCATGCTCTATGGTGAAATCCTTTTCAAGGAGCTGGTGCTACAGGATCCCCTGCCTGGTACTTAGGGGTATTTATTGGTCTTCAGAAGGGAATTAACTCCAAATCACCTCCTTTCGTGTGCACCAAACCGGTACAGGTGGAATCACACAGGTCATCTGGAATCAGATCCTGCTCACAAGCAACAGGTGAGACCACAGAGCTTGTTTGTAGTGGCTCCCACTATTCTTAGGATGCCTCTTTAATGGAAGAAGGGTTTGGTGAACAAAAGGAGAGTGGAAAGGGAAAGAGTCAGCCCTGGGATCACTACAGACAGTGCCATGAAGAGATGCAATGGGAAGAGTCTGTCTGTCATCCAACACTGTCAGGGCTGCAGCACCGAGTGTACCAGGCCCCTGAAACGCCCCATTTTCTGAAAATAGCAGTAAATTTCAGAAGAGTTCAGTTATCCACCTCTCCACTTGTATTTAAGTACTCCTTAAGTCCTTTGGATAAGCCTACAATTGCCTTTCTGCAGCTGTTCTGCAGTGAATGTTAGAGGAAACTTGTCCGTGTCAGCAGCAGAACTGGCTGCAGGAACACACTCCAGTAAAACACAGGTGATCCTTGTGTCCTGCTATTCCAAGAAGTGAGACACAGCCTTACAGATTTCTCGGAAAAAGTGGTGACAAGGTTTAGTAATACACAGACATTGTCTCTCATCTTGTTCCTGGCCATCAGAACCAATTCCACTTAGTCCTGCAGCACAGGAGTGGTGATAACTGACACTCCTCGGCCAGGGATTCTCCGGGGGGTTGTGCACTTGCAAATAGCAAATGCTACAGCAGCTCCTGCAGCCTGGAAGGTCGGGCTCATCTTTTATGCTGCAGATTGTCAACTCTTAGGCCAGGCAATAAGATTTACTACTCAGTATCTGACAAGAAATCAAAGACTCCTGTGAAACAGATCCAGGAGGATCAGCTGGAGATCAGTTAACAGCTACCTGATGCTTCAGTTCTGTTCAGGAAACAGTGCAAACTTACAAAAGCTTCTCAAATGAGTGAGGACAAAGTGGTCACACTATTGAAGCCAGAGAAGTCCTGTCACCAAAATAGCTTGTGGTTTTCTTAAAAGGGAAAAAAAGTTATAAACCCTGAAAAGTCAATAAAACCCCTAAAATAAGTGTCTGTAATTACCAAGATCAAAACCCAGTGCCTTTTCATTAAACATGAACTTTTGTTCTGCCTTCCACAATACGTAAATAGTGCTGACAATTGGTTTGCGAGGCACTTGCTACAATAAAACGTAATTGTATCATGAGAGAAAGGTGACAATCAGGAGATCATGAAAAAATTACATATTCTCACTGGTGGTTAATTAGCCATGCAAAACCCCCTCAAACAGATATTCCCTTCTATTAGGAATGATTACTATGCAGGCCTACAGATGTCAATACCACAGTCATTCAAATACTTCTTTCCCTACTAATTGAAGGTTGTAAAGCTCTGGTGCCAAGGTTTTGCTTCCAAAGAGCTAATTTATGACTGGAAGGATATTTTATGTCTTCAGTTGCAGCAGCTACAAAACTCAGCAAATCAGAACCATCTGTGCACTGATACTTGAATCACCATTCATCTCGCAGCCTATCAGTCACGTTAGTTGCATCCTGCGTTCTTGGCTCACGTGCACTTGTGATGGTCCAAAGTTCACCAGGAATATTAAAAATGGATGGTCCCCTGACCCTGCCTTATTGCACACGCAGAGCCCCACACAGGGCTGGTGCATCCGGGGATCTCACAGCACAGAAACGACGGGACTGACATTTCCCAGCGCGACTTTCTAATTACCTCCCCCTCCACTCCTGGTAAGGCTGGGCTTTATTGACTTAGAGCTTCAGACTAAAGTACTGAAGGAAAACAGGACAGGACAGCTGTCACTTCTAAAATCCTGTGTCAGTGCATCCCATGGCCCCACAAGCACCAGTAACATTTCTATCCCACAGTAATTCCTCCTCCACACCGGGGCTGCAGAGTGTAAAGCCAAATGACAAAGAACAGTTTGAAAGTGGGAAAAGGAATTAAATGCTTTCCCTAATAAAGGTAACTTCGCTTTTAATCTGGGATGAAGGAAAAACCTGGCATTCAGGCTTGTCTTCAAGATGTTAGTGAACAAAGTCCTTGACTTCCCCATTATCCTGAAAGTAAATCATTCTGCACAGACCTCCTGCTTTGAAGTGGGAGGCCATGGGTCAAAAGGACTCATGGCAGTTCTTCCTCCTTCAGGGTTGACATTCCACTTTTTAGCAAAGCCAGGGGAAACAGGAATTAACAAACACGGTGTATTTAAGGCAAAAGAACTGCTGTGTCAGTCTCATTTAGAGATCTTAAACTATTTCCTCTTCTGCAAAAGGAAAGACAACGAGCAGGAGATGTCAGAGATAATCCCAGCAGTGTCTCACTTACTTTGGATGCTTTAGCAGCACAGTGGTTCCCTGCACACGCTGCCATGGAAAATTCCAGAGGGCCATCGTACCGCATCCCTCGGGACTCCAGGCCATCCAGCAGGATCTTCTTGAGTGCTTGATACTTGGGCTTCTCATCGTAAGCTAAGCCATAAACACAGGCCAAAAACTTGGCTACTTCACCTGGAGAGGGGATTTTACAGTAAGTTTCACCTAAAACTTCAGAGAGGGTTTAATTTCAACAACACAATTTCAGCTGGACACACACTCAAACCACAGATCTGACAATATCTTGTCTGTCTTGGAGGGGACAAGGAAAAGACAGACTTGGATAAACAAGCCAGCCCTTAAGTTCTCCCTCTCATTCTGCTCATGCACTAATTCCCACAGCACTGAAAGCTATCCAAGGATAAAAATTAAAATATCAACAAATATTGATATTTCTGTGTCAAAGAGAAGTCTTTTAAACCTGATAGATCATAATACCCCTTTAAATATTACTTACACTCAACAATATTATTTTAATCTGCATAGATACTATACTGGGAATTCTTTGGAAAAATGCTACTTTTTTATTTACATCAACTCCAACTGTTGTTTTTGTGACTGCATCCTAAAACAGTAACAGCAGCAATATCTTATCATGAAGTGGTTCAAGAAACTGGGAAACCACTGAATGGGCAGAAATAATGCTGGTAGGAAAAACATATGGGGGGATCAAATTTTTCTTTCAGTTGAAGACCCGAGTGTATCCTGAAGCTGAAGTGCTACACCAGGTATTAGCATCCGGTCAAATCCCAGCTGGAAAAATTCATCCAATATGTATACACACCACGAACATATTTTATCTGATACACAATGCATTCCAGTAACTCCAATGCACAAGTGCTACGAAAATAAGGGAATAAACCAAAAATAGATACTGACCTTTGGTGTTTTCCCTGGGTTACTTTTGTATTTCAGTGAAGGAAGAAACAAGATTATACAAACCATCCATTTGCTCTTTCGAACTCTGAACACTGAGCAATAAACCTCTGGTAGACTATTTCTATACTAACAGCCACTCCTGTTTCCAGGACAGTCACTGCTTCCCAACACCTTGGATTACATATGGCCAAGATCCATTATGTCCGTGGGACACATCACAGATCAGACTGAGCAAGATTTTTTTTTTTTGGAAGACTTTGTTAAATTTGTGTTGCTTTCACTTGCCTTGTGCTTCCCTCCCAAAGTGAGACATTTAAGTGTATTTAGTAACAGGCTGACGAGTATATGGTGCAAAGTGCAAGTACACTTACTACAGCTGCTTCCAGAAGAATCCCACTTCATCACAGAATCTGGGAGCTCATCCATGAGTCTGAAACAACATGAGAGTGCAACAATTTAATGTGGTTTGTGAGCAGGTGATCCTTCATTTGCGATTTAGGAAGACAGCAAGTCTCAATTCCAAAGGGAGAGGACCTCCAGGATTGGTAATGATTCACAGCACTGCTTTGGAACCCAAATCTCCCCACTCCAGCTCTGTTTTTAACTCTTTGCACGCTGCTGCTTTCACCAGGTTACCTAACTCCAGGCTGACAGCTAAAACTGCACTCTAAGTTTTTGTTTGCAGATGTTTTAAGCTTTCTAGAATGACAAAGGCAAACCCTTTGAGCTGAAATGGCTTGTTCTGATTTCAGATTGACAACTCCTGTTTGTATTTTGGAATTTAAGCTGCAGTTCTGCTCTGCCTTCCAGTCACTGAGCATCATGTTCTCTCTGCCATGCAGTACATGCCTGTCAAAATTACACACAGGCAGGGCAGGGCCAGATGGAGAGAGGAAAGTCGGATGACCTAAAGTCCTCCAAACTTCCTTGTGCACTCCCTTGAAGCCTCTGTGTCTTGGGAACATGAGCAATCCCAGGGTTAACTGCAAGGGAAGAATTAGTGAAGCAGCTCCATTGATTAAATTGATTTAACATTGAATTGTAGAAGTGTTACCCTTGCAGGGGGTTGTGTAATGATCAGAAGTTCTAAAGGAGAAATATTAAAGGGAGCAGACAGTGTCAACATTCCCAGCTGCAATCAGCATTTTCTGCAGTGTGCTGCCCAGCCTCTCCTCTGCCACTCGGAGTCTGCAAATTGATTTCCATGGATCAGCCATCCCCATTGTGTACTTCTGTTGTCACTTGCCCTACTTAAAAGTTTGCTGCCTCCTGCAATTGTGATGTTACATTTCTGGGTAACCACAGGCTACAGGTACCACGTGCACTTCACTCTCCCAAGTCCCGACTGTGAAAGCAGAGGGAGAAAACACCAGAACACTGTTGCTCTGGGTGAGTCACACTCAGGAAAGATTTTCATCAAGTTCCTCAGTGTTTTGGTATTTAATTGTTTGTAATGGCAGTAGGCTTATAGAACACTAAAAACCTACTGAAAAACATCTGAAAAATAGCATCATACAGAAAGTGAAATAAATTGAATGCACATGTGGAAAAACCTCCAAGACATGTTTGTGCTACAGAATCTACAAAGCACCCGTGAAGTTTAATGGAAACACACAACAACCTTCTGTATGTGCACCAAGGCCTGTGCTAATTTACAAATGTTTTCTTTGAAAAAAAAAGACTATTGGAAAAACCCACAGCAGACAAAATGCCTGTGTACTGTGCACTGGAATTTATCCTCTCTCTGCAGCAGAACAGACATAAACATGCAAAGGAGGGTAGACGTGCACATAAAGTTCACATTTTAACTACTTCCAATGTCTCTCTTAATTAAGGAAAATGGTTTTAACTTTCTCCTAAGGTGTTCTATGGTATGGAAAGCTGTCTTTCGCAGAGCTGTGAAGTGCTGAGGCTGGTGCAGGGTTACAGGGTGGGGTGTGTACACGTGTGTGGGGTTGGTTTTTACTTGGTTTTCGCAGTCTGGACAGCTACAGGGTCCTTCAGGTTCTGCTCCCAGGGCAGCTTCCCACATAACCACTGCAGCATGCAGTAGCCAAGGATTTCAAGGTCACCTCGTCTGGATGGGGCTAAAACGTGGGAAAGGGGGGGGGGGGGAGAGGAAAAAAAAATACAATTAAGAATAAGAATCTCTTCTTAGGAAATAGAAAAGACTTTGATTGAACTAGTGCTGATGAAATATGAAAAAGCCAAACGGGCAAAGTGTTTTGTTTATTTAGCTGTATCAGACCCAAACCACCCCGGCACTTGGCCACAGGCCACAGACAGGCAGTGACTTGTTACTGCTGGAGTGAGGGTCAGCTTCCTCACCTCCTCCAGCTCCATCCTTCCTCAGTCTGGCCTGTCACAGGGACTTGATCCCCATGGCCTCTGACATGATCCAGACAGCCCATAACCGAGTACCAACACTTTCTCAAAGAGCCAAGCAGTAAAACAAAGAAATAAATGTCTGCTGCTAAATTGCTAACACATGTTCCAGGAAGTCCATGGGGTCCACATTGGTCATGCAGGGACTCCGTGAGAGCAGACTAAACACTGATGGCCTTTCCTGTTCTCCCGCGGAGCCGTTTGAACTCGGATGCTGGGACAAAACTGCCATCTAGTGAGCACTGCCTCACCGGAGCCCACTGCTCCCAGCACCAGGAATGCACAAACCAAAACACACTTGTTTAGCAAAGGACTGGGTAAACTTCCCACTACTGCTTCCATAAAGGAAGATATTTCAGGAATAACTTACTCCCACACTGCACATGCCCAGCAGAACACAATACAGGAGATAAAACTCAATCAAAAATTAACCCCATCCCCATCATCCATGCAGAAAAGCAGGTAACTGAAGTTAATCCATGGATTGACTTTCCCAACAGAAAGAGAGGGGAGAAGTGAAACAGTAATAGAATTGCTATTGCTTTGCTGCTACTCCGAGGAAAGCAAACTTGGAAGAACTGAACAAGCAGGATCACTGCAGGATTTCTTCATACACAGTTTGCATGTCAAAGCCAGAGACTGTTGTCCTGATTAAAGACAGACACGTGCAGAAGTTAAATTTATGCTTTTCCAAAATGAATTTGTGCTTTCCAGCAAGGAAGGAAGAGTTCAGACTTGTTTGGTGCTTTCTATGCAGCGTAAAGACCAGTAGCTGAGCACTGTGCTGTTAATCCAGCTGTAAACAGATATCATATTTTATGGGCCTTCATTAAATAAATTCCAGAAAGTCACCGAGCAAACTTATCTTTTAATTTAAAAAGTCATCTGCTAAAAGCTGCGGTGCCAACACATCATAACTGTTCCTTGTTACCATCCACACATTATTGTGAGAGCAGAAGATTAGTTTTTATACATTCCCTATCTTAACTGCTGTTAGGCCCAGGATTATTCAAGGCCCCTGGATCCCACAGAACCCTGGGCTGTCCCTCGGGCACCATTTATTTCCTGCCCTGGATTCAGCAACGTCCTAATGCAAGACTTGGCTCCCATATTAAAATAAAAACACAATCTCCACCACTTGCTGCTCTGTAGTGATTTCTCCAGCCATAAATCTCCCGTTAACTGTGGAACAATTCCATTCATACACATGTGTTCACAACTCCTTTTTCCATTATGGCAATTCCACATTATGTCCATATAAGCCAAAGTTTTTCACTGCAGATCCTCTAATTTTCACACAAGGCTTTTCTGGCACCTGTTTCTGTAAGAGGGGCTACAGAAAGTGGCCCTTTCAGCAAAATTGTCAGAATTACGAGGGGTGGCTTTTTCCACAGGGGGATTAATTGCTGTACATCTGTAAATAATCCCAAATCAATCAGATTTCAGAAGGTATGACAAATAACTTCAGTTTGGCCATGACTAACCACCTTCTCCTCACCTGCAGCTCTTCCAGCCACTTCCTGACTAACCCTGTGACAAAGCCATCCCAAACCAGCATCTGGGAGCAAGAAGCCTTGGATAACACCTGCCCAAAGCTCAGGGGAAAAAGGTACACAGAGCTAACCCAAACCTCCTAGAAAGAAAAGGGGAAATGTTTCACAGGACACAGTAACTCCTGTATCCCTTTATCTCCAGGTCACCACAAGTGTTGCTAAATAAGGACATTTACATATGTTTTTTATAGAACCACATGAAAATATCACTCTGATTTTTTTGGTTGTACTTTTCCCTCTGCTCCATCATCAGCTCAGTATAAGTTAAATTCCCCAACTTTTTAAATCATTTACATTCTTGTTAAAAAGTATTTGGCTAATCTTCAGTGAATTAATATTACCTATGAACAATAGCATTATTAGATTTTCACCTGAAATAAATCACTAACAGATAAATTTCAACGATATTTTTACTTGCAAAAATAAATCTGCTCACACAATTGAAGATTACAGGGATTCTTGATAAATATCAGTGGCAAGAAATCAATCTGCCTTCATTTTAAATACGACGGCCAGGCAAAAATAAAACAATTCTGCTTGATAACTTGTCACTGTTATGAGTGTACACTCAAAACAGTGCTTATTTAAATCAAATTCTCTTACTTCTCTGTAGACTGAAAACTTCCTGGTGTTTTTTTCTTTCTTTTTTAATAGATGTTTGATTTCTACTTTTCTACTCTCAAGATTTTTTTACTATTATTTTAGTCGCATGAAATACTGTTTAATGGAAGATATTGTTGATACTTTATTTCTCAATATTTTTAGTTTAATTTTTTTTAATTTGAGGAGCTGGGCCTGATTCTGTCCTCAGTCCTGCCAGGATAAGTCAGGAACAAGGCCACTGAAGTTTATGAACTAATAGCCATGTCGATGAAACCAGAAACATACTCAACACACAGGCACAGGGTTCAGGAAGAACTCAGAACAACAAAACTGGAGCAATTCACTTTGAGAAGAAAATAGGTGATGTATCTCTTTACACTGGATTTGGCAGCTTCCCGAGCCCTAATTTATATTTGGAGTATTATTTCAAAATAGTTCATAAACAATATCACACCAGACACAACATGCTCTCACAACTAAACTGCTCCTAAGAACTAGTCAGAAATCCATGGAAAAATGGGAGTTTTCCTCCATGGCCCCTATTTAGCTGATTTTCTCAAGCCTTTTGTAAAGATCTGGGAGACCAACGAGTGACAGATGAAATGCTCTGCTCTCCTTTTTAATTAGCACTGTTACATGATGATTTCACTATTAGTGATTCTTCCGATGAGAAGCTTTTCATAAAAAAAGGATCATTTTGGTTGCTCACATTTCATTGATTTGCAGAGGCATCTCCAATTCTCACTGGTATCACAGAACACAAATTCCTGGTAATTCACAAACAAATATAACTCACACCACAACCATTAACCCAAAAAGGAAAGGAGGGTTAGTTAACATGACCATGGTGAAATACAATTATGATAGAAATGTAACATCACAAAGTCATGTAACTTAACTCAAGGCTGAGATGATAAAAAAACAAGACTTGCCAAAAATCAGTGTGTCTATTAGGGCAGCAGAAAGGAAAAGACCAAAAAAGAGCTGGTAATTAAGAATTGCTTCCCTCAGGCAGTGGTCATTCTGAGGAGCTCTCACTGCAGCAAGAGTGATCAGCTGAATAGTGGGAGGTTACAGGAGAAAGGTTAGAGAAATATAGTTACATTTACAATAAATGTTAGTGCTTGGAGGCAATCCTGTAGGGTTATCCAGTCTCAGGCAGGGCAAATGCCAGCTGGGAATGATCCCTCCTCCCCTCAGTACAGGCCTGAACCGCCAGCTTGGCACATCGGTGAGGTACTCACTGACAGTAACCCCCACCACGGAATGCTGGAAAGAGAAATCCAGCACAAACATGGCAGCACAGCTGGAGCACAGCTGTCCCACACAGCTCCGTCTGGGACATGGCAAAGAGTGACTTCTCCTGTGCCAGCCATGGTCTCTCTCCCAAACTGGGATCCTACAGCTTGACAGGTCGAACGGCTCATCGGCAAGGAAAACACAGCAGGGCTGGCAGGATGGAATAACCAGGACTAGTGGAATGGAAGGTGCTGAAAAGAAGAGGGCTGGGGGCCTGATCCCACGGGAAGGCTGGAATATGCAAGGGAAGCTGACCACGAGATGTGGGTGGGAGATAAGATGGTGGTGGCAGGAGATGCAGGTACCTGGTCGGAAGCAAAAGGTTCCAAGCTTGCAGTAAGGAGAACGTGTGGCAGGAGAGTGGGGACGGGAAGTTTTACTCTTCTTTCATCTGTGTGGCAGAAAAAAAGAGTCACAAAGGTAAGGGCCTGACAAGGAGGGGTGGGTGAGCAGCTGAGATTCACCACTTTTCTGATTTCCTGGTGTAAAGAACAGCCAGAATTCAACATCCCGTTCCCAGCCACGCTCCCCAGCTATGCTAGAAAGTTGCAATGCTCCTTATCTTAACTTTGCTGCTTCTGGACATTCCTGGCAGGACAGAATAAGTTTACAGAAGTGGTTGTAGGATCTTATCCCATCTTCTTGCTAAAACCTGACTCTTCTTTCCCTTACAGCCACCTCCTGCTCCCTCTTCTGCTGGACACACACTTCTAATCCAGCTCTCAGGAACTAAACCAGCTTTTTATTTATTTCTCACTGTAAAGTTCCACCCATTTTTCGCCAGACTGGTTATATTTTCCTTTTATTATTTAGGATTTACAGTTTGTCCTGCACACAGTTTTGGGAAACACATATCAAACTGCAGCAAATCAATAATTCATTTGACTGACAAAAAAAAAAAATCCTGCAGGCTCCCTCTGAATCCTAACTATGCATGGACAGATGCCAAATAAACCTCTTGATCCAGAGCCTTTTAGAGCTCTGTTCTCTGGAAGTAGACTCAGAAGGAATGTGTTTCCATGGGTGTTTATATTCCTGCACATCCTTCCTCACAAAACGAACCCTGCATATATTCTAGTCAAGCCCTGCATGTAATAGAACAGGAAAAATGGACAAGCACTGAGCTGTGTTTTTAATATGAAACAGCAGCAGCTCTGTCAGAGCAGTGAGGAGAACAAGAACTACTGCAGAGCTTTCCCTGCAATCACCCAGTGCCGGCATTGCCGGGACAAACCCAGTGTCCGAGCGTTCCCAGGGAGCTCAAGGAGCACATTTGGAATAACCCCACAGGAGGGGCACAGAGAAGCTTCTCCAAAGTCACCACTGGAGTGTGAAGCAGCTTTTACTGTTCCAGATGTAGATACAAGTCCTGCGCAGATTTTGGTGGAGCACCTGATGTGAGAGGTGGCAAAACTGCTCAGAATTACGGTGAAACGTTGGAAGGAAGAGGAGAATCATCTCTGAATCAATGGCAAACACAAATATATGCTGGAGGGAATTCAGCATGGACAGTTCATACTCGTATGTTCATCAATGATAGCAAATTAAAACTGGTCTTACGCACTCAATGCCCGGGACTGGAGTATTTAAAACCCCTCAATATGTTAAGCACAGTATTTCTCCAGAGAAATTAGGTATTGACTGCATGCCTCAGTGAGCAGGAAATCTACAAAAATCCATAGGAGCTATTGATCCAAATATTACTTTTTAACACTAACTATGTAACAATTTTTTAAATGTATACTGGGTACAACTATAATTCTCTTTAATTATCAATCAACAAAGCAAAGTGTAACACTGTTTATACAGCATGGTCTTTAAAAATGAATACAGTGAATGCACTCAAATGTGATGTTGAAACCACCAATGCAGTTGTGCTGTATGAAACTGGCATCAAAATAAAAATGGTTTCAATTTAAAACACTCACACACCGGTTGTGATGGGATCTTGTCACCAGATACAGGAATGCTGATGGTGAGGGTCAGATCCTGTGGGCCCTGACTTGGTTGAAATGGAACCCCAAACACAGATCATGGAGGCAACTGAGGCTGTGATAAATCCTCACAGACAGCCAATAGGTGTTTCCAGCAGTAGGAAACTTTCTGGATCTCAGTGGACTGCATCACCTCTGCTCCTGAGGAGCTCCACAGAGAGCTTGGGGAATAAACTGGGATGTAGCTGGGTTAAACTCTCCATTCAACCAGGGAAACTTAAATTACTGGAAAGTGAATGCATCTGACTGGCTTTATGCAAGGAGGATATAGCAGCTTCAAGCATTGCCAAGAGGCACTTTTGAAAGCAACAAATTCATAATTTTCTTAAAGTTTCAGTGTGTACCTCAAATTTCTGCATATATTCAGTAGCTGCTTCGTGAGCGAGTTGAGATGTTCTCATTTGTCTGGCTCAGTGCTGTTGAGGACGTTTGAGATATTTATGTTGCCACGTACATGCAGAAAATGCCCTCTGGAAAGGTTCTCATTTATACGAAATAACATTTAAAAATTAGAACTACATTCCTAGAGCATTGAAATAAAAAAATACTCCACTCTGAAAAGCTGGGTAACACCAGAATGAGGGCTGTCTGTGAAGCTCTCACTTGCCAACAGTGTTTAAACCCTTTCCAGAAGAACACCCCACCTCACTTGGTGCCTGAGACTGTGCTGAGACACCATCACGAGTCAGCAATACAGGAGGTTGTTGAGCAAAGAAGCCCTTTGCTCCAGCTGTTGGAAGTGGTTTGTATCCTGAAATACGTCCACAACTCTAAACCTCAAAACAAGGGATGAGGGAAAGCAGTCGCTGTGCTCTGCCCTCTGGACCTGTGCAATCTTCAACAGAAGTCACTGCAGATGCACATTTTCCCTGGGATGTTGAGAGAGCTGCTGGAAATGGGAAACTCTGGTAATTTGACCTTAATGGATTCAGGCTGTTTGCCATGGTTTAACCCCAGCCAGTAACTAAGGACCACACGGCCACTTGCTCACTCACTGCCCCTCCCTGGTGGGATAGAAGGAGAATTGAGAGAAAAGTGTAGAATTCTTGGGTTGAGATAAGAACGGTTTAACCCTTGAAATAAAAATTTTAACAAGAAATTATTAAGAATAATTAAGAAATATTAAAAATAATAATTAAAGGGAGACAACAAAGACAGAGAGAGGAATAAACCCAAGACAAGTGATGTACAATAACTACAGTTGCCCACCACCCACCTGAGCAGCCACTGGCCCCTCCTGGCCACCCCCCCAGTCTATCCACTGCCCATGTTGCTCCATAGTTTGGAATATCCCTTTGGCCAGCTCAGCTCAGCTCCTTCATGCCTCCTTGTGCTGCTCCTCACCGGCAGAATATGGGANTTCAACAGAAGTCACTGCAGATGCACATTTTCCCTGGGATGTTGAGAGAGCTGCTGGAAATGGGAAACTCTGGTAATTTGACCTTAATGGATTCAGGCTGTTTGCCATGGTTTAACCCCAGCCAGTAACTAAGGACCACACGGCCACTTGTTCACTCACTGCCCCTCCTTGGTGGGATAGAAGGAGAATTGAGAGAAAAGTGTAGAATTCTTGGGTTGAGATAAGAACGGTTTAATCCTTGAAATAAAAATTTTAACAAGAAATTATTAAGAATAATTAAGAAATATTAAAAATAATAATTAAAGGGAGACAACAAAGAGAGAGAGAGGAATAAACCCAAGACGAGTGATGTACAATAAATACAGTTGCCCACCACCCACCTGAGCAGCCACTGGCCCCTCCTGGCCACCCCCCCAGTCTATCCACTGCCCATGTTGCTCCATAGTTTGGAATATGCCTTTGGCCAGCTCAGCTCAGCTCCTTCATGCCTCCTTGTGCTGCTCCTCACAGGCAGAATATGGGAAACTCAGCAGTCCTTGATTAAGGGTAAGCACTGCTCAGCAACAACTACAACATCCCCGTGTTATCAATGTTATTCTCATCCTAAATCCAAAAAAACCCCACAGGACTGCACCAGCTACTGGAATGAAAATTAACTCTATTGTGTTTTATGGAGTCCTCCACTTTTAACCAATTCCATCATGGCTGTAGCTACTCGAGGGATTTATCTAAGTGTCCTGGTTTGGGACAAATATGTTCAGAGGGAAAATATTCTCTGATAAAAAGCAGGCCACAGTTCGCCCTCCCCCACCTGGTTTGAGAAAAGAAATATTTCCTCAAAGGAAAGTGAAAGAAAAAGCCACAGGTTGTAACACTTGTCTCACACTTCCACCTGCACACCTTTTGCCACCTAAGTCTGTAAAATTTCCCTGCACTTTCAAATAAAAGAAATTATCTGTCCTGTAATCACACACCCATGAACAGACCCTACCAAACTAGGTATTAAAAATATCCAACTGCCAAAACACAAATACTCCAGCTTCCACCTATTCCTCAAACAGCATCCATATCAAATACCAGTACACAGCCACACTGCCCACAGTTCCAGGCAAAGCAGCCAGAGTTCTCCAGAAAACACCCTGGATGCTTGGGAGGGCCAGAAGAGTCCAGGAGAGATGCTCTCCTCACCACAAAGTACTTTTTAGCAGGTGAAATGTTGCAATTGTCGTAGCAGGAAATCCTTGGCAGTCTTATTTCATTTTTCCTAATGACCATAGTTAAACGATTGCAGGTTTTAACAGCTCTGGCAAATTATCAGGACCCTCTACATTACATGGTCAATGGTCCTTTTAATAGAAAAAGCAATAATATACAGTTGTTGTGCCAACTAAGACTCGTTAGAAAGTATTAGTGTAAGGTAACAGTTCAGCAGCTATTAATAAGCACAAACTTCTGCAGTTATCCCTTGTGCCAGCCTGGCAGCAGCAAGCCATTCCTTCTGTTTTGGAATTCCTTGGGGTGAAGGGGGGGAAAAGGGAAAAGAAAAGTTAAAACACTCTTTCGTAGCAAGAGTCAAAGTTTTTCAATAATCACCATTTTTTTCACTAGCATAACATTAGAATTGACTTTTTGTCTTGCTGACATAGCAACTAAGAAAGTTGTGTTGCATTGACCATATTGATTGTGAACAATGCAGCCATCAGTGGGACTTTACACCATATATTTTCAATATTGACCTCCCGGTCCCTTTTCCATGGCTCCATGGGTCTGCTATTGGATTTGGACTGCAGTGTAATAAACAGCTAAGGTTTAATTAATGGTAAATGAATACAAGACATAGGTTATGACTTTAACTAATTAGGGAATTGTTGAATTAAGTCTGCCTTGGAATGCAAGGCAGTACAATCAATATCCAATAAAAGGACTATGTATGTAATTTACCTGCAAATGTGTTTCCAATACCATCAAAGTGAGTTTAAATAAGTAAGATATATGAAAGGCTACTGGAAAAAGATTTCAAAAAGTTAACACTTTACGGCTTCAGGAAAGGTTTTTCTCCTTGCAGAAGGAATGTCATCTTGAAATATCCTCCCATAATGCAGATGGTGACACTCAGGCACAGCTCTCCTTAAAGGACAGTGCACACTCAAAATGTTTTTCCTTCCCAATGCAACATTAGCAAGTAGTGCCTGTGTGGAGTGCAGTAAACACCAACCAGTGCTCCCAACATGAACCAATTCAGTTTAAAGGTGAGCTCTTCTCAGGGAGCCTTGGTCTGCAGAGCCTTTCAGGTTCCATTGTGCCACCCCCTTCCCTCCCAGCCCTGGAGAAACATTCCAAGGAACGAGAGCAGTTCACCACACAAGGGGCAGAGCAATCCCCAAGGCTACTCTTCCTGTGTACATCAGTTCACACGGCCTGATTACTCATTCTGTAATCACTCATCTGAAATAAAAAAAAAGAACCTACCTACTCCCTTGTGGGCATCTATGCTGGTAAACTCTATTGTCCCATTATGGCCCTTCCTAGGATTTTCCTGATACTGTTTGTGGTTCCCATTGGGACAATATCTGTAGCAAAGTCCATAATCTGCAAGATAAACCTGGAAGACATGAACAGACAAATGAATAATGCTTTTGTCCTTTGAAAGTATAACCTTTATAATTAAGTCTTAAGAAACTGATAGGTTAAGGACAGCCTTAGATCTAAATTTTATTAAACCAAATGGTGCCTCAGGATAAAATATGTACAACTGGGGGCCATAACAGCTACCCTCCCCATTTAAATCCTTCCATTGCTATTCTCTTATCTTATTCCAGAGTCGATCAGGATTTCAGTCATTTTATTTTGTTCCTAAGCCCTGTGCTCTCCACGTGAGCACCTAGACATCATAAACTGCCATATGCCTTTTATGCAGCCCCATGTTGCTTATGGGACCCCTTCCTCTCCTTACTCAGGCAGGTACATACACACAGCCCTGCTCAGATCTGCCTTCAGCTGAGACTCTACAGATTCAGCTCTACTGGGTCACTGTGCAGCTTCAGAGTCAGAGGAAGAGGCAGCAGCTTCTCCAGCTCGACTGGACACGGGGCCCCAGCCTAACAGGGATGTGGCATATCCTTGGGACTAAACTGTCAAAGTATTAGTGGCCTTTAAACTTCCTCTTGCTCACTTTCATGGTATTTGAAGCTGCAAACAGTAGAGCTCAGGAGAGCTGAATTTTGCTTTCTGTTCTTTTGCTACCTGTCAAGACAAACCTGACTGTGCCATGTGGCTCTGTCAGCACAGGGCACCTAACACTGCATCCATTCTGCCACTCCCATAATTCACATTAAGGGCACAAAGCCACCCTGTGAAGTTCGGATTAACTCAACACACGCAGGTGGTCAGTTACTGCAGCACAGCTCACAGCACTTGTTGAAAGCAGCTGGAATCTCAGCACAGTCTGTGCCCCCCACAATATTCCACAGGTTACTTTCACTGGCATTTTCATACTCCCACCCGGCCTTTGCCCCTTACATTGACCAGTTCTCACAATAGGTAATTGCTTTTTTTGATAAATATCCAAGGATGGTATTTTCACTTAAAAAAATGTTAAGAGTATTATGTTGCCAATGGAACTGATTTCTGGGACAAAAGCTAAATCATCTGAAGGCACACAGAAGATCACTTCTACTAAATCTTATCATATGATAAACTTATTCATACCTTAGTTCTGTTTTCTCTTTACCTAAAAAATAGTTTATCCTATAAAAGTCTAAAATAAATTCTTCTGGCACTCACTTGTAATTTAATTATGTCATTCCTGGTAGAGAAAAAACAAACAAAAACCCTCAAGAAAATTCAACACAATATTTTGTGGCACATTCTGTTGAACTGCTGATTCCTGTTTGTGCTCCAGGCAGCCTCAAATCCTGGGACTGCTGCTCTTTTGATTTTACTGTTTCTGCTGCAGGATCTGAGCTTATTTGGAGCGTGTGAGCTGGGAGCAGCATTCACTTCCTGCAGGGTGAGGCTTTGTACAGTTTCCATCATGTGTTTCACCTGACAGACTCTACAAACTGGATTACAGACTGTGGGCACCTGGAGAAAATCTGGGACAAGACAGCAACTTGGTTGGGTTGACTGATTTGATTTTCTCCTGTGTCCATTCTCCAGCATATTCCTCACGCTCTGGTACCTGTGCTAATTGAGCCCACAGTCAGTTAGGTGGAGAACTATCTTAAACTACTCTAATACCAAGTTTTGTGAGTCTTCTGCATCCTTTGTGGGCTGGGAAAGAGAGAGGAGCCTAGAAGGTATATTCTTTCCAAACTAAGTGGTGTATTTTGGATTTCACTTGGCTATAGATTTCTCACATGAACAATAAGATACCTTTAAAAATTAAGGCTATGCCTTAAACTAAAGTGAGATTTTAAGTGTTCGGAAAATCAACACACCCAAAGCACCTCTGTCAGCTCTGTGTTTTGGGCTGGGCACACCAGCTTATGTGATAGTTTGAAAGACCACCAAGGCTGGGCTGTCACATTAGAGTGTATCTCAGCAACAGGCCACCTAGAAAGTAGCTGCAAATATCTGCTAGTCAAACTTCAAGCATATAAAAAAATACAGATAAATCACAGTATGTACCTTTTTTTTAAGCAACTCCATTAATAGTCTCCATTTTTAACTAATAGATCTGCTTAAAATATTTCAGTAGTAGCATCAGCAGAACAGTTTTCAACTTATACTGAAAAACTCCAGTGAAAGTGAGAAGTAGATTTCCCACAAATATGTGACTGATGGCAGCCTCTCAAGGCAAAGCCTCTTGGCCACCACCAAAAATCAATCCCCTTCAGCTTGTACAAAACGAGCAATACACCTTTCCAACCTTGCCACAGCCGTTATCACAATGACTATGTTATTTTAAATTACCATTAATTTCATTTCATCAATTCTCATTATAACCCTTTCATCATTAAAAAGATATATAGTTCTTTAGAGCTCGTTGTCACTTTTTGATAATGTAACACTGTGTGCCCTTCCAAATTTGCTGAGAACATGGTACAGGTAGTCAACAAATGTATAGGTTGCTGTGGATTTTTAAGGGTGTAAGGGTGGGGAAAAGCAGATAAATATTGAAGAATACTGAGAAAAATTAAGCCAGTGTTAGTATGTCTTTCAATACCATAAATATTTTTTATCTGCATGCTTTTTTTAGAACAAAAAAAAGAGGAACAAAAGGAGAACAAAACAGAGCAGAGCAAGATAAACAAGACACTGCAATAAGAAATGGTAACATGGGTGCTGAAGGTGCAGCAGAGACATCAGCCCAGAACAACTGGGTTTGGCTGTTACATTGCACTCTCCTACCCGATCACTTATTTTCACTCCTGTTTTTGTCCAAGTTTCTCTTCTTTACACATCCCAGTCTGCACTAGACTCCAGTCTGTTATTAATAGATTATGTTGTAGACAAGGAACCAGATTTCCAAAGTTTTTGCACTTAATTTCATGCAAACATGAGCGTGCCCATCCTATCCCAGTGAATAACCACACAGGCATAAATAATTCTCTCTGTCCACAAGCAGCCAACCATGGTTCAGGCACCCCTTGCCCTTCCTGTGCACGACTCCTTCACAGGGCTTGAGATCTGAAATTCTAAATATCTGCTAAACATAAAATTCTTACCACTTGTATACATTGTGATATATAATTGCACTGAGCTACTCCTTTGGATTCTTGTGGTGTTCCCTTTACCTTGGAGTACCCAGAGCAGATTTACTGCTGCAAGGACAACAATACAGTGACTTTCTCTGTACATTCCCTTCCCAGTGGTTCCATTACCAGGCTTATGTCATGTCTGCAAATAATTAAGTAGTTACCTACTAATAAGAGGCAGAGTGGTTGCTAATGGTGGTGTGAAGCTCAGCTGGACTCCAGACTGCAAAAAGGGACAAGGCAGACGGAAGTCCATTTTTGGGACAGGAAGTGTGAGGTTTAGTGTTTGGGATAAAAACAGCATCTTCACAAAACAAAACCAGGAAGGAGGAAAGCAGGTTACAAAGGAGAGAGGGAAAGGGGTACAGGATACCTGCATACTGTAGCCTTCCTAAAAACACCTGAAGGAGAACAGAAAAGATTTTCATTTTTCTTAATTCATCTGCTCTTTAGCGAGTCTGACATAGTGGGCTAAAGAGCAGGAGTCACAATGATTCTGCTCACAGTGAAAAACAGCTCAAAGTTGGAATTGTTTCCATGTGAGTTTTTCCCAAATGATCAATGCACAATCTCTGTATCTTCTGTGCTGGTCCACTGAAAGCAAGTCTTAATTTATATTTTGAAATATTTTTGTATTCTATTTATGATGATCAAGTCTTAGAGTTCTATTCTGTAACTATGTTGTCTAAGAAATGCTTAAAATTAAGATCAGAACTGAGCTGCAAATGCAATTAGAACATACAGCTTAAAAAGCCAAACGGGCAACTTGTGGAACAGACTTGAGCCTGCAACACTGCGGGATGTCTGCCCATATAATCCATGGGGGAACAATACTCCATGGTGATTGTTTTGAAGAGGTGTTCTCCAAAATCTGATTTTTTGATAAATGTCATAAGGTTTTGAGCTCTTGTCTGGTGACCACTTAATAGTATCACCATTTAACTGAACTTAATGGATCTGAATTTCTTTCAGAGTCTGTATCGGTAATACTTATTTCTGCTTTATCACACCAACAGTTCCTACCACGCACCAAACTACCTTTTATTCACCACAGCCTGGGACAGTGCTTCACTCGGGCTGGAATTTATGGGTCTGATCACTTCGAGTTCCCTTTCAGGCCTCTCTGAGATTCATGGGCTGTGCACTTCCCTCAGTCCATCACTCCAGCTCTGCCAGTCCCTGTGCTGGGGCCGTGTTCAGAAACATATTGACTGGAGAATTGATCTTTTGACCTGTAACTCCGGGAACGGCCTCGCTCCCTCTTAGTGAGCAGGTCTGCAGGAGCTGCTCTTTGAGGCCACTTCATTCTGATCTTCCAACCATTTCTAACCATCATTTGGAGGTCACTGAGTGACAGGACCTTTGCTTTATTTGTTTCTGTGCCTTGCCACAGAAGGCAGGGGATGGCAGTATGGATTTCACACGTCCTTTCAGAAAGGGGACCCTGTTATTTATTGGCTGTGGTGTAAATTCACCGGGTTAATTTACGGAATTGAGGGAGACCAGCAGCAGAAAGTCTAGCACAGAAAAACCATCTTTTTGGGAACTGCAGAAACTCAGTGACAAATTCACACATAAGCACACACATCAACAACCACTAAATGACAGAAAAATGCAAAGTTGACCATAAAGGTACACATTCTTTTTTGAACAGAGATTTATGTCTCTTCACCCAAACAGAATGTGGAAATATATTTTGAATAGAGATATATACTATTTTTAAGATATGAGTAATGGGTTTCTTTTAAAGACAAATTTCTAGAATTAAAGAACACTTATAATTTATTTTCTCTCAAAATCCTAGAGCCTAAAGAGCAAGAACTCACTATCATAAAGTTCCTCCAAAAAACCTTACTATGGCTTTATTATGCCAAAACCCACTGTAGCTACAGACCTCTGGTCTTGTATTCCTGAGCTGGAGTTTGCCACTGGATAGATGGTCTCGCTCCCTATTTATGAGATTAGGTTGACCACTTTACCCTTTTTTTAAAAATACAATACCAAGACAATGCAGTTATCCACTGTGTTGGCAGAGAGAGAAGGTTGGACAAAACACTTCCCAAGCATTTTCTTACACATATAGAAATGAAAGTTTAACTCACACCATAGAAATGCAAGCAAATAGTAGAAATTCTCTCCTGTCAGCTCTTCTGATTAGAATGTGAGCTTTACAAATGTTTTATAGAATAATTTCAGTGGAAAAGATATTTTGCTGAAATAAAATTCTACACCAAACCTCCCAGCAGTAACATACACTTTATATACATTGAGTTAAAAACTACCCAGACTGGAATATCTACTGATTTAACAAAACCTAAAAAATAAACCCTAAAACCCTGTCCAGTGACTCACAAGTACCTTGTTTTTAGCCTGCCAATGAACTTACTACTCATTAAAACCAATTACTAGTGCAGCACAATCTTCATGGAGATAACACGAGAAAATCACGCTGCAATCTGGCCCACTCAAAGGCAGCTACAAGTCTTAAAATTTTATGATTACTGTACATGGACATTTCCAAAGTGATTTCAAAGTGAAAAACAGCATCATATCTTGCTGTCATAAAAACACACAACAGCCAAGACAAAAAAAAGTCACTTGAGTTGTGTTAATGGGTAGCAGATCGTTTTGCCTCTAAAGAGGCTCCTCCTTTGGATTCAGCAGGCTGGTAAACACCATAAACTGAGATTATGGACTGGCTGCTACCACTGTGTAAAACCAGGGCTGTCTTAAACAGCCACGCTACTTTTCAAATGATGTGTTTTAGGAAGCTGAAAAGTTAAAATTGACTCAACCATTTAACGTGAGACTTTTAAGAAGAGCAGATAGCCCGGAACAGTTCAACTCCACAGGCAGTGAGCTGTTTCACAAGATGTGTTTCTTTATCTCTGCAGCAGAGAAACAAAAATTGAAACGAGTACTGCTTACAGCTAATTATATTTAAGACAGATGTCTTTTTTTCCTAAATTATTTTTTCTCACCAATAAAAAAGCAAGCTTGGACTTTATTAACTGAAGAAAAAGAGTACATCACAAGAGCACGTGGAATACGACAGGACATGGCAATATCAGAAAGCTAGAACTTCCCAACAATGAGAATACAACGGGCCACATCCTTAATCTCTACTGACATACATGACCTGGCATAACCTGGAGCAGCAATTAGGTCCTGTAACTTACCCTCTTTATCAGTGTCCATACCAGTGTCCCAGTCAGCAGAACACAGAAGCAGGACAAAACTCTGCTTTGGTCCCTTTTTCTCAGACCTTAAGCTCCACAGAGCCACCCTCAGATTTGTCATGAGAGGATGTCAATGTTCATGCATAAACCCCTTTTAATACATGAATTGTTAATGCAGAATACACCTCACTGAAAACTTGTGTTTATATGTATGGTTATAAACACATTAAAGGGTAGGTAAGTAAACATGCTCACCTCATGTGGATTGGTGTAGCCCAAAAGTAGATTTGCTGCTTTAATGTCACCATGGACATACTCATTTTCATGTATGTATTCCAAAGTATCCAGCTAGGAAAGAATTTAGAACAGAGAAAAAACATCATCTCCACTCTGTCCCACCAAGCTCTTAAAAAGAACAAATTCAGTCAGTTCTGAAGGTTTGGAATAAATCTGATCCCACCAGTTATTATATGACCTGCATTTCATGTCACAACCTCCTGTATCATCATCATCCTTCAGCTCCTTAGTGAGGTGTGATAGCTCTAATTATTATTAAAAAACACATTTGCACTTTGCAACTCATACAAGGACAATCTAAGCCTGGCTTTTGGAAGTGCTAAGAATGTTACAAGTTTGTCAGTTATGTGACAATAATAATATTTAGGTTAAAAGGAAGCTTTGGATGGGTCCAGTCTAAACTCCCAACTTCGAGCAGGAGTAACAAACTAGATCAGGCTGTACAAGAGACTGAATAGTCAAATGGACGAATGGATGTTTCACAGCCTCTGGGAAGCACATCCCAGTGCTAAGACACTCTTCCTGCAACAACCATTCCTGGGACTTATAGCCATTACCTCTACTCCATTTTCTGTGCCCCTCGGCTCAGTGATAGGAATATTTCACAGCACAAATCATATTACAAAGGAGCACAAATACAATCTTCTGTTAGAATGTGCCAGTCCACACACATTGGAAAACAAAACTGGTATTTGCAGACCAGCCTAAGCCCGGCCTGGCCAATCAGTGTGTTCAGCAAATGCACTGAAAATGTGGCATTCAGGCATGCAATGGTGAACTTTGACAGTTATGGATGTCTAATACAATACCCTTCAGACACTGAAAAAAAATCTATACATGTTGAGGCATCTGAGAACAGGCTTACACATCTCAGTCTAGTGGTTCCAAGTATATGGTCTGTTTTAACCTATTAGAAAAGAAATTTGGTTTGAGCCCACCAAATTCCAGTCTGTAGGGGGTCTTGATTCTCTACGTATTATTCATTTTATCTAAAAGAAATTCATTCTAAACTCACCTAAGGGAACTGTATTAGAAAAATAATTCTCCAGTTGAATTCAGCAATTTCCTCTCTCTGTACATACCATTCGTGCCCCAAGCTGCAGAACAGTCTCCTTCTTAAATCTGCTTCCACAGTCTTGAAAGATTCTTTGAAGATCTTCCCCCAGTCTTTCCATGACCATGAATCTATAGCTACCAGGAAATATGTAAAAGGGAGGAATCCTTTAAGGTAAGACTGCGATTTTGTGTCAGGTGGAAACGACTTAATCTCCATTTTGGAAAATGGATCTTCAGCCAATGTGAGGCTTAATTACAATTCATCTCATTACCTTTTTCCTTTGTACTCAGCCAAGCCTGATCCCCAAAACACTGGAATTCCTAAGCATCTTATTTTTTTGAGATTTGTCCATTTTCTTACTGTAATAATAAGATAACATGGGGTTAAATGTAGCTAGGGACCTTCAGGTTTGGTGTGTTTGTTCTGTTCTAAGGCTGGGCTGTCTCTGAACTTCATTCATTGTTGTGCTCATAATAAATTTGGCTGCTGTTCTCCCTTCTGATCAGAAATAACAAGGATAACACCCAAGTAACAACTTACAGCAAACCGGAATTGCTGCAGCACTAACATTGTCCAGTTCAGTGTACATGAAATGAGTTGGCTGTCAAGCTCTAAATCAAAAGTTATTACTAGAAGTAGTTAAATCCAAACTTGTCCTTAAATCTACCTGGAATCAGAATTGATACACTACTTACTGTGCTCTTGTTTCGCAGCCCTCTGGTAAAATTTCAGTTCAGAAAATAAGGGGCCATTTTCAAGATATTCCTGTCGAGAAATAAACTTGGTATCACAAAATTTGGTATCACAACAGGCATTAGAAAGACAACAGTTTCTAAAGGAAAGCATATAAGAAATTCCAAGTGGATGAAACTCCCTTTTTTCCCACCTTACGTATGCCATGCCATCCAAAATGTAATTTTAATAAATAGCTAAAAAGAAAAGTTGTTTGGCAACACACTTTCATAAGCAACACAAAGTCTTTCAGGCATTATTTAAGACCCTGTTTTCAGAAATATTGTAGATCAGGTGTGTTTAAGGATCATGGTCTGATTTTCCTTACTAAACTGTTGAGGGCCATAATCATGGAAAGGAAAGAATCAAGTCCAGGAAATACTGTGTCATGGAAATGCCAAATATATCCCCAAGCAGGAAAGCATATTAAAAAAAAAAGCCAAAAGCCACAAACATGCAATATGGACCCAATGCTGAAAATAAGGATAGATAACTAAGAGAAAGAACTGCATGCAAGTTAATAATTTAGAAATGAGATCTACACATTACCACTTTAACTACATGCACTGCATCATCTTGTACAGGAACATGAGTTTGAGGGGATGCTGCAAAGGAAGAAAGAGATGGAGATCAAGCTGTATGCAACAAAATATAATTGCAAATCAAGACTGTGCTAACGCTAAGGCAACCAAAAAACCATGCAACAATTTGTCTGAATTCCTGCTTTTAAAGGTCAGAGCTTTGCCAAGCTCAAAGAAAAATAGAATAAAACAACACACAGAAGTTTTAATCAACAAGTGGAGAAGCAATTTTAACCCACATTTTCAGAAGTGTCTCCCTGGCTGTTAATTAAGGAGTAAGCAGGATGTCCTCACTGCACGTCTGCACCACAATGAGCTGCTCCATTATAACAGACTCTCTTCAACCCATTCCAGTCAATTGGAAAACCTCTGTATTTGCTTGCTGTCAATTCACTGTCGTGACAAAGACACCACTTACAAGTTATGACCTACATTATGCCTCTAGACAGGATTGTCTGCTTTCCTCCATTACAAATTAAAGTGGCCCTAGAGCCTTGATTTCTGTTCTGACATTATTTAGACACTGGCCTAAGTCTGGGGTAGCACAGCCACCACCTGCCCAAAGGGGAGCTGAGGGTTTGTGCCTCCCAGTGCAAGTGGGGATTTGAAAACAATAATTGACCACATGTGCCAATTACAGCCCAGGAGACAGAACCTCTGTGCACAGACAATGCAATCCTATTTTCTTCTGACCCTGAGAGAACTATCAGTTCTCTCTGATACTACTGAAGCCACATGGAGCTACACTGGGATTAAAATTTAATGAGACTAAATCATCTTTTAGAATCATCACTGAAAAAAACCTAAAAAGAATACAGTTCCTAGGAAGTAAGTGTCCCTTTCAAACTCCTTATAATGATCAAATACCAACAACAGTCCAGGTGTGAAACACTTCAACTATGAGCACACACAAAAATAGACCACTTTCATCCACACACTAAAAATCAAGTAAACTTGGATCTCATCAAACCATCCAAGCTTACTCTTTTTGATGGTCAGGGCATAAAAATATTTTTACAATGACCAGACTCCTTCAGCTGCCATATTCCTTCAATTCTATTCAGCATCTGGGTTCAGTCTGCCAGTGTGCACACCCCAAATACCCACAGGATCCCCACTGCCTTCTGCTTGGCACTTCCCCACGGAATGCTTCTGTGCTAATAACACACTAAATGAAATGAGAATTTCCTGAAACAGTAGCTTTGGAAGGTGTGACTCAAACAAGTAGCAGTCACACTCAGAACACAAAGCTATACCCAGGAAGTAAGTTTTGGTAAACTTAGTTCTCACTGTATTGTTGCACTGAACTGGGAATTAAGGCACGGGCATTTCAGTCTTTATCTTTCTCTGCCACGTGTAGACCATGTGTTCATTGCTAAAGACATCAGTTTAAAGGAGCACATCCCATGTGCTGTCATTGCATTCAACAACATCACATTACCCAAAGAGAATTAGATGTGCTCCCTTACTGACACAGGTCAGAAAAGAGCCTCTGTATAAATGTATTTTAGTGCCAAGTTACTTAACAGAGCTTTGATAGGTACAGAGAAGTATCAAATACAGATAAGCAGCAGCTGTATGCATCCCTTTTGTTACATCACTTAACCATTCAGGTATGAGGCAATGACACTTCATTCACAGCTCAGAAAAAAAGATACTTTTTTGTCCATAAATAAACAGAAATGGTTTTTAAAAAATTGTTACTTAACAGACTGGAAAGGCTCCCAAGGTTTAACAAACAGTCTGATTACATACCTCATAGACCACCACCACATACTCTCCTGCGAGTTTAGCTCATAGTTAATTACTGCATACCCATAATTAGCCATGTGCTAGCCTCGTTCTGTGTGGTAGCACATGGCTATTTATAATATTACAATCAGTTCCATGCTAGACCAGGACAGTGAGCAGACTCTGCAGGAGAGCAGTGCTGATAGGCAGGAGGTCTCTGATGGCACAGAAGTACTCACAGAGTACACCAGGAGCACTTTATGGTGAGATTGTGTTTGCAAAAAAATCTTAAAGTAGCATAACGAGTGTGGGAGTTCCTAGTTTATGTTGCTTTATCAACTAGAGATGCACAATGCAGTACATCTGGGGAGGGGGGTGTTGGTGTGAGCACACAATCCAAACATTGTCTGCAGAAGTGTTAACTGGGAGCACTGGGGGAAGATGAAGCTGTAGAGGGGGCTGTGGCTGTTCCCACTCGTGCCAAGAGAGTCTCACAAAACATTTGCCAAGGGCACAGCTCTACTTTCCCTTCCTCCTTTTCATCCCACAATTACAGCTTGCTACGCAAACTTAGAATGCCCTCTGAAATAAAGCAGTGCTGTAACATTCACATCCTTGGCCCTTATTTCCAACTGCTGAGCCCACACAATGAAGCAAATAACTTACCTCTAGTTACCCCATGTCCAGAACTCCCTAGTTTCACCCAGGCACAGAAGTTATGGCCTTACCATCCACTTCAATCCTGGATTTCATCCATTTTGTTGCTGAGTGCCACCACTCTAATTAAAGTAGCTTCCTAAATGTTACCAAGATGTGGTGACTAAAGGGTGTTTCTGGATGAATTGCCTTTCCTCCAACCACACAGCACAACTGCAGCCTGACAGAGGAACATGCCAACTCTATTTGCCAGTTCAAACGTGCTTGTTGTAGTTTTAGCAGTTAATTTGTGGCAGCCACATTTGGAATATGGTGAAATATTTTCAATGGCTCTCACAGAACCAGTTTTGTTGACAAAGTTTACACAGTGGAAAAGAAAACAGCATTGATTTGGCAGTTTGGAAGAACATCCCTGCTCCTGTCCACAGCTGGTGTCCTTGCCACTGCTGGATGTTTTGAGGATATATTTGTTCGGGAAATGTGAATAACACTATTTTCCTAAGTTCTTGTATTGCTAGTAGTTTATTTTTGCTTTGTTCCATTCATTAGCTATTCCTGAAGAGTGATATATCGTGTTAGTTTTTGCAGACATAGAAACTAATCTCAAAAGTATCACATTTTGAAGTTACAGGCAACCTATAAAAAAAGCTGGGAAAATTCTGACCCCATTTATATCAAGCCAAGAGCTGTTAAATTCAATGGATAACACACAGGGTGGGACTGTTGCTAACAATAAAATAGATAAAATAGAGTGTTATCTAGCAATAAAAAAGGATCCAAGTTGCAGCAACAGAATTACTGAGAACAAAATGCACACAAGTAAATAAAAAGTACCATTTGCTACTTAACACATCACTATTTCCTACATGAAGAGGGTACTAAGATAAAATATTTAAAGGCAAAAAAATCACAGTTTCCCCCTCTCTAAGTTGCAATAGCAAATATTTCCCAAGAACTAAAACAATCAGTGCTTGAAGGCTGTTTTACACTCCACATTTAACGCAGCCTAAGGAAGATCTGCTTCTCTGTTACTTTATAGATGCAGCATCATTTCCTGGACAGGCTCTTTTCTGAGCAGTGTTTCTGGACAGGTGTTATTCCAGATTCTTCTCCCAGGCAGCTTTCTGAATGTCGAGTTTTATCACACAAATTACACATCCATAGCCCTCCATACCCTGCTTGGTGAGCCACCCTCCACAAGACCTAACCAAACTGATTTGGGGAGAAAATCATCTTCAACTGCTAAACTGCTGAGCAGGTAACTCCAAAGGCCTCCAAGTTAAGGGCATTTAGTACTGGTAGGAAATTTCAGTACATTTCTTACTCATCCTTCTGTGAAACCTTAATCTGGATTCACCAGAGCCAAAGTTCTGTATTCCACAGCAACAGAAGCCACTGTTTGACTTTCAAAGTTAATTACTCTAAGCTGGAATAAGTGTGACACATCCTTTAACCCCAGGCAGAAAAGTTCTGCATGGGCTGCTCTTACAGCACTCTCAGATGGCAGTCCAGGCCTCCAATATTTAAAACTTGATGCACAAACTGTTTTCTGGCAGATTTTGCTGCAGCCCATCTGCTGGTCTGACACGGTGCCCACTCAGAAGACACTATGCCAGTTTAAGCAGGGTACAGGTGCCAAAGACAGCCAAAGGAGTGCCCTCCATAAGGCAACAGGTCCCTACCTTTCTTCCAAAGCTCCTCCTGCTACCCCATAACACTGCCCAGAAATACAGCCCCTGCTGAAAAAATAAAGAAAGAAAGAAATCAAACCTGCTCTCTTGACTTCCCAGTGTTACTCAGCATACCAGAGTCCACGTCCCTCTCAGGTGGATTAGGAAGAGCACATCAGCTCCTAAATCACTGGGCCATCCATATGGAAAAAAACAACCCCAAAAGTAGTGTGGCAGAACACTAAAGTGTAACAGTAATGATCTCTGCAGACTTTGTAACAGGCCTTAGACCACTGTGGAAAAATGAGTTATGCTTTCAAAGTTAAGACTTGTAGCTCACAGAAGGCCAAAATAGAAAGGGATTCAAGAGGAAACAGTCATCAACAGGAACTAGTTAGAGTAAGGAGTATTTTCTCTTGAGCAGATGGTGCAGGCTGGTCCTGTACCACGTGGTCAGCCCTAAGTAACCTCCGAGTAGCAGAATCGGGCTAAAATTATGATTTAGTTTGCCTACAGAAAAAATAGAAATTAGGTAATCTGCTTGCAAGATCCATATTTGTACATCTTAACATTAGTGACTAGATAAAAAGGCTCTTTGCTGAAGGGGTGTTTGTCTGCTAATGAATTTATTCTTACACTGAGGTTCACAATGAGACTTTTGCTGAAATGCATTTCCACATCTGAAGGTTAAAAAAATATCCATCCCTAACCTGAATTACCTGCCAGTGCTTTTAATTACAGGGCTTTGCTATTAATATTCTTCCATTGAGCTAATAAAAATCATGCTGAGTGTAAATCTTTTGGTATCATTTTTACTGCATTTTTAATTCATTTGCTGCAATCCAGTAAATATTTTCTGTGAAGCTGATTTAAGGAACTGCTGAAGCACTTTGTTTCTCTAGAACCAATTGCTAAAGCTTCCTAAGCAAACCAAGGAATGAACAGGACGACAAGGACAGAGAGTGCTTCCATCAATGCTCCTCTTCCTTGACATCCCTGCTCATAACTATACAAATTATCCACGGAAATTAGTGTTTCTGAAATAGAAACAAACTGTCTCTCACACCTCAGCCAGATTCCCAGAACATCAAGGGTAGAGTGTACTATGCTCCAAGGTTAGAAGCAGAGAAGACCACAACCAGACCTCCTCCCTACCTCCAGCAGCAGCAGGGCTCCCTGTGCTGCTTGTATTAAAAGACAATATGCACCCATTTAACCACTGTTTGCTGGTCAAGCAGATATTCTTTACCTCTCCTTGGAAAATGTGGGGAAAAAACTAAAAAAGAGAGGCTAATGTGCTGCCTAGGCTGATGGCAGAGCTTCATGCAGGGCAGAATTCAGTAACTTTTTCAATCCATGTTTTCCCCAGCTTCATACAATTAATACATTTATAATGTAATAATCGCTATCTTAAAAGACACCACCTAACAAACACATGTATATAAATACAAAAAAAATACATTTTTTGCAGAACCATCAGTTTCCATGAGAAAGAAGTCTGCAAGCAGATAGTGCTGTACAGAGCAAGTTTCACTGTGACAGAGGAATCTTAACAAAACATTGTGTGACCTTTCTGCATTTAAATTTTCAGTCCAAATTGTGCATTAATAGACTGCTAGCAGCAGGACTAGAGAATGATTTATATAAAGACTGCTGTTAATTACTGACTGTGACCAGAAAGATAAATGAGAGAATGTAAGGCTCCTCAACTCTTGGGTAATTTTCCACAGTACTGCCACTGTTCTCCACAGGGCTACAAACCAGTTGTGAGACCACCACCATTTCACATTCTTCCTCACTTGCTCTTCCTTCTGCTCCCCCTTAGCCAAGAGATAACAGTTCTGAGGTGCCTGGGAGCAAATTAGCACCAGTAACACAAATAAAATAAAACTTCTCATGTACAATAGCATAGTTAATTCCTGTTTATGACTCACATGGTTCTTCCTATGACAAAAGCAATGCCTGAGAGAATATCTCTGGGATGGGTTTCTGTTGCTTCTCTCAGCCATTGGGAGGAACCACTATTTGGAAACCTGCTGCTGGGTTTGCTCTGGCTGAGATAAAAATGCAAAGGAAAGGAACAAGTCAACAAAGAAATAAATCAGTTGGCACAGGCTGGGAAGAGCAAGAATTATCAGAAACCAGTGATAACTTTCACGCACATGTAATTATTTGCATCCTAGGTCTCAGTGTTAGTAAATGGCTTTCAGGAGCTTTGCTTTAGTGAACAGAACCTTCCTCCACAGAATGCGCCCCTTGTAAATATATTTTGCGCAGACACCATAAAATTTCTCAAGAACGTTGTTCCAGATTAATGGAGGATGGAATACCCTTAATGGGAAATTAAGCTATAACAACGCACATCAAAATCTTTACACTGCTACTGTAAAATACTTATTAAAAGATATAGCTGGCAAAGTTAACCTTTACTTCCATAAAAGGGCTGTGCTCTTCATTTCTGACAGTCAATCGAACTTGTCTCCGCTCTCCTGTGTGCCCACTGCTCTACAGCCCTTTCTGGGTTGGCTTATCACTAAAAGTTAGTGATTCTCTCACAACTTGCACTAAAAATTAGTCTGAACTGCACAGAGAAAGGAGACATCTCTCAGCACAAAGCATCCATGTCTTACTCCCTAAAGTTTGTCATCTATTTCACTCCCCTTAGCTCTCAAAGACAGCTGAACCATTTTGTAGAAGCAAGCCCCCCAAAAGCTACTAAATGGTCTATTTTAGATAATATAAACATGTATCAAAGATCAACAGGTGGACAAAAAAATAAAGCTTGAGTCGGTGTCAGTACTTAGGGATAAATGTTGTCCATTTCCTCTTTAATTTTAGGATAACCTACAAGGGGAACTGAGCCTTCAGTTCAGTGCTGCAGGTAACATTTGCTATCCCTTCTGAAGGAAGGGATTAAATGAGCACAAATACCATCACAGAAGTGGCAGCTGCATTTCCTCAGCCATGCTGTCACTTACGGAAAAGAGTATTCTCATTCTAAACTAATCCCCTGACTGCCTTCCACCTCAGTTCAGTGGGAGCCAAACTGCAACAAACACCAACATATATGAAATCACCTCAGTGATTTCAGGCAGAAAGCTCATCGAATCTGCATGGGACTGAATCCCACATGCTAAAGCACTCACAAGATCCAGTGTGATTTGACTGCTGCAGAAAATGACAGAGGGATTTAGGAACACAATGGTTTTTGTTTTATTACTCTTGGAGAGCTACACCCACTACAACCTTGCTTTCTGCATTGCATGCCCAGTTCCCTCAGACCCCTCTGTTCGTGGGAGACTTCTGCAAGTTTCCATCTTCTTTTCCTTTATCCTTGAATGGGAATATCTAGAGACACCTTAACTTCACTTCTTATCTTATGCTAAGGTCTGTTTGCTTATGGTTACATCTCATATACACTCTATGCACAGCATCTCTCAAATGTAACCAACCAATGTTTCAAAGAAGGTCATAACAACAGATATATCAAAAGGAAAAAGAATGTAAATATTCTAACAGTGCCCTATCTTTTGCCTCCTCTGCATCTGCAGTTAGTTCAAAACCCCATCACTCCCACTGGTTCCATCTGCAGAGCAGTGAGGTGTGTGTAAACTACAGGAATTCCAGAGGAAACCAAACCAAAAATTCTACTCAGGAGCCTCTCAGACATACTCCAACTACTTACAGCAACATCAAGATTCAAAACAGTTCTTTCAGCCTCAAACCATGCCCTTGGTGAGGAAATTCAGTGCAGCAGACCACACCAAATCTAGCCCAAAGCAAGACAAACCCTGAATTTCAGTAAAGGGGAGATGTCAGGCCATACTTGCTATTTGTTGCCATTTTCTCATTCCTCTGTTACATCAAACTATTCACAAAAATTACAGCCCTAGTTTTCTCCAGGTTTTTCAATGATTGTGTTTACTTTTCAGAAAAGCAGAAGCAGTGGAATTTAAGTAGTTACTGAAATTGCTTTGCTGTGTTTACATGAGCATTGGATGCAACCAAGTGCCAACTTAGGCCTTTCCCCCACCTTCCTCCAGGAAGTTTCTCCACTCAAACCTGAAGTCTAGATGCCACTTCAGTCCAGATGCACAGGTAAAATGGTTCACTCTCCTGTAATTTACAGCCACGCGTTAATAGCTGGAAGAACAGTACAACCATTTTAGAGAAGCAGCATCTGGGAAACAATCAAAACTGCATTTTCCATGGCAGAAACACAAAAAGAAGCAGCTTAAAAAAAGAAGGTATAGCTAAATTAGGCATAAAAGGAAGTTGTTTGTGTATAAGAGTGACTTGCTTATGAAGGTTTAAGTATTAATATTCCCAGTAGAGTTAACCTTACTCTAAAAAAGAAGTTTGGCTCCAGGGACAATGTAGTAAACTGCTTCTAGGTAATTCTTTACTGCTGTCTCAAGACAAGCACAGTTTAGTCCTCAACAGTCACTGTGGACTAGTTTGTTGTATATGTTGCCATGAAAAAAAAAACAAACAAACCACTCAAACTCCTAATATTGCTTTGAACACAGGATTTGCTCTTTCACAGAGCCCAGCAACAGTAGCATGCATTATACGCTCTCCAGTGACCTAGAACGCTTTACAAACTGCCTTTCAGAACTATTCAGTCCTCATAAAGCACAAACCGATGGAAATGCAGCAGCTTCCTCTGAAGAAAACAAAAAGTTATCTAGGCCAGAGCAAATAAAGTACCGTATTTCCACCTTAGGTGAAAGGGTTTGAATTCACAGGCAACACCCAGCTAACTATTGTTCCTGTTACATATCTTGGGTGAAAACTGATTTAGTCTTGGCAAGAAAATATTTCCAATAACTAGAAACTGAAAGAATGCTACAGAGCATGAGACTGGCATAAGTTCAAAATAGTGGCTAAGAAAAGCACCTTTTACTTTGAAAGGCATCACTACTCTTTGGTGGTCTTTGACAGCAGCACCTTGATTGCCCCACTCAAGATCCACACTAAAGTGCACTAGAATCCAGCAAATCGGGCTGGACAGCCCACGGAGAACACACTGCAGCACCAGCAGGGATGAACAGGGGCACCCGTCAGGGTGCTGCAACCTCAGACCACACTCCAACAGGATCATTTGCATGACCGCCAGCATGGAAACAACAGTAATCATAAATCCGTTCTGCTTTACCCAGCTCAGGATGTCACAAGGAAACTTAGAAGTCACTATCTTAACTACCACCGGCATTTTTTACCTAAATAGATCAAACCAAATCCTCCCTGGCCGATCTGAGTGCCCAGCCGCCAGGTCTTTCCCTCGGTGTCTTTCAGGATCATGTCTCTGGGGAGAGGGACTGGCAGCTTGCTTCTGCCGGGACCCTTGGGCGGCATCGTACCTTGAGAGGAGGGGAAAAATGAAAGACAGGGTTTGTAGAAAAAAGTTGCCAGAAGATATAATATCTCTCGGTGTGCCTTGCCCGGCGCCCCTCAGCCCCGCTCCCCCTCACGCACCTCCGCAGAGCGCCCTCGATCTCCCGCCACCTCCGGCCGCAAACTTCCCGCCCGGGAACTTCCGCAGCAGGAGGAGGAGGAGAGGGGGGCGGGATGCCGTGTTCCTGACGGGAAACCCGGGGCGGGGAGCGGGGCAGGGCTGGGACAGCCCGGGACGCCGCCGCCTCAGGGCCCTCGGCGGGGCGGGGACAGCGCCATTTCCCCCCTCCCCTCAGCACCGCCCGTGAGGCGCCACTCCCGCCTCCCTCAGGGGAAAGGGGCGGGAGGATGGAGTCGGGACATGGGGGTAGAGGAGCAGGGACGTAGGGCCGGGACATGGGGGACAGAGGACCAGGGAAATGGAGCCGGGAGTTGGGCGACAGATCAAGAGGGATATGGGGGCCGGAGCAAGGGGATGGCGCCCTCGAAGCCGCCTCAGCCCCAGGCGCTCCGGCTCCTCGCCTCGGGGAGATGACGGAGGAGGGAGATGGCGCTCGCAAAGTCGCCTAAGCCCCTGGCATTCCGGCTCCTCACCTCTGAGGGACGGAGGAGAGAGATGGATGAGCAGGAAAATAGGAGGTTGGAGGCGGATCAGCACACACAGGGGGCCCACAAAGCCTCCTCAGCCCCAGGCTCTCCCACTTTTTAAGCTGCTCTTCGCAAGTGAGGATCTTTTTTCCCTTTTTTTTTTTTTAAAGTGCTTTGGAGGATAGAGAAGTAGGTGATCAGACTGTTTCCTGCCTGAGGTAAAAAAATCCCCTCAGCTCGCAAGGGTTTTGGATGCAGCAGAACCATGCAGGGCATGCAAAGAGTCACAGAGCTGCCATGGTGCCACCACTCAGGCCACTTCGATTTGCCCTCTGCCGGGAAGATCTTGAGGTAAAATATCACTCTTTGCACCCAGAAATACAAGTACTCACCCCAGAACAACACAGGGGAAGAGGAAACGGCCACCTCAGGCTGCTCAGCCATCGCTCCAAGCAGGGACAGAGGAAAGACACATCTGACACACCAGCCCCACCACCTTGGAAGTTGGCAACAGAGGACACAGTGAAGTGGTTTGTAATTCCCCAAGATCACAGGCCATACCTTTGACCACAAGTCACCATCCTGTGCCAGCTTTACTTTATTAGTAGGATCCGTTCACCCAGGTAGAGCTCACCGGGGACCACCACAACATGACTACAAGTCCTTTTTTAAAAAAAATCAGCGACCACGTATTTTACAAGTGGACTTAAAAGTCGTAACACAGATTATGACTGCAAAGTCTATATTGCCATCAGTAAATTAAGCCTTAATGTAACAGCCCTTTCTGCTTCATCAGTCTTGCAGGCTCTGTGGTTTTATCATTACTGAAAGGACCTGCTGAAGAGTCACCAGCAGAAAGCTCAGCCATAAAGGGAACAAATTCAAAATTACCATAAAGGAATCAAATTTAAGATTGCCATAAAGCATTTCATGGGGTTTCCCCCTTCGCAACAGGTGCCAGATTGTAGGGGGGTGGCGGTGGGTTGTTCTGTTTATTTAAAAGAAACAACCAACCACAGATGTCCAGTTTGGCATCAAAGAAACCATCACGACTCACTGGAGAGAACTGGCACCTTTTTTCAATTTGGGACAAGTTGGGCCGTGCTTGGTGTTATGTGTTACCTGGGTTGAAACCACTGTTCTGCCAGGGGTGAAAGATCATTTCAGATTAAATAGTTGCCTGGGAATCAGAGAATAAGCCTCTGTTTAAGGAAAAAGCTCTTTATGCTCAGCTGTTTTGAAGAAGTACCACACGATTAAACTGAAATGAAAGTGTATTAGAGATCTTCCTGCTTCTGAGCTCTTTCCCTTCCCACAGAACTTCACCATAATAAGAAAGTGAAACAAGTCAGATGTTTATTTTGTCATGTACACATTTAGCAAATACCAGCCATAGTATTACATTCCCAGCACACACATACACTTTTATATAGTTCAAGACAGTTTAGGGGTTTTTCTAAATCCAAGAGAAAACATCATAAATTAAAAGACTTAAAATTTATAGGAATTGTCTGGAGAAAAAGAAACAAAACAGGTTTAAGTATGAATGAATACTAAGAGGTATCATCCTAAAGAAAAAAATCAGATTAGATATTGCTAAGAACTGGAGTCAGCTTCCTTTTGTCCCCAGAAAAAACTCTGAGAACACATGAACAACAGAAAGTTTAGTGAGATACTTTGACTTAAGGTTGGGATTCAATGCAAAACTTCACAGCTTATAAAAATGAATTGTTTTGAGCTCATTTAGCACTTCTTACTCGTGAGCAAGGATAAGATAAAAAAAAAGAAAAGTTCATGCAGTTCTGAGGAATAATGAAGCAATCAAAAAAAAGCTATTTCAAAAATAGCCATTATAAGCTAATAACCAAACTAAAAGTGAAAATAGGTGCACAAAGGTCTATTTAATTGTTAATGAGTACAGTAGCATAATGCCATTTGTTACTGGTTTTGAAAACTGAAGTCAGACCACATGACATCCCTTTGACCCCTACAGCACACACCTGCAGAGGAAGTTAAGGGTTTTAAATAAAAGTTTCCTTGTACTACTAAAAGAAAAGAAAATAAATTGCAAGTTTACAGCTTCATCCAAATGCAAGAGTATTTGAAGTCTGAGCCAACCTTAACATCCTGCAGGTTTTTCACAACTTGTGCGGTTGAACATTATCACGTGGCATAAGAGGATTTAAGGTGTCCTACAAGGCATGGAAAATACCTGTGGGGTTGCTTGGTTGTTTTGCTTGTTGGGATTTTTTTGAAAGTGAATAGATACAAAGTTAAAGATTTGCAAGCTTTTATCATTCATTGAAAAATTTCAAACCCTCAAAGGCAATTGCACAGGAATGTTATAGGGACTAATAATATCACTCACACACACACACAAAAAAAACCACTAAAAAGAAAAGTTTCCTGCACATATTAGGCCAATCCTGAAGAATGAGTTTATTACTTAAATCCAGATTTTTATTGATAAACAGCCATAAGTAGTAGGCCCGCAAAAAAAGCATGTAAATGTTACTAGAAAACTTTTTATAATTGTTTCAGACACTACAAAACACAAAATTCTCACATGCACATTTTCAAAATTCAGCAAAAATCAAAGACTTTACCCAAGAAAAGCTCTAAGCAGGTCAAAACTTGACAGGAGGGCCTTTGGCCCTGTAAGCAGCACATCCCTGTGTTTGTGGGTGGGACTAAGGTATCCTCCTTTCCTGTTGGGCTGACCTGGAGGTGGGTGTTTGCGTTCTTTCTTTTTGCTTACTTATCCCAAACCAATTAGCAACACTCCTAAGAAACATGACCTTCATTTGGTTGGAGCCTCTCTTGCCTCTTCACAGTTGCTACAAATTAGCAGTTTGGGGATGTGATGTCAGGAGATGAATGGCTGTAATAATTAAAAGTACCAGAGTGGATTTGGTTTTTCTTTCAGGAAAGCCTAGTTATGATGCAAAGAATTTCCCTTCAAGATGATATAGCCACCACTGCTGCCAAATTCAAGAATCCTTACAGATGTGTATGCTATGAAGAGTCAAAACTACAAACCCTACCAGTACCAACCAAAAATGCTATCAAGTTACTGCTATTTGACTTCCAATTGGCACATTGCTGCAAAGAGCTGAAGGCCACAAGCCCTGCTCAGGAAGGATCCATCCCTCATGCAGCTCAGCTGGGCATTTTCTGAGATTACTCAGAGTTCTATATTGCAAGTGGTGGAAGAAGCTCTCTTTTGGCTGTGTGTTTAGTGCTCCTGAGGTCTGTCTTTGTTTTATCCAGTGTGATGAAATCCAAGTTCTTCTGTAGAGCTGGTACAGGTATGGTTGCAGTTTTATTAATTAAGGAAAAGATGATCCAATGCTCCTTAGGTAGTTCTTGCTAATACCCTGGGCAGGCTCTTCAGGAAGGTAGATAAAATGCTCAGCAGCAGCATCCTACTCCTAATTCTCCCTCCAGAATATGTTCTGGAGAGTGACAAACAGCTGTGCTGTTTTATCATGGCTTGCATTTAAAAAGTGTGAGATTCTCAGGGAGTCAGTGCTTTCTTTAAATGTTTAATGACAGCAAACCATTTTTATCTCTGTTCTGAGGCTGTTTGTTTCTATCTTTATTTTAAAACTCTGTGCATTAAACATTTGGTCCATCTTTCATTTGTTTTAGTATGTTTTTCTTCTCTTTGCTCAAACTTAAGCTTGAATATAAAAGACTGCAGTCAGTTATATTAAGTCTTCTGGTATCACATACATGAAGCTCCTTAAGTTTGCTCTAACAGGTGAGCAACTTGTAGCTTCTCTCACTGTTGCACTGTGATGCTTTTGTGGTATTTAACACTGACATTTTAGCCCTTCCACATTTAATTCCACTCCTCCTCTCCAGACCTCACTGTTGCTTAAAATATCATTGCTAAATTTACTCCACAGATGTAACATCTCTGTATTAAGACCATTGAGAACAAGGCATCAGGTTTCCCAACCTATTTGTGTTGGTGCACGTGTGCAGAGTCCTGTGCTCGTTCTGTCCTCGCTGTGCTCGCCGCCATCCGCAGAACTTGGGAACTAATTACTTTTTGAAGTATCAAGGGATCTCCAACATCCGGGGGCACGTTGCTCAACTCAGTCATTGTCTAGGTGCACTGACACCCATTTTGGAGACTCTTGACTCTATTTTGTGTGACTGGCCCCCTGATTGAGATCACATAATTACAATAATTAGGCAGCTCACCTCAGGATATTATCAGAGCAACCCACCCAAACCTAAGTCCATATGGTTTGAAATAGCTAATGAGTCAGTTAATGTGCTATGTCCAGGAGTAATGGACACTCAATATGGATGGCATGGAGACATAATTTACCAACTTCCTGACTGATCAAGTTTTTCATGTAGACAGTTGTTGTATTTTGCATCTCATGGTAAGTTCAAAGTGTTAAAGGCTTTTACGTGTTAAACAGTAGAGGAAAACATCTGAGACTTCTAAAATGCAGGCAAGAAAATACTCTTCCCTTTAAAGAAAATACAAAAGATTGAAGATCTTGGGAATTTCAGACAAAAAATAGGACTGCGAATTATTTGAAAAATGCTGTTAAGTGCAGGAGCTGACAGTGGCAATAGGTGACACTTGCTTTAATGTAAAGTGGCCTGAATGAATGAATGACTCCTACACTTCGAGAGGGCCCACTTTAGCCTCTGGAATTTGTCTATCCAATCTTCCTTTAACACTCACCTTGCTACAAATGCCATGGAATTGTGTAGCCTGCTCTGAACCAACCAGATTAGGGGATTAATGCAAACAGGTCAAACCTTCTGGCAACAGAAGCCCCCAAAGCCCTGAAAGAGGTCAGAAGGGGTGTCTGGCTTCTGAAAGAGCTGCAGGATCTGTCTGTCCAGCCAGGGTCAGGATTCCTCTCAGTCTGTTCCTGCTTTCATCACTTTCATCACTTCCGTGGCTGTTGGGATGAGATGTTGCTCCCTGTTCCTATCTCTACCACTGAAAAGGCACCCAGACCCTGGATGTGTTCCTTATCTGTTGGGTGTCAGAGGTTTTACTGCTCATGCCTTTAGAAATCAGCTATTTCTGAGCACCAAAGGAAAGGTGTTTTCCTATCCATGTTTATTTTCTTTCAGAAATGTGTGGAGAGGTAATGTAATTTTACTGGTGTTGTGGGAGTGAGTTGTATTTGCAGAGAGAGCAGAATTTCTAGTGGCTAGAGCAGAGAAGGAGATCAGGAATGATTTCTCTTATGGGAGTAATACCTGGAATCCTGATCCTGGCTCTGCTACTGCCTGACCTTATACGAATAATTTCAATTTCATTTCATTTTATCCACCTGAATTGTTTTGGGTTGCTTGGTTTGAGGCACTGAGATTCTCAGGAATGGGATAAAGAAATGATAGGAATATTAGCAGTAGCACACTAATGTTCTCAGTCTCCAGGAAGCAGTGGCTTCTTTTGCAGTGTATGTGAAAATGCTTGGAGAAACCAGGAGGAATTTGGTAAGCACTTAAGGAGAAGGTGCATATAATCACTTCAGTCTTTCCATTTCTGAGATTACCCACATGAAGTTGTTCAAGAAGGGAAACTCATCTGTCATAGCATTCATTATTCACATATCAATGCTACTTTTTATGTATAAACTTAATTATAGTGATAGGATATATTAAATATGACTCATTTTACTGCAAGATTGATTTTTTCCCTGACCTCAGAATAAATATTGATCTTCATGATCTTTAAATGTAGTGCAAAGGTTGTTATATTAATGGCATATTAATAGAAAGTAGCCCTGACCATGCAATATTAATATATTTGCATTGTTATTTCTCAGATCCCATCCAGAAGGAAAAAGGCAGGGTCCCAATGCCTTCTTTCCCAGGAAAGCTGTTGATTTTAATGACTGTTCAGACTCCTTTCAATTTGTTGTCGGGTTTTGGATTTTGGGTGCATTTTTTTTTAACTAAAACCAATGGTGAAGTGAAAAATATAGTGTATAATATGTCTGAGAAAATAGCAATATGTCATGTTTCCAACATTCCCAGGGAAGCAAGGCACTGTCTAACCTGATAGTGCTCCACTCCCCACTGCCATGCAGTCAATTCCCTGAGCAGAACCACAGCTGAGAGGAGACATGGGATAATTTGGTGGTTTGGGAGTCAGTGGCTGAGGCTTTGATTTTAATAATCAGGCTAGTAATTTTCTTAACATCTGATTTTTAAAAGCAGATATCTTGTTCAAGTGAGGGTTTGCCTCAATTTATCTATTTTTCTCTTTTCTTTTGCATTTATGGAAATCCAGCTTCAGAACTGCTGTTCTAAGGGTTGGCTGAACCAAGGTAGTGTGTTGTTTTTAAATACTCCTCACAGAGGAATTGTATGGGACTTTTCTGTAAAGGATATGCAAGGCTGGATTTTACAATGAACCTTTCTTTCTCTGTGTCGTGGTGTGAAGACCTATTACTTATATATACTTGCATATACTTTTATCCCTAACTTGGGAAAAAAAAGGCAAGAACTGATGAGTTTTGACACACTTTTGTTTTTTTCCCCTAGGATTTTCTAGGAAAAGGAGTAATTTCAGCCCATTTAAGCACTGTTATTAGTCTGAGGCTTCCAAAGTGTTGTGGTACAATAATGGCTATTCAAGTAAATTAAGGCAATGGCATTTAACTAGTATTTCAGTAACACCCTGGACCTGGTTGATCCCAGAAGTTTTCAAGGGGAAATTGGACCTGTTTACTTGTTGGCTTAATATTCTGATGAACATGTAACTTTTTTGCACTTTTCCTGTCTTTAAAAACGAGTAACTACATGTATATATCAGGACATGAGCAGAAACAGTTAATGTCTGCCCCTGCATATGACACTTGTGTTGATTTGCTTGTGTGTCTGTCTGCTCTTTGCCTGTCTGCTTCTGTGTGGGATATTTTATTGGAGCACAGGCCTGGAAGAAGTTGACTGCCTGCTGTGGTATTTATCCTATATAAATTCTACAGTAAATGACAAATTTTAGACCCATCAGAGACAGAAGACTAAGTCCACCCATTGAAATCCTATTTGTATTATTACTTTCTAATGAATTCTGTACTACAGCAGGTGTCAAATCATATCTGTTGTTTTGCAATCGAGTATGAATAGAAGATGTATTGCTATTGCAAATGAATCTAATATGAATCTAATGAGCAGTAATGAGCAACTGGTTTGTCATTATTGAGGCAACCACTGTGATGCTAATAAACTCTCATTTCTGCTCTTTAGAAAAAAGCAGTGACCAGGATTTATAACATGGCCTTAATGTCCCAAAAGCCTGAGGCAAAAGAGAAGAGTGGAACCCCTAAACTGAGCATAATTTAGTAATTTTCTGTGTGGCAGGCTTCTTATTTCCTCTTATTAAACAAAACCTGGTTTAAGTCTTTCAAGCTTTCTTACATTTGAAAGGAAAAAGATGAAGAATGAGTGTCTATTAAAGGAACATAAAGTTAAGAAGATGGGCATTCTGCCTTAATTTCCTTTAACATAAGTGCACTAATTCCATACTTCTACACTTGGCAGTGCTTTTGTAATGACAAAGGCAACTGTGTGCAACTGTTTTAAAAGCAGTCTCTTTAAAAGTAACAGGCCATTAAATCAATATAGAACTATAATATATTTTGGGGGAAATATCACAACTCTTTTAATTGAAGCTTCATTTTTTATTTTACTTTTATTGTCAGCGGATCATAGGAGTGCTGAATAAACAAAAATACCTTTGACACAGTAGCATCAATAGCTTACTACATAACTGAAATGTAAATGAGTTCTGACTCCTGTGTGGCTCTGCCTTTCCCAAGAATAAATAATACATAGAATGATACATAAAGCTGTGTAAAAGGGACAGCTGGGTACATGTGGAGCACAGGAAAACCAGTCAGCACTGCTTTTCTAAAAGCTAAGTACTATACTTCCATCAAAAAATAATGCTTCTGTGTATATAGTCTTCATGGACTCATCTCTCTGTGCAATAAAGCTGGCTGCTCTGTAGAGATTCATTCCAGTATTTCATTTGGAGGTCTGAACTGTTGTGTGTAGGGTGCAGCTGTTTGGTTTACTACAGTACACTCCATGCTTGCCTTAACTGCTCAATGGAGACTGTATTGCCAATATTTAAGGTATTATATAGACACAGCAGTGCAACTGTGAATTCCTGAGTAAGCCGGGGATGGGCATCAGGGCAAATTACAGCAGCCATCCCTCAAAGTTGCAAATAGCTCATCAAAGGTTGTGTGAGAGCCGTAAACTGTTCCCTGCATGCTGGGGTGTTCAAAGGACTTTGGAATACTGGGAATTCAAAGGAACTTGCAATAGTTCCATCTCCGTGCCTGAGGAGGGAGGGGAGCAGCAGGTGAGGCTTTCCTTCCATCCAGCTCTGCCAGTGCTGTGCCGTTATCAGGATATGGGCTGTCACTTCCAGCTTCTCTATCCATCAGCAGTAATAGGTGGATCAGGTCCATCCACCCTTTAGGTACATCACAGGAGGGTTTTTTAGTAACATTTGATGTGCAGAGTTGAAAAAGGCAACTCAGTTTAGCAGCAGCAGTGTTCTAGAACTCACCAGGAAATACTTTTCTAGATATATCCATACTCACTGCAAAATTCACAGGGCTTCATTCACTCCAAAAGAAGTTAGTTCTCATAATCCCCAACTGTCTTGTACCACAAACCAAGGCATGGCAAGGGGAGAAAATCAGGAGCTTTGTTTTGAAAGTGTAACTCTCATCTGACCTAAACACTGGTGGAGATGCATTCATAACTTGGAAGAAAAGGTGAAGCAAGAACAGGTCCAAGCTTTGCTATTAAACCACCAGCTTTAGAGAGGAGAGTCTGTGTTGATGGTAAAAGGTCTGTGGCTATAAAGCTTTGTATGAAATATCTGATTTCTTTGTGCATTATGGGGTAATTTCTTTATTGGGTATTAATTGGCTATTATGGTATTAATTTCTTTATTGGGGATTTGGTTCCTTAGGTGATACAAAAACTTTTGTGACACAGCACATCTGATGAGGCCTTTTACATTGCTCATGGAATTAATTGTACCATACATGTAAGTAACAGTTTGAAGGTGTAAATTAATATTGCATAAAAGTTCAAGACTATTTATATTTCACTTTGGTATCTATAATTTCACAAAATCATGTCATTTAGGCCAAAAAGGACCTCTTCATGTCATCTGGTCCAACAGCAGTGCACAAAGCAGGACCAGATTATGCACTAAGCATGAACCACCAGAGGCACCATCATGCATATGTACACTGCAGGACTCTCTCCTTGGCAGAGCATGAGACAGAGCACATGTTCAATACTTTGTGTTGTCCACCTTGCAGCCGGTGTCCTGCACTGGTCTGTGGGCTGACTGGGTTGGGTGGCAAGGGGATTGTTGCTGGCATTGGGAACAGAGAGATTTGGAAAGCAAATGTTGTTTAGACCAGCTTTGAATTCTTTAGTTACACAGGGAACTTTCTGGCAGCACTACCAGTGGTACACAGACTATCCTGCTGACTGTAGTTCACAAACCATGTCAAGCCCCACTTAGAAAATTGCACCAAGAGGATAAAAGCAACTCCAAAATAAAGCACTGTAACTGAAATAACCAGAAATTCAGCTCAGTACATTTTTTCTGCTTGTTTGAGATGAAACTGCCTTGTGTAAGTGTGTGTCCCTGACACTGCCATTACATCACTACAATGACCTACTGTAATTGAGCGGTTCATCAGATTGAGGCTTTATGGAAAATAGATTGTCTTGGGAAAGCATTTGAGGAAATCCCTTAAGGATATAAATATCACTTGTGGGAATCCAGAGGTGTATCTTTAGGAAAAGAAAAAAAGATTTCCTTCCAAGAATTCTAGTCTTCATGTGCTACTAGTTTTTACATAAATAATGAAACGGCTGTTTAGCATAACCATTGAAAGCACTGAGAACACCAAACCCCAGACAGTCTCCAGAGACATCCTTCTCTTTGCTTGTGGCTCTCTTCTCTGTTCTGCTGCTTCCTCTGAGTAAATGGCAACAACAAATTAATCGGGATCATTAAGCTCTAGTAATCTATCCCAGTCCATCCCCTTGTTTGCATAGAATAGCATCGTTTAGGATGGAAAACACCTTTAGGATCATAAAGTCCAACTGTTAACCCAGCACTGCCAAGTCCACCATTAAACCATGTCTCTGAGCTCCACATTTACAGAGTGTCTTAAATCCCTCCAGGAATGGGCAACCTGTTCCAATGCTGACAACCCCTTCTGTGAAGGAGTTTTTCCTGATGTCCGATCTAAACATCCCGTGGTGCAACTTCANCCCTTGTTTGCATAGAATAGCATCGTTTAGGATGGAAAACACCTTTAGGATCATAAAGTCCAACTGTTAACCCAGCACTGCCAAGTCCACCATTAAACCATGTCTCTGGGCTCCACATTTATAGTGTCTTAAATCCCTCCGGGAATGGTGAACCTGTTCCAATGCTGACAACCCCTTCTGTGAAGGAGTTTTTCCTGATGTCCGATCTAAACATCCCGTGGTGCAACTTCAGGCTGTTTCCTCTTGTCCTGTCACTTGTCATCTGGGAAAAGAGACTCACATACACACAGCTCTCTTCCTGTCTCTGTGGGGCTGGAGCAGGGAAAACACACACCTTCCAGTCTCCTGTTACACCACTGGCTGTGTCCATGCCCAGGAAGTCTGTTGTATCCTTTCCAACAACATATCTCAGTTCAGCATCTGATGGAGTTAATGCTTGTGGAAAGGGAGCTAGAAACCAGCTGACATCCTAGGAATTTGGGGAGGTTTTGGTAGGCATATGGCTAAATTTTTGGATGAGGTGGGCGTGAAAAATTGTAAGGAGAAAGAAGGAGTTTTAGCCGTACAACAGCTCTGTGCAACATAGTTTTATAAAGGTATATTGAGTAGTATTTTTGTTCTTATGAAACCGTTATAAACTGTACAAGAGCCATATGTAATCCAGCAGCAGGATGACCACCTGGATCACATCCCCTTTGGATTGGGAAATACAGTCTGACACTTTTTCTCTGTTAAAGTGCTGACCCTGCTCTTAAGGAGTGAAGGGCACCAGAATCCAAATGAGACAGAAAATATGCATAAAGAAAATGGAATTACATTCTCTATTCTAATAGGTGGCAGAAAATCTATAAAGAAGCTCTCGGTAAATTTGTTCACAAGGCAAGTAAAGAAGCAATAATGTAGCCAAGGTAAATGTTACCCACACAGCAGAGGAGCCTGCTGTGTACTAACATTAGAGAGGGGCTGTATGTACTGCCCAGTACAGCAAGAAGGAGGTACACAATGTATAATGAGCACCACAACCAAAAGGAGGCCATTCCAGATGAATATCAAGTCACAAGATTGGGAGAGGAGAAGGAAATCTTTACCTCAGCTTTCCAGAACTGGGCCGACTTTAAAATGTCCAGAAACCATTTTGGTTTGCTTTGTGTACTGACTGCAAAACATGAATGACAGAAGAAGAGAAAGATTTGTAGGAATTTTGTGAAATTAATATCTTTCTTGCAGGCTATAAAAGTAATCTTCGTTTCAAGTAAATTTCTACCAGCAATTTCATCTTACCAAGATATGACAGGCCACAGATTTGGCCCCATTAACTAAGTTGGGTGTGCAAATTACAGGGTGAAGTTTATAGTTGGTGATTCTTAGAATAAATCATCAGAGTGACTGTCACTGCCTTCACAACTCTGGAATTTCTAGACCTTTCAACTGTACACACTGTACTGTTAATCAGTTTTTGGTTTCATAGTAATTGTACTCAGTAGTTAACATAATTTTGTAATCCAAAAAGAAATCAGTTCAGTCTGTATTAATGCCCTGCAGAAGTTACTTGTTCCCTACAATTAGATGAATTGGAATTGCTTAATTTTCACAACACTTTCTTTCTGTTTCTGAGTTCTCAAAGTTTCCCTCAAGCTATCAATGATCTTGTCATTCTCTACCTCTCATGTGCTTTGTTCCTTGACTCTTTAGTGGAGTCTCACTGCGGCTTTTAAATCTCTTTTTTTAATAGCTAAATGCACAAGGGAGTGAGGTTCACTTCTAGTTCTTGCACGTTATTTATTGTCCCCAGTTCTTCTGTACTGACACAGGCTTGGGTTTAGGCAAAAGGAAGGGGTAAGACGGTTCCAAACACACTCTCTGTATTTGTTGAGTCCTCAGACTGACGCTTTTGTATTTGTCTAATTCAAGGCTTTAATTTCAACAGTGTTCTTACTATTATTACTGCTATAATAATAGCTTTTTACAAAAGAACATTTAAGGGAAGAAAGAGTTTTATGGATTAGACAAAGAGGTAATTTCTGAATAGAGAAAGTATAAAAGCCACCTTCCTATTGGACTCTCTAGCTGAGGACAAAACAGCTTAATGAGACCATGGCGAGCAGTAATCACTGGGGTAAAGACACAGGCTGAGCCTCTGCAGAAGGTTCTGGTCACAGTCATCCAGCTCCTGATCTGTGCAGAGAAATCTAGGGAACAGGAGGACATCCAAGTGTAGAAGGTGGAAAAAGGGTAACAGACATTTTACATCCCAGGTTTGAAGAGATTGTAAAAAAGAGAAGTATAAGATAATCAGGAAAGAACTTAGTTGCTTATTCTTTTGGGCAGGACTGTTGGAGACTTGTGTAACTTCAAGGAACTTTGTTTTCAATGTCTGGGATGATTTTTCATTCAATATCCTGAGGATTCCCCAAGATTCCCAAAATGTACTTTTAAGGTGCAATGGATAAACAAAATCTTATTTGCAGTTTCACTTTCCAGCTTTGCAGTGAAAACATTGTAATAAATGCAGAATGCATGAAAAACATCTGTCAGAACCTGACATTATTTCCTCTTTATAGCTCAGAGTTGGCTTTCATTAATTGGTTGTAAAATGAAAATATCAAAAAGCTTGTTCAAAATGCACAGTAAAACACATAAATGCTTAGAGGGCCACATTTATAAGTGTGATTTTCATGCTGACATTTGCATGAGTCAAGGAACACAAGCAGATGAAACAGAAATGTAGACGAAGTATTGAAAAGTTCGAGAGTTCAGTGCATGATTCTTCTGCTGTTCTGCAGAGTTTTATTCTGGTAAAACGCACAACATGTTCTCAAGTTTGTTTTTTTAATTAAAAAAAGCAATAATATGTTGGAGTGTGCTATGAGCTGGGATGTGATGGACTGTCCCAAGCGACACACAATGCTCAGACATGAAGTCATTGGAGGATTTTGCACTTTTGCAAAAAAGGCAGAAGCTTTGTATTTTATACATCAAACTACTGAACACTATGGAGTAGCATGAAAAGGAGTTAAAGAACCTGTTAAAGAACTTTTGTTGAAAGGGGAAGAAGTTGAAAGTAGAGAACAAGAATGTGTTCTCACTGCTGTGATCGCAGTATTGAAGTTACTTCCAGGGTTTAAATGTAACCAAACAAATCTCAGGTCTCTGCTTCATTCAGGTACCAGAGACAATTACTCCGATGACATAATTAGTGCACACTTGGCACTTTGAGGTGCCAAATGGGGCCAAGAGACTCACCTTTATCAGTATTTAGCTTTTCATGAAACTTGCATTTGCTTTGAANTTTGCTTTGAAGATTCCTGTCTAGGATGTAAAACAACCATTCATAAGAATTTGGGTTTTTTCCACGGGATATCTTTATCAGTGTGGGCTTTTTTTTTGTTGTTGTGGTTGAGATTTTTTTGTTTTGTTTTTTTTTAATTAAAGCACTGACCTCCAAGAAAAGAAGCAAATTAGCAAGGCTGTCTTAAAGTGCATTAGCTCAGTGTTTTTGAAGTAGGCCACAGTGCTGTCCACAGCTCAGGAAGGGGGTGACATACCAGATAATGTCTGGATTACAAAGGATGTGTTTAAAACATGTTTGAATATTATATTTTTATATTTTAATTCAAAGAAGTGTATCTTGCATGACAAATATGTTATATTTCAACCCCCTACAAAAATAGCTTTTCACATATACAGTTTATAATCTTTTTTCAATCAAGTGGAAATTCTTTCAACTATTTTGCTTTCTCTTCTGCCTTTTACCCCTTGTTGAAATTGTCATCTAAGGATTATAGTTATTAATGATCTGTTATTTTTCTATCATTCTGAACTAATTCACTGAGTAAATTGTAATAGGATATCTGAAATAATTTGAATTGAGACAAGGTTTGTATAATACCAGAAGTCCTTTTCAGCCTAGTGTCATGAAATCTTAGTTTGTGAAAGAAAGGGAAGGTTTTCTGCACGACTTATTCTTGCAGAAGGTTTTCAAAGATTCTTCCAAGCAATTCTGTCAACAAGATCTTTGTCATTGTACATAAACACCACAAAATATGGTCTGTGTCTCTTCTTCTTCAAGTGTTTGGCTCTTCAAATCAGAAGAAACCTCATCTGAGTCTTGGAGACAATTTTTTCAACAGGATTGACTTCCCTGGGACAGGTGTCTTTTCAGTCTGATTTAGTTTTTCTTGAGGCTCTGCAAGGCTGTAGAATTTTTATTCTTGGAAACTGCTGTGGAGATTGTAGATTGTTGCATGTAATGGCAGCTGAGAATTGCCTCCAGAATTCTCTCTGTTTCAGCTGGCTTTAGCCAGCTTACTGAGAACTTCACTTAGATCATCCTCTTTATTTTTATTTTAAAGTTTATGTTTGTGGGGTTGGATTTTGGTGATGGTGGTTTGTTAGCTTGTTTGGATTTTCTTTGCTTGAACGAAAAGTTAATTTCTGAGAGCAATTTTTCCTTTAGTACGTGTTAATATTTCACATGATAGGCAGTTACCCACAACTGCAGGTTTGAAAATCAGAACTTGCAAATTTTAATCCTGACAGATGTGTGGGCTGAAGGTATGCACACCTTCTTGCCATGTTCAAGTTTCTTATTATATTTGCTGATTTGAAGAAGATCTTCTAAAAGGACCATGTCATAAAACTGACAACCTATGTCATGAACTGACTTACTTATGGAGTCACAGCTCTTCCAAGGTCCCACAGGAGATCAAAAGAGGTGTTTGTGTACATCCATAGATGTATAGCTCCAGGACCTTTCCCTTCTTGTCTGTCTTTCTGCTGGCATTTTCACACTCTGCTTATTGATCCCTTTGCTTTTCCCTTCCCATTCCAATCCCCTCTTCTTGGAAAAGCCCCACCTTACCCCTCAGATTTTCCTTTGTAGACCACTCCACTCCCCTTTCACTTCTTTGCAGGAAGGCTCTGCTGCTCTCTCATGTCAGCAGCAGGAGCAGAGTGACAGCTCTCACCAGGGGTGACACTGCAGCATGAAGGCTTTAAATAGACAGCAACAGGGCTGGTCTGAAATTAGAAAGCAAAACACAAATAAAAACTCAGCTGAACAAAAGCTGAGCTTATACAAGTGCGTTAGTTCCAGGTTCTGTAAAAAAGAAGCTGCTTTGGAGTAAATCTGACCTGACAGTGACCTTCAGAATAGATGGATCTTCCCAAAGGAGCTTCCTAATTTGTACCTATAATGAACACATCATCTCTACAACCCATTCCTGTATTTGAACTGCGCCATGTTTGTTCCATTATGTGATGGGATACAGATGTATTTCCAGACACACCAGGAAGCTGTTTCTAAATCATCTTTTACCCCACTGCTGACTAAATAAAGTGATTCCAGGCTTTCAAGATTTAAAACAGGTTCCTCTCTAAACAGTTGTTGAGAGTTGCTTTATAGTCCCTGTGACCGCAGAGAGAGTCCTGCTATTTCCCAGGATCCTTGCCCAGCACATGTAGAAAATTACAGAGTTAATAGCTTACACTAACCATTTTCTCCCACAGTTTTCAGAAGCTTTATTCTTTACTGTAGTGGGCACAGTCCTCGTGCCGACAAAGAAGCTGAAGCCTGTCCCTTTCTAACCATATGGCCCTTATGTTCTTTGTAGCAAGGCAAAACGCCCTCTTACATATGCTTGTTTCCCAGGGCTGGCCTTTAAAAATCTCAGAGAATGGAGCCACACACCTCTGAAGAGAAAACTGGGACTAACTTCCCCTAGAGCAACAAATACGTGTGTTAGCAGAGACTTCTGGCTTTGTAAGCTGTTCTGTCTGTACAGAAATGTGTCGGTGGCTTCTCCAGCCATCATTTTAGGGACTGACTGGTGATCAGACCATTATCATTATTTTATTTGTTCACCTTTCAGACAGAGACTGTCTGAGCCACCCAGTTGCAAGGACGTCCTGATGAGGACTTCTTATGTTTAAATAAGAGATAAAATAGTTTTCAGTAGTTTTAATATTTAAGTAATACTCATGTATCACATTGGTATGCCTTGGCTGGATTTGAAAAGCAAATTGGTTCTCCTGGAGTGTTTAGGCCAAGTCTCTTCTTCCTTTCAGGGCAGTTTTTCCTTTCAAAAGTAGCAAGAGTCTCTTCTCTCTCTCTCTGGCAGCAATAGGAGCAGTGGGGTGATTTTTCCTGACCTGATTCTGGGTTTATTCTGTGCCAGTCTTCTGTGTCTTCCCATTCTGGGATAGAGCAGTGGCTGTCAGTTTTCATGGCTGGTGAACTTCCTGATGCCTTTAGGTTTTCCAAAATCATTTGGCCTCATGTGGATGATAGTGAGAGAATGTTAGAAGAGTTAAGCTACTGAACTTAAAAAAGACAAAAGTTAAAAGGAATTAATTTATGGCTTGATAAGCTTTTGTTTTGCATGATTTTAAGTGATGCATCAGGGAAATATATGAGTGAAATATTAAAAACCTAATTAGATCAAATCCAAAAAGGTTATATAATGATTTTCAGAGTCTGTTCTCTGAAACAGCGACAGAAAAAGTCACACTTTCAGTAAGTGATACCCCTATTGAGAGTTTCTTAGGCTAAACTTTGTACAAGCACAATCTCCAATGACCCATTTTTGGTGCTAGCCAAGTTTCCCTTTGGAAAATTCCTATTGGGGTACTTTCTCTTCAAGTACTCTTTTCACCTGAACTCCTAAGTTTACTCAGCCTGACTACACTGAGAGTTTGGAGATCTTTCCAACCTCTTTTATTGTTGATACAATTACTATTCAGAACGTCTTACTGATTAAAGCACATACATAGATATCCTATTCCCCATATATAACATTATATACTCTTTATTTTTGAGGGGTTTTGTGGCAACATTGCCCTCCAAAAAACTACAGGCATGTTCAAGTGGAAAAGGAGGGGCCTGTGGTGCTGCACTGTTTATGACTCTTTTACACTGCCAATTCCAAAGCTCTCAGTAAAAAAGCACATCACATTGCATGGAGCACAACTGAAATATTCCTCTTATAGACGTAGGCAAGAGTTTAAGACTTGTTGAGCTTAAACAGCATTAAGGCTCATGTTTCCTTTCTCCTGATCAGCTGCCACCACATGCCCTGAGCTGAGACAGCCCCTCAGCAAATCGTTGCAGAGAAATAACTCAGCGTCTGGTCATCAACTCCTACCATATTTTCCTCACAACACCATCAGCAAGCAGATGCTTTATGTAATCAGAAATTCCTGCTTACTAACAGAGAAATCACAAATATGACACATTGCCCAACATTTGGGTGTGCTTTTTTTTTTATTGTGGGATGGCTACAGGAATTTTAAATATACAGTATAAAACTAATGAGTGAGTCTGTCTTCTGTAACTTTCCTAAAAACATTGAGTCACAGTTTCCAGGCCCTTTCTCATGTCTTATGAACCCTTTAGAAATTACATAATAAAAACTTTTTTTTTTTTTTTTTTATCCTCATGACTTTTTATTAGCCCACTGCTGTGGTCTTGTTCCCTGTGCCTTTGTCCAAGTCATGTATGAGGTCTGGCCATCCCTCCCTAGAGGGAAAAAGCAGGTATCTTATATTGAATGTCCTGGTTTTCACAGATTTAAAGTTCTCTTTCTTGCATGTGGATAGGAGATGCTTTTGGACACCCATTCTTTCTCTCCAGAGGAACCCGGTTTACACAGGACCTGAACCAAATGTGGAAAAAAGGGCATGTGAGTTGTTCATCCCCTTCCTCCTTTGTCTCCTCAAGTTCTTTGTAGTCTTGTGACCTTCCTTCAATAATTTCCATCTCCTTCAAAGCAAGAATTCATATGTGTAACTTGCTTTTTAAAAAAACATTTTAACTGTATTTACCCCACATGATAAGATATGTCTTTGTCAAAGGTTTGTGCATTTACTAGTAATATCAACTCTTTTGGTTTTCAGAAGTCCTTTGGAGGATCAAATGAGAACTGCCACCAGGCATAGAGTGTGGGTTAATTTTATACATCCTGTACCATCCAGCTCATTTTGAAGTTGGTCAGCGAGGTGGAAGCCATTCTTGATTTCAGAATCCTGATTTGTTCTATAATCTCTTAGGATCAGGAAGTTAGACACTGACCTGCTCAGGGTGACAAATGTTAAATGTTAAGTACATTTAAACATTGTATAAAGCTGTGGTTTGATCCACTATGGACATGCAAGAACAGAAAAAAAAATTATCAGAAATTTATCACTTGGGAAAAGCTGTTTTTTCAGGCATACCTCGAAAAGCCCAGGTAAACATGCCCCTAAGCTTGTGCCTCTCACCTTGCCTTGGATCCCAATGTGGCACACCAAATTTCAAGGCAATTTGAGCAAGTATGTGGATTTCAGAGCACTTTAAGTGTTGACCTTTAAACAGAAATAGGTACTCAACCTTGGAGAGCCTGCACTCCCTGACAATTAACAGGAGGATTTAGTTTTTAAATTGTATTGTGGGAATGTAAAAGCTTTTTGTTGATATGATTAAAATGGAGTTTTGGAGGGATGACAGATTCAGATTTTGCTCTTAGAGGTTCTAAGCAGTAACACTGCTTAGGATATGTCAGGACATAAGATCTTTACCTCCTATATAAACACAAGAGAATACTGTGGCATTAACTACAAATTTCATGATTGTTCTCACACACACCTCCTGGTCAGATGCTGTGGTGGCACCAAGTAGTTCCAGTAGGGATCAACTACTTACAGTGGTAAATATTGCAAAATAGCCTCACCTCCAAAACAGTAAAAACAAAAGTCAAAATGCAGATAAATATAAAAAGATAAAGACAGAGTGGCAGGAAAACTAGAAACAGGTGGCAGAGGTAGAAAGAGAATGCAGCTCTTTTCATACCTGAGTACATCGATATCTTTCCATGGACATACACATGTTCTCTGGAGTCAAAAATGTTCACTTATTTAATTGATGTTCTCGCAGTAATAATGAATCTTTTTTTCACTTTTTTCGGTCCAATTTCAAGTTTCCCTGAGAACTGGGACAACAAGTTTAGTAATGCTTCTTTTATTCTTCTTGGTGTCACAAATCTTAGATAGCCAGCTGGATTCTCAGTCTTTCCAAGTGTGTTCTGGTTGGACTCCAAACTGGAAGGAAAGACTTTTAAAACAGTAGGACGTTTTCTCAGATTCTGGAGCTAGACTTACAGTTGGTGTAAGTGGCCATAAAACTTCTTCTCTGTCATCTACTTAAGTCTTTGTTTTTGCCAATTCATCTGCAAAACCCTCTTCTCATAAAGGGTGCAATGTGCTTGTATTGAAGATGGGTTTGCTCACATGAACCCAAATTCTTCATCCCAGTGTATCTTCTGTTTTTGTACACTTACGTTGGGCACAGCCCAGCCCTTCCTCACGCCTGCATTTCTCTTTCAAGCACTGGCTGATTTTTTCTTGCCTATCATTAATACAAATGTTGGATGAGCTTGGACCTTCCTCCGACCCTTCTGGCTGCCCAGCAGTAGGAATACACCAGGCTGAAATGTGTCAAGTGTCTGTCATTAGCCTTTGTCTGCAGACCTTCAAGCAGCATCTTTCACTCCCTCTGGAAGAGTGTTCCCTACAAGCTATCCTGAAAAATTAATACCTAGATTCTTGGATAGAGGCACTGTGGCATAGATGCATTAAATAATTCTATCAAGTGCTTTTTGTGTGCCATTTTTGTGGGTGTTAATACAACTATCACAGATATAGTCTGGCTTGCTTTTGCTTTTTTAGAACCCTCCTTGCTTATTGCTCAGCATTTTCATAATTTACATGATTCAACTGAAATTATACACGTTAGAAACACAACTAATGAAAGTATAGTTAATGTTTTAAAGCAGTTAATAGTACACATAATTTCACTGAATTCATAGGCAGATATAGAAGTGAAAACTGCCAAGCCTCACTGACTTCGATATTTTTTCTTTCTTAGTTGCTCTAAGCATGTCTTAGAAGATTTCCTTAGCTTGAAAAGAGCTGTGGAAGGAAAACCCCTTCAGCCTGTTGGCTTGACATTGGAGACACAAATTTGAATATCACATCAGACAAGCTCACTTCTTACTGGCCTGTCACCCCTGGCAAGTTCTTTGTCTTCTAAAATGTAGGTGTTTTGGGATGTGGAAAATTACCTTGTCTGTACTTTTCATGGCCATGTGGTATTAAAAGACAGCAAAAGTAGACAACTAACAAGGGAACATCTTTACAAGAGGGCAAAGAAGCATTTAGACCTGTGGGAGATGACTCTTTCCCCCTCTCTCTTTTTTCCTTGCACACACACACACACACACAACCCAGGACGTGAGTGATCAATGCTCCTGCTGGGCCAGGCTCCTGCTGCAATCACAAGACAGTTCTAACAAAGCAGCTGCTTCCCTGGCCTCCTGGAGCAGCTCCTCAGGACAGGGCCAACACATCCTCCTAAAATGAGGGTTTGTTTGCATCTCAACTGAAACAGCGTGAGAGGGGGAAATGGGAATTCAGAGCTGCCAGCTACAGTATCTCTGCTATCAGTTCACCAATAAGGCCCAGTACAGACCCGCAGAGCCTCTGGATAAATTGTATTTTCCAAGGGTTAATTAAGCTGTCTGGAGCTTCTGCATGAAGGGGAACAAACTGGCACTTGCAGCGTTTTCTGAAACCTGCTGTCGACATTCCAGTCCCTGCTGCTTTTAGCTGTATCGATCCGATGGCTGACCTGTGAAATCCTTGATGGCTGCTAACACTGGAAGCTTACTGGAGCTTTCCAAGGGAGCTTCAGGACAGCTTGTGTAGTCAAGTACAATTACCTGTCCCTCCAGGAGAGCCAATTAGTTCACAAAGAGCTGGAGCAGAACAAATGTTTTGTGTGTGATTTAGAATCTTTAAAAAAAAAAAAAAAAAAGCTTTGTTCTATCTCATTCTTTTGTTTCTAATTTTATGATTATTGCTCCGTTCATGACAATCTGCACTGCATTTCCTTACATGTCTCATCAAGGACTACTTGGCCATGAGAAAACAGATTTACAGTTATTATTTTTTTGACAGAAAAAAAGCCTCATGTGCAATGCAAAAAGCCAGTCTTAGCCATTTTAAATATCATGGACCTAAAAGTAGAATGCTCACATATTGGATATTTTCAGAGCTGTAGATTAACATGTCTAAAACACACAGCATATGTAGATATTTGTGCTGTAATTTTTATAGCACATATATACATATATGTATATATAGATATACACAGATCTCACTTTAAATTCTGGAGCTTGATTTTCTGAAAGTGAAAAGGCAGCAACTGTTGTACAAAAAAAAAAGAAACCAACCCCCCCCCCAAAAAACAGACCATAAAAAGGGTGGAAATTAAACAGATCACCATCTGTATTATAACCTAGTTAATGCAATATTTAAAACTTTTAAAAATAAAAGACAGTGAAGCAAAATTTCATCTCTGTTATTCCAAGCAACGTTACTATTTGGCTCAAATTCTCTGGGGCTAAAAGAGCAGCACTGGCTCAGGAACAAACCTCTTCAATTAATCTGAACTAATAATTCAAGTTATTTAAGTGGTCAGTCACAGTGGACCAATTCCAAAATCTGCAATGTTCTACATGTAAATCAGAATACAGCAAAGGTGGTTGCCATAGAAAAATGTTGGATGTTATCAGCTGGTGGTGAGGGATGTCCTGAGGTTAGGGATTACAAGTTTTGTAGGTATTGCACAGCTCAGCCTCTTGGTGAAAATAAAATCCTTGGGGTTTTAATTTTTTGGGGGAGGGGTTGGTTGCTTGTTTTTAATCTTCCTTTAGAAGAGTGGTAGAGAATAGGTCTCACTGGCTTCCAGTTCAGAGCTCAGGGTTCAATGACATAGCCATTACATTTGGATTCCTTCCAATCCTGAGGTCTCTTGTTGTTCTGCTTGAGAGATGGGAGGAAGGGGAGTGGGCTGCAGACCATTTCCTTTCAAGGTCACTGGTTTGATGAGGTCTGGGTTAGCAGTGACCAAAAGTTGTTAGTGCATGATGACTGTTTTGGTTCCCGGTGTGAAATGAGACAATGGTCTTTCAGAGCAATTCCCAGGTGAAGAATGTTGGGGGTGCAGAATCCACCTTTAGAGCTGACACTAATGGGCACTGCTTAGCAGAGATAGCAGATAGACCAGGGCTGCAATGGGCATTGCAGAGGATTTATATTCTGCTTCTCGTGGTCGTCCTTCCAAAGGACCTGGAAACACTGTGGTACAGCAGTGGGGGACACATAACTTCCTGTTTCATTCCCTGTACAAGTGTGTCCTGTAGGGATTTAGACTTCCATGCTATCAAGTTGGCAGGAGAAAAAAAAGATGTTGATCCACTGGGACGATAAATGTAACATTTTTTTTAACCAAAGTAAATGATAAAAAAATCCTTAACTTTTTTTTTTTAAACCAGAATAAATGATAATGTAATTTAGGTTAGAAAATTGGGGTCTATTGAATACCCAGCTGTAGAAAATTCCAGGTCAGTCCATACGCACAGGAAAAAGGCTTCCACACTCATGTCCTTGTGAGGACTTTGTGAAAGTTGGAGCTTCCAAGCCTTTCCCTGAAGCATGAGCTTATGGACATGAGGACATGGTGTTTGTTCACTTACCTCCAGAGTTTGCTTTTATTGTTACTCTAAATGTCTCTACATCACAGGCATCAGTTTAGGAGAACATGTAAGTTTGGCTTAAGTGGTTTTGTGATCCCCTTTCCATCAGCTTTGGGAGCTTGTCTTACCTGCTGGACTGGATGTGTTATGATACAATAGAACATGAAAGAGACACCAGGAGAAAAATGCACCAAAGTCCAATCTACTGTGTCAGGGGGCGCAGCTGTTTCACTGACCATGCTTGTAGCCTCTGAAGCTCTTCAGCACACACAGGTCCTTCTTTTTGGTTGCCCCTGGGTGCATGAATCCATGAATCCATGCATCCGTACCTCAGGGATACACAAGGGGGATTAGTGGTGCATTTGACTGCCACCTTCCTGGTTGAGATGGAGCATCTTGACAAAGAGATCCACGAGTGTCTCATGCTGAGGAACACTGTTCTTACATTGTGGAAATGGAAATCCCTGGGTGGGATTGACCAAGTGATGTTACATAGAATCTGGAGGACTGAGATTTGTAAACGTGCCTCATTCACCTTCAAGTGAGACAAGGTGCTCACCATTTGAAGGGATATCCACTGATTTCCAGAGATTTCCAAGAAATCTGATAGCAGTGAGAGAGTATAATGAATTTTTAAAGGGTGAGGTATTATGCTCTATATGTGGGTTTTGGTTGAACAAGCAGTTCCCAAAACTCCATTCAGCCTCTGGTCTGATCAAGTGGTTAGTGAGGGAAGGAACCACATGAACAAATTCTGTCTGGCTCCCACTGAATTACCAACATACTGCACTACGTGTCAGCAAATGCCTGTTTCTCTCTGCATTATGTGCTCTTGTGGTAACTCTGCTGAGCTATAAAATGATCAATTATTTATTTGGGAAGCTTAGCAAGTCTGAGTGGCATTTCTGTAACCTGGAGCTTCACAATTAAGAAATAAAGCAATTTCTTCTACTGTCAGTGGCCTGTATCCCTGCTTGCTGAGCTGCATGCTGGGCAGCCAGAGGAGGAATTGTAGGGGCATAATGCCATATATTTGCTTTGCTGGTGTAATTACTTGGCAACATTGTCAATATTATCTACCTCACTTACACAAAAAAGGATATTACTGTGAAAATCTCAACAATAATATTAAATGAAGCCTCACTCAGGAAGCATCATAAATTGTATTGCAGCAAACCTTCAGAACAACTCCTTTACTTGGATTTCTGCCTCTCTTCCTTGGTACTTTATAGTGAATCCAGAAAGCTCCATGATGTGGTGGCAGAAGTAAGGAGTAGTGTTAACCAGCACAAAAGCTGCAGCATTCCTTGCAGGGTAGTGATTTTTGTCCTTTGGGTCAGGGTTGAGCCCAGCACAGCAGTCCTTTCCAACTGACTTATAGTGTGAGAAGCTGCAGAGGAGATGGGCTTGTGAAGGGTCAGCAAAAGCAAAGTGGTGAGGGGTGTCTGTTTTGGTGGCACAGACATATTTGGTGAAATATTTCCGGGGGTAACATTCAGGATCCAGTCCTGGAGGTTCATTTGGACCTCTTTAGGCTTCTGATTCTTTTCTCCCTTAGAAAAGGGCAACCTGTTAAGGAACAATAAGAGGCAATTCATACCATCCAAACTTTGCAGATTTTCATGGATTAGGTTTTGCCCCCGACGCCTTTCTGCAGAGCAGTCTCAGGTGTCTGAGTCAGGAAAATTTAGGCACTCTTCCATGGCCTAGCTGTGTGCAGGGAGGGAGAAGTGCTGGCAGTGGGCCAGGAGAAGCATCAAAAGCATGTGCAGAAACAATTTCTGTAGATTCCAGGTGCAAAAGGCTGCCTGTCTCTCACTGTGCTCCAGTACAGTGGCTAAACAAGACTGGTTTTATTCCGGAGCACAGAGAGCTGAGGCTGAGTCCTTTTCTCCTGTACTGGGAGAGTCACTCAAGAAGATCCTGCATTCCTATGAAATCGAGCATTTGCCTGGTTACAGCATGGAATTGAAGGATTCTTGTACTGAAAGATGCAAAAAGTCAAATTTGTGTTGTTGACTAATAGAGGCCTTTTGGTAAATGCTCAATCCCACACCAAGTCCTTGGAAATCAGCAGGCAGAGTAGCCTGGAGGTTGAACACTTCGTCTTTTGGGCTTTTTTTTTCATTCCCTTCTGTCTCAGATTGGGTTTCTACCTGCAGGTCATACTTTCTTTTTCTAACATTGAGGCAGTTCAGTCATCTTTTTATTCTTTTACTACAAGAAAGACACGGAAAAAAACCAACCAACCCAAAACTTCCGTTTTTCTATAATTGCAGCAGCAACTTTCATTTGAATATTTCAGCTGACTGAAGAAATTTAACATGATGTTGAAAATTTAACATGATGAAGAAAATGATCTATGCTCCACAGTTCAGTGAGCCACTGGAAGTGGTTCTTGGGGGATGTACTGTCCACTTGGTACAGGCTTGCATTAAATTTGCAAAGACTCCACATGCATGTTAAAGAAAGAAAAAGCTCAGTAAGATGTAAGTGTAATATAAGCCAAGATGTTTATTAATTAAACATTTTTGTTTATCCCTCAGCATTAAAAAAGTTTGGGCTTTTTAAGTGCAGGGATACTTCATTCTACTTATGCACAATAATCATGTACTTCACAGCCAGGGAGGTGGTCAACCCCCCCCCCCCCCCCCACCC